>WAAE01019502.1:145714-286410 GCA_013400495.1 Nicator chloris | reverse complement strand
CCAACCAACCAACAAAAACACAAGAAATTAAAAACCCCACTAGCAGGAGGAAACCTGCAACCCTGCCTGCTTGCCCTGCCTGCACGAACTGCCGTGCCACGCGCGTTTGCCCGCTGCTGTTCACAGCACTCCCCAGAGCCCTCTTTTAATCACCCCACTGCTTGCCAGAGGAAAGCCCCGCCCTGCGCCTGCATGGCTAACGAGAACTTACTACATTATCTACACTCATTTGCAACAGACATCTCATTTTTCATCTGTGTGATGGGTTATCTGCCAGCATAGGCTGTTGTCGTGTGTAATGGTCTTGTCCTGGAAACTTATTCCTGAATCATCTGTCTCTCCTCTTGGCTATGAGTGACAGAGCCATGGCCCCAACTGTTCCTGTAATATGGAAAAAAGCAAATGTGTTCTCAAGAGACTCCTGAGGGTTAACCCTCACTTCATCCCTCAGGGGCTGTTACACCAAACCCTGACCTCACTGAAGTTGTTTTTATTTGTTCAGTGATGCTGCCGAGAGATGTGGGCAGTGCCACACAATGCAGGATGCTGGAACAGGAAAGGGAAGCACAAGGTCTAGAACTGTGCACCAGAGTCTAAGGACAATTAGTTTCAACTCTTCATTTCAAAGACATCCTGTTTAGGCTGCAGATAGCTCACTTCTGGTTTTCAGGACCACATTTCATTCCTGATCTGTAAAGGAACAGTGCTGGCATGCCCTGATGTGCAGAGAGAGTGAATCCTGAAAGGTTGTGAGGTGATTTGGTGCAATCCAAATGTTGCAGTTTGTTGTCAGTAAGCATTGGTTTAGTTGCTCTTGGGAGGTGGTGCTGGAGATGTTACCCAGCCTGTTACCCCTTCCTCTCATGGAGGAACTTTTTGGTCTGCCAGTCCTTTTCCAGCTGTTGGCAGCACAGCACCATTGCTCACAGGAGGGATGGTGTCATGGTGCCATTGTGCGCTGCTGGTGGATATTAGGAAAGATGCCGAGGTGTCCTTAAGCCCTACCGCCAAACGGACAACGTGGCAAAGGACAGCAGTCTCCTTTCTGCTCTCTGCTTATCTCTTTTTCCTGGAAGGGGCTGGTACCCAGGACTCCTCACCAGGACCCTTTCTAGAAGGTGACATGGACATCAAGCTTCCCTCCATTTACAGTCCTCTGGCACTATCACAGCAGCCTGTGCTCCTTCAAACACCCCCATGCGTCACAGAGACACACTAGATGGACCACACGGACTCTGACTTGAGATCAGCTAAGAGGACTGACTTTATTACATCACTGACTCCATATATATAGTGTAGCAAGCAGACTAGTATGATTAGTAAGCAAGGTCAACACCTCTCTAACCACACTGGTTAAGACAGGTGTCTATCAAAAGAACTCCACCTCCATGAAAGAATGTAAACAATCTACAGTTTACAGAAAATGTGTGAGAAAGGAATTTCTCAAAGGTAAACATCAGAAGGCTGAAAAAAGCATGGCAACACCCATGTGCCTTCGTTCTGTGCCCAAAGCATGTCATTATGACTGGTTCAGGCTATGACTAGCACAACCCTCATGTCATTTCAAGCACTTTGAATTTAAAAACAGATGCAGAATAAACATTAATTCCAGGATGCCACAGAGAGCAAGGGAAGACCAAGGCCAAGTGTTGTAAAGTCTGGCTACAGTCCTGCCCCAACCCTCTTGTTCAGCAGGATGGGTGTGTGTGCTGCCTCCTGTGCTCATGGCACCTCTGCTGTGGAATTCAGTGTCAAAATCTTTCCAAAGCCACTCCGTCACTGCCCTCCTGAGCTGTGCATGGGAGAGAAATTATGACACATGGGTTGAGGTAAGGACAGGGAGATCATTCACCAATGACTGTCACAGGCAAAACAGGCTCTACTTGGGGAAATTAATTGAATTTATTACCAGTGAAATCAGAGTAGGATAATGAGAAATAAAATTGAGTTATAAAATGCCTTCCCCCCACCCCTCCCTTCTTCCTGGACTCAGCTTTGCTCCTGATTTTCTCTACGTCCCCACCAGCAGTGCAGGGGGATGCGGAATGGGGGCTGGGGTCACTTCATCACACATTGTCTCTGCTGTTCCTTCTCCTCAGGGGAAGGACTCCTCACATCCTGCTCCCTTGGGATCACAAGTCCTGCCAGCAAACCTGCTCCAGCACGGGCTCCTCTGTCCATGGACCTCTGTCCTGCCAGGAGCCTGGTCCAGTGTGGGGTCTCCACAGGATCACAGCCTCCTTCAGGCATCCCCCTGATCCAAGCTGGGATCCTCCACAGGCTGCAGGTGGATCTCTGCTCCCCCATGGGCCTTCCTGGGCTGCAGGGGCACAGCTGCCTCACCAGGGGCTTCAGGGAAATCTCTGCAGGAGATTCTCAGGAAGAATTCACCCCTGTGAATTAGCATTGTGACCATATCTGTTGTACTGTACGTTTATAACCATCCTGATCCTGTGGAGTTTGTCCTGGCTGTGTGGCATGTGAAAGGTCTGCTATAGCATTTCTGCTTATGGATCCAAATCCTGAAGTGCCCTGGGTCAGTGTTTTCCATCTGTAATAATCATTCTTCCTCCAACACTGCCATAGCCACTGTAACACAAGGGAGTAAAAGCTCAAAACATTGTGCAGTTATTTGTTATTGCTACTCCCCTGCTTTCATCAGCATAATTTCAGCACTTTTCCAGTCATCCCTCTTAATGACACAGATCAGTGATACAATTTGTGTTCCCCCTCTGTGTATTCAACCAAAGATCCTCCTTTATCAAACCTCAGGTAATTTCTCATGTCTCCAACTTACTAGATGGTACAAGATTTTTCACAGCATAGGGCTGTAATGTTCTTTGAATGAATTTAGGATCTGAGTCAGCAAACTGACCCAAAGGATCACGTTAGCTCATAGGTGAGTGACCAGTAGTTAAACCTGGCTCAGACTGTGAGTGACTAGTAGCGAAGCCTGGAAAGAGCTCTCCTTGGCTGTTGGAGCTCTGTGTTTGTTGCTTTTTGTCCCCACACAAGCCTGAGATCTCATGTCATCTGGGGTATGAGAGCCTGAGGTGATTACCAGCCTTCCTACCCACAGTCTGTGTTCCCTGATCCGTTTTCCCTGCTGCACCCTTGCAGCACAGGAATCTTCAGTGTTCAATGCAGCCATCTCAAGAGGCTGGCAGGCAGGTGCAGATCATCAGGTGGCTGAGCAGGAGCAAGGAGTGGGGGCTGCAAGGAGTCAGTTGTGTGGATCTACAGGCTCATGTTGTTTGTGTCAAGTCATAACCCTCTGGGGATGTGAGATGCTAGCTGAAGGCCTGAGATCATCTATCTGCCAGCTCTGAAGAGTGCTGTGGGAAGTGTCGCTCTGGCTGGGCTAAGCTCTGAGATTTTTTGCCAGTAGGAGGGGAGTGAATTTTGTTAAAATTTTGGAATATTGTCATGGCTGCCAAATAACACCAGCAACTGAGTTGGATTGCATGCATAAGCCAGAACACTTGTGAAGACTACTCATTTCTTCTTTCAGTCATGTGTTGTGGCTTGCTGGCACTTAGCAGGTTCCAGTGATTCAGTGCCCAGCCCTGCTGTGCTCCCCAAGGGATTTGTAGTGCTTCCTCACTGTACTCCCCTCCAGCTTGACAGCCAGGTGCTAGCACATTAAGCTCAGTGCCCAGCCCTTGGAATTACTGACCTTGCAAAACCTTCTCTGCTGAGAAATCAAGCTAGTTAGCAATAAAATCATAAATAGGAATCCAATTTTAAAAATGCAGAATTTTGTCAGCTCTTTTTCTGCTTACAGCAGAAAGCAGCCCCTAGGCAGCCACCGCTGCAGAGCCTCAGTATTTTGCTTAGGAGGGAGAGATTTTGTCCGGGTGCTCCCTGGTGTGACTGTTCCTACAGTCTGACCTCCAGCAGTGTCTGCAACATCGCAAGTGGAATTGCTTCATGCAGTAGGTATATCCATGGCCTAGGGAATATTTCACCCTAGGAATATTTTATCTTACCTCTGTTAATAAAGAATCGTCACAAGAAACCTGTAGGCAGGAAAGCAGTGTTCCCTTTTTGTGGAAGATGTTTTGATGTCATGATCAGCAGGAGAGGCAGCAGCTGGAGCACGGCACCGTGTCTGCACGATGACAGCAGTGTCATTTAGCTCTGACAATGTCTCACTGTGTCCTTCTCTCTTGTAGTTCCTGTGGAGCCATCTCTGAGTTCTGGTGAGAGATTTGTTTTACCCATGGCACAGCCAAGAGGAAAAAGTGACCTCTGTGAACAGCAAGATGTGGGGGAGGGAAGGTAGTGGGGAACCAGACTTAGCCCCATCATCCCTCCTCGAGTTGATGCAAATCCTGCTTGGCTACTGCTGGAATCTGCTCACTGCCGTGGTAACTGGCCCCTCTCAAGCTTTTCATAAGCTATTGAGATGTGGTGTGACAGGTATGTCAGACAGAATTTTAGACTGGAACATCATCTGCAGGTTGCTAGAGGATTTATGTAGGCTGGGGGTTGGTCTGTGCAGGTACCAGGCAAAGAAAAGGAAAGGTACCCTTCAGACTGAGTTTTATATGGAGCGTCAGGGATTAGAGAGGCCAGACTTTTTAATGCAAACATCCTCTATCCTATTTGAAGCTTTTTTTGTCTGTTCACAGAGAGAGAAAAATTAGAGTTGTGTCTGCAGTCTGGGCTCTTGTATACCTGTTCTGTTTAGGATGTGGTGAGGAGGGAATTCAGGTAAGGCAGCAGCAAAGTGGAAATTTTCTCCTCCTGAGGAGCACAGTAAGAGTCCAGGGGGCTGGACAGCATTCTGTTGTGAGGAGGTAAAGATTAAATAACCCAAAATTAAAACTTCATTAAGTAGAGATAGCAGTTACAAACAGACTGCCCGTCATTGGAAGGAGGCACCTAACAGTTGCTGATTAGACCTTGCCAAGGCCTGTAGTGAGATGACACTTTAAAACTTGTAGTGTTAAGCTGAAAAAGGGTACGTTTACTTGAGATGTAATAAAGGTGGTGAGACACTGGCCCAGAGAAACTGTGCATGCCCCAGCCCTGGAAGTGCAAGGCCAGGTTGGATGGGGCTCTGAGTGACTAATGACAGGTGTCCCTGTACACAACAGGGGGGTTGGAATAGGTGATGTTAATGTCCCTTCCAACCCAAACCATTTTGTGACTCTGCTGTTCCGTGAGGTGTGAGTGCCCAACACATCTGAAAATGAGGTATCAAGTATTCACAGGTTCAGTGCTTTTTCAGAAAATAGATCTAACAAGAAGCTACAGTAGTATGTTCATGTCAGGAAGGGAGCAGGTTTCACCTTTTCAGTGTTAAGAAACCAATCACCTCTCCAAAATGGTTGCTATTTGCATTTGTCACTTTTAGTTGCTACTTGTAAGAATTCTCAGCATGACATTGCTTACTTTTAGTACCTTTAATTCCTTCTTTGGGAAGCCTTCTTTTTAAGTGTTTGCTTCCAAATCTGTTGAGAGTGTGGCAGAAAACATATTTACTAGCAAGGTTTTTTTTTCACACGCTGTTTCAGCTTGGGTGACTTGGATTGTGCAGCTTCTCAGAATGTTTTGTGAAGAATGTCTCATAGAGGGACGATGTTGGCAAGTTGATTTCATTACAGTGGTCAAATTTAAATTCTTGTGGCCCATTTTATTGCTGAGTTATAGTGCATATAGACATGACTTTACAGGCGTGCAACACAGTAGTTACCCAAGAATTTGTTAGTTTTGGAGCTACAGACCTGCAGCAAATATTAATTAATGTAAGAGAATGGATTTTTTTTCTTAGAGTGTAATTTTTATAAAGAAAGTTTCCTGAGAAGTAACTCCTGAAATGTAACTATTCCTGAAAGTAACTCCTTTAGCTTGAATTTTACTTTAAAGGAAATAAACCAAGGGATAATGTCTTGCAGAATTTTTTAAGTCCAAACTGTTCTCCCTCATTTTATTTCCTGATAAAGCTTTGTTTCTTCAGAAAGATCTTGCATTTATTTAAGATTTGTCATGAATTTTGCCTTTTATTGAAAACTGACTAGTAAATGTTTATTTTTAGGGGCTGGTAGTTACAGGTAGTTATCATTTGTAATCAGCCTCAACTTCTCCCCTTTCTCTTGTTTTGCCTACTGTTACCTCTGCTTAGTTTTATCCTTTTTTTCTCCCTTACCTTTTCCCATACGCATTTTCCCACTTTCCCAGTGAAGTTTCCTGTTTCTCCTTTCTGTTTCTCCTCCTACTGCCTGTGGTCTTTTTCAAAAGCGTAATTTGACCAATGATAATAATCTCTAGGGATAAAGCAGAAAAAGAAGAGTCCAGAACAGAGGTCTGGAGAGTAAGAGGTACATGATGTGAAGAAGGGAGTTCAAGATGACAAGGAAGCCTTATTGTCAGACTGGAGGGTAAGGCAGCACTGCACATTCTGGAGGTGGAGCAAGAAAATGTCTGATACTGGCCAGAAAATTGGGAAAATGAGGAGGAGGGATGAAAAGAGAAAAAAGGATGCAGCTGGCAGAAATTGTAAAGGCTGGACGTAAGGACAATAAAAGGTGCACCAGAAGAGGGAAGCAGAGCAAAAATCAATGTTTCTCTCCTTTTATCAATTTGAGATCAAGTCCTGCCAGACATACAAATGGAGAAAGAGAATTAAGGGCATGATAAAAGCTGGTATGCATCAAGCCCTGATGCTGCCATCATCATGATTGCCTTGTAGCTCTTTTACTAATTCACAGACAGACATAATATTCTCGTCTCCTCATCCTACCAAAAGACTGTTGTGGTTTTATCCCTGTTGCTTGAGGCATGTGAGTGTCCAAGCTAATGCAGAGATGGCTCAGGATCTCTACAGAGAAGCAGGTTCCTGCAGTGGTGCAGTGAGATCACGGTCTGCAGGACCTGGAGGAGAGAAACTTTCATTGTCCTGCACCTTTTTTTAGAAGAAAATGGTGGGAATTTTAAGGATTGCTGTGTCACACCCTGGGTAAGATACCATTATTAGTTAAGGCTGTAGATTCATGAGAAGCAAATATCATGATTCAGGCCAGATTTTAGCAATGAATGCTCTTTTAATTACTGAATGATTACATCTGATAATCTGCCTTTTTTACTGAGCGTCAGGGCAATGCTCACTGGCCCATGCTTGTGTTCTACTTTTTCAACTTTTCTGATTTCTAAAATACCTTTATTTTTAGCCCTCTGTAACCTCCCTGGAGTTCTAAAATGTGTTGAGTAGCTACATCCAGGGTGCAGAAAATGCCTGGTCAGTTTTTTCCAAAATGCCTTAGTGCATGTTACCTGGTATTGCATATCTGAAAATGTTCATCATTAACACAAGTATTAGGATAAGAAAAATTTCACCATTGTCAGAAACTCTGAAAGTACCATTTTGCTGCTTTGCAGACGACACCCAAAATACTAGTGAGTATTTTTGGCTTTTTTATTATTTTATCTTTAATAATTAAACATAATTATTGACAACTTTATTATGCTTGTCTTGTTCTGGACCACTCTGTTTTAATTTAGTCATGATTATGTTTTGAAACTTGTCTGTTGTTGTCCTTAACTTGTTTCAGCAAGTCTTACACTCTGGTTTAGTCTAGAAAATCAGGGGAAAACTATAAAGAAATTTGCTTTATGCTAATTTTCCTTCTTTGGAATCTACTCTGTAACCCTAGTTCCCTTGCCAGGCTTATGAGTCCTTGAGTGTTTTATTAGTTATTTAGTTGAAACATTTTAGGAAATGTTTCTGCATTATGATTATTGCTAATGATCGGTGTACTAAACAAAAGTTGTCCATCTGTGGTCTTCTCATCTGCTTTCAAATGACATTGGAAAAAGATATAATCAGAAAACTTAAGGAGAGATTATAAACACAGCTTGCCTTTGTTTAGGAAGAACAGGTACTCTTGAGTTCTGAGCCCTTCAGAAAAATCTCTCCACAAAAGCAGGTCCCTGTATGGGAGCTGAACTCTTGCAAATCTGTTCCTTCGGGCTTTCTTTCCATCTGTTGCTCTGCTGGAACAATAATCCAAGGCTGACCTAATGTCAGAGCTTCAGCAGACAAACTTTGCAACTGAATACGCTTGTTCCAAATGATTTCTAATTGAAGATTTATTCCATCAATTACACATTATCTTACTCTGGGACATGCCAAAGGCATTTAAAATACTGTAAATTAGTGTGATGTCCACAAGAAAAAGATTGCTGTGTAAGGTAAAGTATCCCTGCAGCCAGCACTTGTCATGGTGGCTTAATGCTTAGGAGTGAGGCTGTGTGAACTGACAGGCTTCAAATTACTGTTGGGCATCCCTTGGCCAGAGAGATTGAGAATGAGCCCTTTTGTCCTGTCTGTTATTATCAGGCAGCTCTGGAAAATGAGCACTGTTGAGTGAAAAGAAAGCAGCAGATGACATTTTGTTTTCCGCACAAACTAGTGTATAGGATCTTTGTTTTTCAGATGTGGTTTTCAAGATGTGCTGATATTGCTCTTGTTCTAGCTGTAGCTCTTTTGTTCAAGCCTGAATGTAGATTTTGTCCTGCACCTATGTCCATTTTTATTAGTGAGCTCTTCCCTTATAAAATTCCATGGATACGTAATATATGTGTATGTATATTCCAAATAGGTCCTTTTTTAATATTACTATAACACTCCTTTTCTGAAGCATAATCTTATTTCTATAAAAAAGAGATGGTCATATTTTCAGAATAATAATATCTGAAAACTTTTGCTTGTGTGTTGAGATTACACATGCTCTTGATAACAACACTTACCTGGTTTTAACCCAGCAGTGAGCATGGGGCAGGGACTGCTCTCTGTATAGAACACAGTAGACACACTATGATTTAAACCAGTGTCACCCAGCATCGGATCTGTAGCTCCAGTGTTTCACCAACAGCTATCACACAGAGGTCTGGAAATCTTCTGACTTTGCAGTGTCTTCGTCATCCTCGTTGCTGTTTTCCACAGCTGACCAGAAAGCTCTTGTGCATTGCTGCTGTGCCAGTGAGACCTGGAGGCTGCCAGATGAGTGACCTACATTTCATCAGTAAACAGTAACAGGGAACTGTGCTCACAAAACGAGTGAGGTTTGAAAGTGTCTGCATACAGGGTTTTGTTGACAATTTCACGGGTGATTCGAGGATCATGTGGGAGCCAGGAGGCTCAGCTGGACTTTTGAGTGTTCCAGCAGCCTGACTAGGTGGATTCATAAACTCTGAATTTTGATCATCCAATTTTGGTCCATGTCAGTTAGGAGGCCAGTCTTTATGTACAGTCACTTAGGAGGCTCCTTTTTAGTCAGAGCAGGAGACAGGAGTGTGATTTGCGTTATTCTCACAGAGCTTCCTCTGTAGACATCAGTAGGCTCAGCTGAGTAAATAGTTTCTGCTGAACAAAGGATACGTCATCTTTAGGGCTGGTTTGGTTTTTGTTAAGGTTTTAAAGGTCACTTGAGTGATGTTCCAAAAGTTCACTTGTTTCATAAATGAAGAAATAGCAATAACACGGGTCATCTTCTGCCAGCTGGATGCTGGTAGTTTCAAAATGTCAGATGCCAAGGCTGTGAGCATGATGTATGAAGAAGGTGCTAATGAAGTGCAGGGTTTGAGTACAATAATACTTTGGAAGACTTAATGTTCCTTCATTTCTGTATTCCCCAAAGACTCTACGTTCCTACACAAGTTTACTGCACCCTGGTACATCATGATCATCGAATTAGCTGTCCTTGCAGCTTCTCCTCTGCATGCCTGCCAGCTTGGGGCTTCACAATCAGCCTGGCTCTAGCAGAGTCCCTGGGCCCTGCTTATGGGGAGGTAGCACCAATGTACAGAGAGGGGATGGGTGGACAGGCACACTCAGGCCAGCTGAGGAACCTCAGACAGTCTCTGAAACTTCTCACGCCCCCTTCTCATCCATTAACCTCTGCTCAGCAGTGCAGTCTGGACTGGCACAGCTAAATACAGAACTGTGGGAATCCTGTTTCCCAGTCAGGGACTGACCTCAACAGTGTCCCTGTATGGATATGCTGGAATTACTTGGCAGTCCAACAGTGGTTTCCTTAGAAGGGTAGTGAGGAGAAACAACTTGAAGAAAAAAAAACCAACCTCCTCCTGTTCCTACTGGTACCAGTCAAACCCAGCAGGTCTGGCCCCGTGCCCTGTAGCTGTCAGGAGTCCCTTGGCCAAACAGAAAGTGAGCCTGTGTCAGTGGGCTGGTTTGGTGGCCAGACTACACAGAAGGTTGTTACTAGGACCTTTCAGTTCTATTATTTCTGTTTTACAGGCTGTTCTTTATGATCTTTTTGATTCTCTTCCCTTTCTTTGGTGTTTCTCAACATTCTGGTCTTGTTTAATGCAAATACGTGAGCTAACTAATAGTAAATTCTTTGCTAACTTCACTGGGGTGGAGACCTGTTGCTTGGCAATGTACTGGCTCATGTATGTAATTACCTGTGCTGTGATGGGTTCTTATGCATCAAGAGAGCTGTTGTAACTCTAAATGGACAAGGGGTCTTGTCAAAGACTACTGGCATTCTGTAGGTTGGCAAATCCTCACCTGTATAGTCATTCACCTCTCAAAGAATACTTTGTGAGGCATGAGTTATGCAAATAAAGATTGCTTCTTCCCTAGTAGATCAGATTTATTTATGTTTACTAATTTTTTAATCAGTTTGTCAGCTCTAAAAGACTCAGTCCTACTGTTCTTCTGGTTTTATTGTTGTTTGTTTTACTTTTTCCTTTAATACCTAGGCTCATTTGAGTGATAGATCCCTTACTACAGTTAATAAAGCAATGAATTTGAGTTTGTGTAGGTGTGCTGGGTGAAAGCTGTCTGTACATATTATAACTTCAGATTTTGACAGGTTTTGGAAGAAGGGTCTTCTACAAATGCTTCAGTTTGAAGCAGTTCCTTGGAGCTGTGCTTTCAAAAATAGCTTAAATTCAGAAGTTACTCGAGACATATCCCTAATTAATATGAATGCAAAAAAAATCATTAAAGTTTCTTCTGCTTTAAAATGAAGGGTTTTGTCATAGTAGTTGCTGACACTGGCAGATACCTTTAGAGTATCAAATAGGGTATATTTCCAAAGAAAGCAATATTTAAGTTCTGCATGGAGCTTGCTCTGAGGCTGCATTTGCCACAAAGTGGTGGTAGCAAGGTAATACCATCCAGTATTACCAGAGTATTATCCAGAGTTCCAGTTTGGTGATAATAAACTTGTGAAAATAACTGGAAGTAACGGAACTCCACTTTTGTGTGCAGCTGTAATTGGAAGAGGATTTTAAAAGACTCTTTAATGTAGTTGGAATGTGTGTGTAATCTTTTGACCTTGTTCTTAGTTTTTGATTACTATGGCATGTTAAGTGCTGATAATTGGGTTTGCTCTAGGCTGAAACCTGACCTGCTCTCTGCAGAGGAGAAGATCAGATCTTCCTTTGGAAGAGGCACTTGAAGGGGCTACCTTGGAAATTGCTGGGCCAGGGCTGCTGAGAGTAGAGATCTCTGAAATATGGCAATTGCTTTGGAAGGACATGTTGTCCTAGGGACTGCTTCTCTTTCAGCCTAGTTTGATTTGGACTTTTCACCCCAAGGTTTTTGTCCTCTAAATTTTCTTTTCTGTGCCATCTGGTTTTCCTCATAACTCGAAGTACCTTATTGTGAGAGCTGCCTTGTAGCTTCAGCTGGTGGAATGTGAATCCTGGGTATGACAGCAAAAGGCAGGTGCTTTTCACTCTGCTCTTGGAAGGGGAGTCAACTCTCTTTCTTTAAGCCACGTGCAGTTGAGGGGAGTGTCTAAAACCTTTATGAAAGGAGTCTGCAGCAATCATAAACAGCAGCAGGAACTGGCAAGGAAATTGAGCCAAAGGGATCAGTGCAGTGGATCAACTTGCACTTTGTATTTCAAGCCATCCTTTTCTATCTGTCTCAAATAGTGTTGCTGGAACTGATCTTTCTTATTTTAAGCTTTATGTGTGGGAGGAGTAAAACTGCTTAAATGTTTCTAAGTAGTAGTTTGCACAATACAGCATTGTTAGCTCTGCTTTTCCCATTCCCATTGGGGTCCTTGACAGATATGAAGAATACAAAACATGAGTCCAGCTAGGAAATGCCAGACCAACAGCCCCTCCAGCTCAATATCCCATTCCTGCCAGCAATTAACAGATGCCTGTGTACCTTTGTCTAAACCTTTCCTAGCCTCCCACCATCTATTTTCAGCTTATGAGACTTTCTAGCCATAAATTTTGCTTGTTAAATGAAGAGTTGCACCTAACTTTCTTGTCTCTTCCCTTTTAGAACTAAAAAAGCAAAGAAGGCACCTGCTCCTCCAGCCAAGGAAGAGAAGCCCAAATTAACCATTTTTGAAGAGGAGGTAGATCCAAATGAAGGACTCTTTGGCCCAGAAAAAGATTTCTCATCAACTGGTCCCAGAAGAAAAATGAAAGAGAGTAAATCTGTTTTGTATTTGTATATAAACAGATTGTTTTATCTAAAGCATGTGTATAACTGAGCCTTTAAATTACAGTGATGCATAGTATACAGGCTAAATAATGACTTGGAAATGTTAAGGCAAATCTTCAGCTTAGCAGAATCATCTAGAATCATTCAGAAAGAACAAATGAAACCTGTAGCTCCCACAGCTGTTCTCTGTAAACATTTTGAACTGGGTTATTAAGGTCTGTGGGAGCTGGCTGTTCCACAGTCACTCAGGCCACACTAACAAGAGTAATGAGACCTGCTTTTGAGTGCAAGGAAGAAGCAAATTTACCAAGTCCTTGGAGTGCAGAGTATCACTGCGCTTTGTGGACTGGAAGTCTTTGGAAAAAAAAGATTTGTCTACATTGTATGTTTTTGCAACCCAGCTAGCCAGATTTACTAGTTAATATTAGTGCAGGCATTGTTATATAGCACCATTTAAATACTGCAGCTTCTGATTCCCCTTTCTAGATCTGAAGTTATTTGAAGACCCGGACCTCGGTGGGGCGGTGAGATTGGGTGACTCACTGCTGCTGCCAGCTGCCTGTGAGCACAGCAAGTATGTGCTGAGCAGGGATCCTGAGGAGGACACTGAGGAACTGCTGAGGTACTCATCCCAAAGCTGTCATGTGGGGTGAAGGTGGTCTGAGATGTTATTTAGATCTTGAAAGAAATTAATTTAGGGACAAAGCTAAAATACTCAGAATGCAAACTGTGAATCAATACTTGTATTGGCAAGTAAAATGTAAGATATGTGTTGTGGAGCTTAGACATCAGACACAAACAGGAAATTAGGAAGACCCTTTAAGAAAGGTGGGGTGCAAGGAATTATTCTGTGACTCCAAAGGAAGGGTCTTGAAGGCCCAAGGTGTGCTATCTTGTTCTTGTTTTCTAACATGACACTTCTGCTTTCTGCAAACAATCCACAGGGAGCCTGACCTCCACTGTGAAAACTGGGGAACAAATCCCAGAGATAAAGAGCAGTTCAGCTTCAGGGACCTGAAATCAGGGGCTCTTGCCAGAGGAGCAATGATTTTCGTGCTGATGGCCCATAGACTTCCATGCATACTTCCAGGGGGGATCCTGTGCATACCTCCACAGCTGTAAAGGACTCTTTATCACCCTGCATTTAATTTTTAATGTAGTGGGAAGGAGGGCTGAAGTTCAGAGCTGCAGGAGGGCATAATATATTGCTTCTCCCTTGTAGCACTGGAACACATCAGCACATAATGCATTTATCCCTGACGTATCTCTCACAGGGCTGCTTCGCCTGCACTGGTAATCCTCAAGAGACCAAGCAGGGAACAACCAATGCTTGGAGAGACACAGGGAATCTGTGCTGCAGTAATGAGTCAAATTCATTCCTTCTGGGTCTCAAGCTGGCATCTGAATGATGAGGCCGGCCTGCTTGCAGTGCTAATCTGTGTCAACCAGCTCCTGTTAGGATGTATGATTTCCACAGCTGGTAGTAAACCCAGGAGAGAGACTCTGTGTGTGGTTTCAAACCACTCCTGAATCAGGTAATTTTGCAGCTACTGCTTTCTACATATGGAAAAGTGCTGGCTATCTTAGCAGTAATACCAGACTTACTTTAAACAAAGATTAAAGTGTTCTGAGTGCCATTTTGGATTACAGCCTGACAGCCCACCTGATGTTTGTAGAAGCTTTTTGTGCAGGACATGACCTGATTTCACGCTGTGGTATACTGGGAGGGAAACACACATGTGCTTGCAATATTTTCTAGTCTGCTGGTGATCTCGGCATGCAGCACTTCATCCAGGGTGTTCATATGACTAGAGGAGAAGGGCCTGTTCCAATGCAGTCCTTGCATTTTCATTTACTGGAGAGAACTTCTCCATCTGTGGTATTAATGTCTTTTGGATGATTTATGTTCAGAGAAAGGTCTCTGAGGTCTGCTCTGAGACCAATAGACCATGCTTTCAAATCAGATTGGGATCATCAACAACAGCAGCACAGCCAGATGGTTATGGGAACCCATGGGAAAAGATTTCATTTCTTTTAAATTCCAGTAGCTTTCCTTTATTCCTGATTTGTCTCAGTGCTTCCAGTAGTTAAGTCATCAAGATCCCATTGGAAATGAATACATGTAATGAAGCAGAAAATCATGCCAGTGGTCCAGTGGGAAAGTTGCTATGGGAATCCAGAGGCAACTCCTGGCTGTGCAAGAGGTATAGGCAGGTAGGTTAGGATCTGTTGATCTGTTCAGGTGCTTAACACCCTCTGAAATTCCCCTGGTAAACCCAGTTCATGGTGTTACCTGCACATCATAGAGGGCTGGTGAACCCAATGCAAGGCAGTTGAGAGTAAAGGAGAAGCTGCTGTCCAAGAGGGGAGGAGGAGTGGCAGTGCTGTTTTAACCTAATGCAACACTTCACCTACCCTCTATGCAAATTCACTGCAGTCACCTGAAATCCCATATCTGAACTTTCTCCAGTGGTAGGGCAAAATGCTCTTTGTTTTCTGTTCAGCTGGAAGCCTCAGCAGAACAGTCAGGTCTCATAAATGTAGAGGCAGCATTGGAATCCTCTCCCACCTTCCTTCCCACTAAAATGATGTTGAATGTTCTTGCAAGGCAGTACTACAGTCTCTTTTCCAGGCAGTGACCCTTTGTGGTGAGAAAATGGTCAACAGAAGCTGAACTCTGCAATCTCCCTGGCATGAGAGCTTGAGCCTATTTTGAGGCCTAAGAATAAGTCTTGCCTTTGCCCTGTATGTTTTGACAATTACTCTCCTTTCCCAAAAGGACTGAAGAAATCTCTCCCCAGCTCTCAGATCAGAGGAGGAGCTGTGACAACCCATTCCTTTAGCAGGCTAGAGCTGGATATGCTACTAGAAATGGAAACATCTTGGTCTCTTGGACATAGTCAGTTATATCATACTGAAAGTTTACCTGGACACATTTTGTTAAGATTTAGGACTGTTCTGAGCTATGATGCATCAGCAGGTCTGTGGTAAGTCCAGAAACCTGGATGTGTTCACTGCACTCCAATGGAGTAGCTGAATAATGCAGATGTGGGAGCTCTTCACTGGTGTAGTGAACATTCACGTGTACCTCAGGGTCTGCTCACACGTGTGTGGTAGATCTGAGAAGTGTCTGACTCACTGTGAATCATGGGCAGAGTTAGAAGAGAGCTGCCTAAGGCAGAGGAGGGCAGAACCTTCTTCCAGAGGAGGATGGGAAGAAGATAATGTTCAGAGCAGAACACAGGAGCAACCAAATCCTTTGTGATCTTTATGGTAACTGGGTGGTTGTAGCAGCAGTAGCACCACAGCAGTGTCAGCACAGCAGTGAATCCTCAGCAGTGGCTGTAACTCATGAGGTAGAGGCTGTTAAGGAGACAAATGAGTCTGCAAAATGTGCGTGGGCTGTGCTTGTCACAACATGAGGGAGAAGCGAATCTGATAAATGTTCTCATTGCAAACTGAAGACTGTGCTCTCTGTGGATACTTGCTCATATGAAATGAGAATTACTGTTTTAAATAGAATCACCAACTTTACATTAACAAGTGCTGAGCATTGAGAAGAACCAATTACATTCTAAGTGCAGTGGGGGATTTCATGGGCTCTGTGCCATGGTACTGTACAAAGCAGATCCCTGAAGAGGCCAAAGTTTGCTCTCCTGAAATCCAAGGTACTGAGTTTGCTGAGCACCCACTTCACTGCCATGAGAGACTCAAACTCCACCATTTCATGGTCACTGCAGCCCAGCTGCCCTTGAGCTTCACATTCCCCACAAGCCCCTCCTCACTGGTGAGAATGAGGTCCAGCACAGCATCTCTCCCTGTTGGCTCCTTTGTTACTTGGAGAAATAAAGTGGCCTCAATGCCTTCGAGGGACCTGCTGGATTGCTTAGGCCCTGCTGGCTGTCCTTCCAACAGATATTGGGGTGGGCAAAGTCCTCTGTGAGGGCCCAGGTTTGTGAATGTGAAGCTGCTCCTGTCTGTAGAAATCCTTATCCACTCCCTTCCTGGTCTGGTGGCCTGTAGCAAACTCCCACTATAATGTCACCTGTCCCTGCCTTCCCTTTAATCCTGACCCCTGAGTTCTTGGATGGCTCCTCATCTGAGGCTCATGGCTGAGCTCTGTGCACTCCAGCTGGTCATTGGCATAGGGGGTGACAGTCCCTCCTCACATCCTCTGCCTGTCCTTCCTGAAGAGCCTGTATCCTTCCATTCCAACACTCCAGTCCCAGGACCCATCCCACCATGTCTCCATGGTGCCAGTGAGACCATAGTCCTGCAGGCATGCACTCTTCTGCCTCATTAATCTCAATCATGCCTGGCTGGTGTGATGGATCAGGTTTTTGTGGAAAACCAATGCTGGAATTGATCCTGTGACTGTTGCAGCAGCTCTGTGTGCCCACAGAATTACATAAGTTATCACACATCCTAGCCTGAAATAATTATCACAGCTGTCTGAGCAGCCTTTTAGGACAGATTTAATTAGCTTCACCTTTGATAATGAATAGGGAGCTGAGATGGAAGGAAGCAGCTGTCAGCACAACATTTGTCTTTTTCCAGTGCTGAAAAAAAGTGTCAGCAGCAGGATCCCAGTTCTACTGCCCTGTGATGGCAGATCTGGTGTGTTCCTTCTTAGGATTACACTACTACTTTCCAGGAGCATTATACTTTTTAAGGCTGAGGCTCTTTGTGAAACTGCACCCCAGACACCCTTCAGTCCACAGATCTTCTTGAGCAGGTTTGTCAGCTTCAGGTTTGCCAAGGAACTGTTGCCACCCTTGAAGCAGAAAAAGTTTGTGTGTTCTTCTTTCAGCAGGCATTAGCAGATGCTGAATTCAGAGAGTAGCACATCTTCAACCTATCCAGGAGTCATGTGGAGCAGCATCTCCAGCACCAATGCTCACTGTCCCAAGAGTATGAGAACAACAATAAAGTTGGAAAAAAAGCTTTGAGAAACTCTGGAGAGTTTACATGTAGATCCTTTGGGGAGAGAGTTATTTGGGCAATGTACAGGTGGAAGAGAAGGTTGCAATAACTGAGTCAGGAATTTCCTGACCATGCCAGGGTAGTTTCTCTTGCTTGCTATGACAGAACTGTGGGGAAAGGGCCTTGATTTGGCTGCAGCAAGTTACAGCAAAACAAATTCTTCTGTGATGGTTTTCAAAAATTTATTTATTTCATTCCTGTGATGTGTCAGGAGGCTACTTACAAGCATTAGAAAAGCTATAAAGTAAACATGCCAACAAAACAAAAAGTTTTTTGCTAGAGCAGAAACATTAATCCTAGTCCCACCCCTAGGAACATGTACAGGTTCTGTAGAATAATGTGGAGTTCCAGTGTAGCAAGAAACGCTTTTGCTGGGCTTGAGACCCACCAGATTTCAACCATCTTGCCCCAGGTTGTTTGCCTTTTTGACAGACATCATCAGCTCAAGGGGCAAAAGCTGCCTGCTCTCTTCTGCCCCAGCTGTGCCTTTGGCTGGTGATCAGGGAACTTCCTAGAGAGGCAGGAGAGAAAGGTTTGAACTTTTTCAGACTGGAAAAAATTGACTTTTCTCATCTGCTAGGTGAGTGATGTAACCAGCAGGCTGATTTCCTCAGAGGGCTTCTTGTGGGACTTACCTGCACTAAAGAGCCTGTTCTCTGGCACTTGGCCAGGCAGCACCACCAGGCTGCATCCATGCTGTTGGACTCTGCAGCTGCAGGACGAGGGGACTGTGTGCAGCTGCCTCCAGGGAATGGTCCCTGTCCCACGCCAGCTTCAAGTTGTGTTGGTTGGTTTTTCAGAGGAGGGCTAATCTCTCCCAGACTAAAGCCATGCCAGTGGTTCTTGTAGCATTTAAACAATACAAATTGTCACATTCCAGTGTCCAGACATGTTTCCTGGCCTGGTTAAAATACCACTGTGAATCTACCTGTAATGGATTGCAGGGGAAAGCTGAAGCAGGAAAGAGACCTCCTTCACGGCCCCCAGTGCTTGGCATACCTGGGGTTAACTCCAGCCTGTATCTTTCCTTTGGCCTTGCTGGACATCACACTGTCTCTTCTGACCATAGCAGATGTGATGGGTAACAGATACTTTGAAGTCTTGTGCCTATTTTTGGGCACAAGTCTTTTCCCAAGTTGTAGATGTGATGTTACAGCACTCCCCAAGGCTTCACTAAGGTATCTCTTGTACTTGGAATTAATAAGATAATAAGATCACAAAAGATGAAAGTCTGTTCTGCAAGAACTTCAGTTAGTTGCACAACTGAGCTTCAAGCATGAGCCTTTTGGATGCTTTAGCAAATTATGGGAGTCTTTTTCTCTTACTTTCATTACAGATTCTCCTCATTAAAGCATTCCCAGCAAGCAGAGGTCACTGTCACCATCATGTTGTACATGCAGAGAGTCATTCCTGTCCCAAAGATCTGGTCCAGAGAGAAAGGAGAAAGTCCAGAGAAATGGCATTTAAAATGTTGATGTTCTTGTGGCAGCTGCATCTGTCTCCAAGTCAGAACTCGTTTACTGTGTGGAAGTCCACATGCCAGCAGTCACAAAGGGCTTTGTGACAGCCTTTCTTCAGTGAGGGCTTTGATTGCTTTCTGTGTCAGAGAGAATTTCCACCAATAGAGTCTGTGAATCAGCACAACAATATGGCAGGAATTTTAAACAATGTGGCGCTGCTTTTCTTTTAGAGAAAAAGAAAGACACTAATTAAAGAATGATTAATTACATGGATTCTGTGCCTGATTGGCTGTAAAAAGATGGGGTGGGAAGGTTCTTCCTTTAATCTTGTTTCAGAATAGTTGCTTGATTTTTTTTCTTCGTCCTCCTGGCCTGGAGTTAAATATGGTGGTAGTTACGCACTGTAACAATTCATTTGCTTTCAAGAAAGAGAAGTCCTTGTTTCTGTCTCTGCCTGAGGCATTTTGCATTTTACCTCTTTAGTTTTGCAAAGACAGTTGTGTCTCACATGATCAAACAGCAGTGGATCAAACAGCTTGCCTAGCACTGCAGCTCTGAAAAGCAGGTTTTGAGACAAAGACCACATATTATCTGCTGTGTTCTCTCTTAGAGGCTTCTGTCTAACCAAGGGCTTGAAAAATCCTGGACAGAAAAAGGAAATTACATCATCAGCTTCCAGACTTTCTTTTGCAGAATCTTTGAATTGAAAACAGAACAACAAACCCCCAGTCCCTAAAGACCCCCACAACCTACTGGACTGAATCTTTTGGGGGTATTTTTTTTTTGTTGTGCTGAGTGGTTTTGTTGCTGTGATTAGCACAGAAACTGGAGCAGAGAATTCAGGAAGTTGTAGGTTGTACCAGGTTAGTGAGCTGGATTTACTGCTGCCCTTTCTGGGTAGTGCACCTAGTTCAAAATCCTGCTTCCCCCATATGGTCTTCATGTATTTTATCTATTGTTCCTCCGCTTATTATGTTTTCTGTTATTCAAGACCAAAACTTTATGGTATGGACACTGATTCATTCACTATTTGTTTATGCCAAGAAGGGAGGCTTCAGAAATACCAGCCCTGACAAGTTTTGTTTATTACCCAGCAAAGAGAACAAGAACATGTCTTGGCAATGTGATCACAGGTGTGATACCTCTTGAATATGAGAGTTTGCAACAAACTAAAGACCTGGGCTTAAATGAAATTAATTTCTTTGTAGATGAGGAAATCAGAAATACATTGAATGTATTTTGTAAGTTAAGTAGGATGTGTCACCCACAAGGAATCATGGAAAAGACCTCAGAAATCCTACCTAAATAAGAGAATATAATCTCCATTTACTTAGAGGATAAAAGTTGAGGTTGTGCCTGTTGGAATACCACAGGTAGAGTTCCAGGTGCAGAACTCTGGGGCAGTGAATGGCTCTGTCCATCAGTTGGTTCAGGTGTTCCCTAGTTTTAGATATCAGTGTTCATACTATTGATTTTATAAGAGCAACCTTGGTTAAAAGTGATTCCTTTTAGTTTCCCTTTGGGAGTCACAAGAAGATCTGTCTGAGTTCAGGAATGGTTTTACCTTAAAGAGTTCCAACCATCTGTACACCAGAAAATTTAGGCTAATCCATATTAACTTCATGGCCAGTTCATGGTGGATGTAGTTTGTCTCAGCCTGGGCAGTACTGTTCTAAGTTCCTCACGGGTTTTAGTGAGGGTGAACACAAAAAAGAAACCCTTGAAATCATGCAGTTTATCTTAGTAATAGTGGGATCCTTAGCTTGAGGGGGCTCTAGCTCTTGAAACACCTATGGTTTTAACATTCCAACAATGTTCACTGGGGATGGAGGAATAAAGTGTCTCAGAGATGTTGGTTCTTTGATCATGTTCCTGGTTGTCCTGGACAGTTGCCTCATCAGGTGCTTCCCAAATTATGGAAAAGCTTAGCTTTACTTTGAACTGCCTGCAGAAAGCCCCACCAGTTGTACTGCTGTGTGGTAGAGGCATTTACAGTACCTCTCCTAAGGCAACTGGTGAACAAAGGAGAAAGAGAGGAATCACATTTAGGAAACAGAAATTATCCCAGGGGTTTCACAGTGGTCTGGGTAACCCCCCAAGATGCCTCATTTCCTGGCAGTGAGGAAGTTACAAACTGAATATCAGGAAAAGGTTTTTTACCCAGAGGGTGGTTGGGCAGTGGAACAGGCTCCCCAGGGCAATGGTCCCAGCACCAGCCTGACAGAGCTCAAGGAACATTTAGACAATGCTCGCAGGCACATGATGTGACGCTTGGGATGTCCTCTGCAGGGCCAGGAGTTGAACTTGATGATCTTGATGGGTTCCTTCCAGCTCAGGATATTCAATGATCCCATGATTCTAACTACAAAAGGCAAAGGAGAGGAAGAACCAAAAAATACATGACATGAAATGATTTATTCATGCTGCAGGGACTGCCCACCTATGGGTAATGGAGAAGAAGAAACTAAAAAGTTATCTTCCTTAGATTCCAGTTCCATATCCCATTCCAGTGAGTGGAGTTGCTGGCGAACATCCTTCTTTTTCTTTACTCCATATTTTGACTTTCAAAAGGCACACAGTTCTTGGAGTCACAAGATCATCTGTGATAAGGGCTCTCTTAAAATCTTTTAACAGCTCATATGGGAACAGAGCTGGGCACCACAGCCTGCTGCATATCTGATAAGGTCAAACAATGCAGGTAGAAAATACCCTGAACTCTTTGAGGTGTTCTAGGTTATTTCAGGAGGAATCAGAAGCAAATTATCACCAAAAAGAGTTGTTGTATATGGTCACACTTCGCAAAACTTTTTCAGTGTCCTGTAACCAAATATGAACACAGAATTTTTAAATCCATTAGTGTTTACAGTTTCTCATGATTGAGCACGGAGATGCTCAACCTCAGTTTTGGGTGATGGGGATGAAGAGGAAACAGAGTTGAATGTGGATAATTTTACTTTACCATGAAAATTTATGGGGAAGCAAAGCATGCTGTCACAAATCAAAAACATTTGTTTCCGAAACTAAAATAAAGTTTAGTGGTTTTAGTAATTGCAAATTGCTTTTAATTTAGACATTTGAAAACACGCTGTAAAACTAACTTGTATAAGTTAACTTGTGAGAACTGAAAGGCCACATTATAAAAAAAGATGATTCTTACAGAAACTTCTATGGAGAGAGAAATTTGGGTTCCTAGATCCTTTCCCACAAAAAAGTGGGAAAGTTTTATTTTGAAAGATTGCATTTTCTTACAAAACAAAAAGCAATTCAGAAATTTGTAGGATGTTACTGATGTTTTCTTTTCATTCCAGAGTTGAAGATGATTTTGAGAAACTCTTAGAGGTTACCTCCAAACAAAAACCTAAGGTCCCACCAAAACCACCTCTGCCTCAGAAGCCAGCAGTTTCCCCCAGGAGCACTAATTCACCTTCACTGGCAAAGCAAAAGGAAAACAGGATTCAGACGATGAATGAAGTGGACATTCTCCAGTATATCCAGGAAAATGAATCTATCAACAACCAGGATGCCAGTCTTTTCTGAACATATGTATTTTTAAAACATGATAATGCCTTCTTGGCCCCACCTCCCTGTGAGCTCAAGTGACAAGAATTGACCAGGTGTTTCTACTGTCACAGTGCTCATTTGTGTACCAGGATACAGAAAGCAGCAAGTCTGAGTAGCAGAACCTCCCTGTGAGGTTTTCAAAACAGTGCAGCTGTGATCTAACGTTGCCTTAGATTTTCAGGCTTTTACAGGGAGTGTGGACAAGGATGTAACACTACAGATTGTCTACTATTATTTTAGTGTCAACATCATACAGTTTTGACCAGTTGATTGAAAATTGGTGAGGATGTTGTATACATGGCAACTGTGAATAATGTCCAGCAAATGATCTAAGGCATGATAGGGTGCTTTTCCTGTCATTTTTAGATAGGGTTTTTCAGCTCAGTGGAAAGGGCATTTTCCTTTTACCCAGTGCATTTTTGTAGCAGCCTTTTCCTCCCTGACTGGTATTTTGGTGATTTTTAACAGGAACTGCTAAATATAGTTAACAGTTCCTCTGTCTTTCCGTGGAACATTAAAAACCCAGCTAAGCCTGACAATCTGCTGCCTTAATTGCTGCACAAATGCCAACTTGTAAGAGAACTTTAGGCCTGCAAAGACCACGCTATGCATCTCTGATTCCTGGGAAGAACAGCAGATGACAGAGGGCTACGAACACTCTCCAGTCATAGATGGAGGTTGCAGTGCTTAGGAGGTTTGGATGCTGTAGGACTCCTGTGAACTCCACATTCACAAGGGCTAATTTTTTCCAGCCACGTCTTCCTGGGCTTCTGCTGTAGTTAGTGGAGAGAGAGAGATTTTTCCAGGAGGTCATTCAGTGCAGGTGTATTAATGGAGGAAATCTGATTTGCTCTCTGGACTCACTCTTTCTCTCCTATTCCTGCACTTCTCCCAGAATTTTTAAGAACCAACCATGGTGATCAATTCCACTAAGCTAAAATGAGTTTGTGTGATAAGATGGTGGTCTTTTCTTTACCATGCCATGGTTAAAACAAGGGAAGACAAACGTGGCATTATCTAGAGGAAAAAAATAGCAAGAAAATATACTGAAGAAATTTTAATATGCAGGAAAAGAAAAACATTGTAGAATAGGTACCCAAGACTCTCCCTTTTCTTGCCAAACTCAGGCACTCTGGTTGAAGATACTAAATTTACACCTATATATGGGTTGATACCTGCAGTCACACAGAGATTCCTGAACTCATTCCATGTGTGATCTAGCTAGAGATGAAGACAAGCTCCCCAGAGGGAAAATTTTAATATTTTTAAGCCATATCATCATCTCAATATTTGCCTTTCTAATATAGAACAAAATAAATAGAAAGCATTGTATATTTTTAATAATGAAATTATTTCTATTAGCACTTGCTTTTTAAGCCAGTGGGAAATATTATAAAGGTATTTGCTTTGATGGGACAGATAAAATATAACCATTGGTTCTCCTCTGTGTATGGTATGTTTTACTGTAATAAAACATTTTGCTAACCTGCAGGTGTTACTGTTGTTGCTGTTGTTCTCTAGGTTGTACAGTAGCAGCAAAGAATCGATTCCATTTAGCTGAGGAGGAGTGCTATGTGGTGCTAAAGTCTAAGTAACTATGAAACCAGAAATGTAACTGTCCTCATATTTCCTTTGAGAGCAGCTAAAGGCAGAACCAAAGGTACTTCCTGGTCCTGTCTGTCCCCTCTGTGTCCTGGTGCAGTTAGGAATAAAAAGGTGAATAAAAGCAGTAAGGAGAAAATAAATGCCTTGCCCGAGAACAGGCAGGGAATAGCAGGCAGGAAAAATTAATTCAGGGCAGCTTTCCTGTTGCACTCACTGCTGTCATGAACAACCACTATCATTAACTGAGGGCTCAGGGAGCATCATCTCCATTTTACTCAGCACTGTTTGGGGACACTGGTTCAATTTCTGTATTTTTGGACCACAGCCCACCACAGCCTGAACACTGCTAAAACTTCCAAACTGCAGGCCATGGATTTAATGATCAGTAGACTGAGTGAAGTTCTTCTCCCTCTTTGAATGGCCAAGGAGTATTTTGCCCCCCACTCTCCCTAAAATTGTCAAATTACCTAAGCACAGGGAAGGAAGAGCTGTTAATTCTTTCCTGTGCTAGATTTTTAAGATTATTTTGAGGTTAGTATTTTACTTCAGAAAAAAATCTAGCATTCCTGTCAAGAAACTAATATAAAAGGATCCTTCATAAACCCTGGTGTTATGCTTTTGTTTTACAATGCAAATGTCTAGCTGCAGTCATATATTTGGGCACTAAGAGGTGAGTTACCGTCATTGAATACATTACATATAATGAATCATTATTATATAAGAGAAGAATGTCAGACAAAGGTGGCCCAGAAAAATTGAACATACGATTAGAAATGACATAGGGAAACTATACAACATACTTTGCATCCTACCAGAAGAGAACTTTCTTTTTTTTCTCTTTCATATTTTACTTCTAGTAGCAGCTATTTGATTAGCCTGCTCTTGACAACTCTTGAAATTCAATTATGGACTCTAATGTAGTTCTTGGCTGACAGTCATCACCTTCCAACATCAGTAATAGAGTTAATCAAAAGATTTGACAAGAAAGAGTTATATTTAAATCCTTAAAAAAGATGGGGAGGTTAGTTAGAACTCATAATAGGTATCTCTATTGCCTTATAAGCAGCTTCTTGTTTTGCATAACATTCTGCTTGCTCTGTGGTACAGCACTAATTGACAACTAACACTGTATACTTCATTATTTGGGTCACAGTTAAACAAATTATTTCACCAAGCTGAGTATTTCACAGATGAGTTGTGGGTCATCTGCTCAGGTCTGTTCGGTTGGTGAATTTTTAGGAAAGCTAATTCCCATGTAGCACTTAAGGCCTCATTCTGTCAGTGACAATTTGAGTTGAGTTGTACAACAATACATTACTTGAAACGGATATTTCTGCTAATTTTTCCCCAGATGTTAGCTTCTGCAAAGAAGCTGAGCTGACTACAGCAGAATACACAAGTCAACCTCTGATTTAAGGTCATGAAAATCCAGCATGCTCATGGGCCACTAAGGCATTACCTACTGTAAATGAGCAATCCCTGAGGTTGTTAGATTTAATACTGAACATCAGAAAGCACTGATGTTTCACTTAGAAATGTGACTGTCACTAATTCACCAAGGATTCTCGAATTTTTGTGTGTGTATGCATCAACCATATTTCATCATTTGTGGCAGTTTAAATGTCTGTGGGTCAAGAAGAGAGAAGGCTTTTATCATGAAGTTTTATCTATATTCTTATAGCTATATTCTTACTTTTCATCTCAACATCAACAACTGGAGTAAATTAAGTCACTTGCTTTCTGTATTGTGCCCATTTCTTCCTTAATTCATCTTTAAACCCTCCTGATCCAGTTTTTTTCAGCCCTCACCATATCACTGATCCTCCTTTAAAGCCTCCTGCATATTGTTATTTCATGTCGTGTGTTGAACCAAATGAAGAATTCAAGTGATGGGAAAATCTTGTGCACTGCTTTGAGTAAGGATACTAGCACTGGAAGGTGGTAAATTAAATTAATTGTCAAATTAAGTGCTGTTGTGAGAGTTCAGAAGTCAATAAAGCTGCTTAAAGGATTGATTAGTTCTAGATATTTGGGGACTAAGTTCATTCATACCAAGATGTTATGGATGCTTAAAATTTATATGGGGTCAAGGAGACACCAGTTAGATTCATGGGAGAGAAATCAATTGATGGTTATGACACTCGGAGCTTGGAAAGTCCTTGAGCTACAGGTTACTGGAAACAAGGAGAATACTCAACAGCCAAATATTGTCCTATTTCCCTAGAGTGATTTGGTTCTGGCTGTTGTAAGGAATACTGTTCTGGGCTAACCCAAAACTCACATGGAATGAGTCACTCAGGGAGGATTTGGTGACTGAGAGAACAGAACATACTCAGTGCTTTATCACCCAGCTTCCCAGCACCCTCCATAAAGATCCCTCCACTGGCCTTACAACAACAAAGCAGGTACTCCTATTTACTCAGGAGAAATTCCTGGAGTCAGTGGAAATTTTGGTTTGTAATATATACTTTTTCAAAAGCCACTTTTGACATTTAGTGAGCAGTAAAAGTCTAGATGGTATCAGAGGAAGATTTCAATGATTCTTGAATGCTCTTCCAGATCCAGATCCTCTGCTCTAGTGAGGATTCCCCATCTGGAATACGACACACAGTTCTGGTACCCCTGATACAAGAAAGACATGGAGCTGTTGGAGCAAGCCCAGAGGATCCCGTGGAGTTGGTGAGGGGACTGGAGCACCTCCCCTGTGAGGACAGGCTGAGAGAGTTGCGGTTGTTCAGCCTGGAGAAGAGAAGGTTGCCTTGAGGCCTCATAGCAGCCTTCCAGTATCTGAAGGGGGCTACAGGGAAGATGGAGTTGGAATCTTCTTCAGGGACTGTAGTGATAGGACAAGAGAAGTGGCTTCAAAGTAGAGGCAGGGTTAGATTAGATATTAGGAAGTTATTTACTGTAGTGGTGCTCAGACACTGGAACAGGTTCCCCAGAGAAGCTGTGAATGTCCCTGGAAGTGTTCAAGACCAAGTTGGATGGAGCTCTGAGCAACCTGGTCCAGTGGAAGGTGGCAGGGGGGTTGGAACTGGATAATCTTTAAGGTCCCTTCCAACCAAACTGTTCTATGATTCAATGATGATGCCACCCTGGATGGGAAGGTTAGTGTATACTACAGTTTGCTTGGGATGTCAGATACAGGAGGTTTACCAACATAACCTGCCAATAAATGGGCATCATCACAACACCATCAAATTGCAGTAGAACACCCCCTAAACAGAGCATCTGATGTTACATTACCATCTTTTTCAGTGAGGTGCTCAGGAACCTCGGGGTCTGAAGCCATCAGCAAACACAAAAAGACCTTGCAGCCCACTGGCCCCTGCTGCATTAACAGCATGGCTTCTTACCCTTGGGTATATTGTTTTTATTATCAGGTACCAAGGAATCACAGTATTAAATTGGAGGTGTGGAGCTGTTAAAGCCATGGGGAAGCATTATGGTCACTGTGGCATTTTCCTTGTGGTCCTTGAGTCACCCAGAACTCCTAAAAATGTATGAAAACCTATCATTCTGTTGAGTTTTGGTAAAAGAAATGCAAACCAGTCTCTTCTTGAACTCATTAAATACTCTCAGAATGCAATTTAGCTATTTTCTACTAAAGGCAGTATTTTCTACCACTGATGTCATCTAAAGGTTGCTTCCTGTGACTCCTGTGAGGGTCATGCTCTCAATCTAAGCTGTCAAAACCTCATGCAGATCAGTGGAAGCCTGGTTGTGCTGATGGTGGAGAGAGGAGGTAAAGGAATAGGATGTGACACCACTGACAAGCCTGATGGGCTTGGAGGGCACTACTGAGAAACAGCAGAGACAGGGCAGAATGAAAGAAGGCATCTGCCTGATTTATACACACAGCTCCAAATCCATTCAATTTCACTGAAATATCACAGCTGTAGGGATGGAATCAGCAAGTGATTTAGTGATTCTGTGGCGACAGGAGCTCCCTGGTTTTCCAAATGAACATAAAAGAAAACAAAGTTATAAAATTACTGAGCACTTTTCTTACTTCTCTGCTAATCTATCTGCTTTTTAAGTTCATCCAGATATTTTGTCTAATGAACACAAACTTCTCAGATTTTTTTTTTTTTTTGCAATAATGATTTAAAGATACTGATTGTACTTCAGAAGAGCTTAATGAAACAGTCCATTTGGAAATGTCTGGGTATGTTAATATGTTCTTACTGTGAAAAAAAAATCATTTATTTACATTGAATGCTGAGAATCAAAATTACCTAGTGCTTCCCTCCCATCTTAAGCAATCAAATCTGCAGGCTACTATGATTTGTTTTCCTGCTTATGCCTTCCCCTGTCTCAGCCTCTCATAGCTTACTTATTTAATCTTGTGTACAGTCCCCAAAAGGAATATTTTATGTTCACAAATACATTCTAATTATAGCTGCAATGCCTACCTAAAAAACCCAACCAAACAAACAAACAAAACCACAAAACCAAACTAATTTACATGGAATTGTTTGGAAAATTCATCTTTTTCATGAGGAACGATAAAAGAAATCTGAGGCTGTCTTCATCAGTGGTTTACTTTAGCTCAAGGGAGCATTTTCATAGCACATCCTGTTGGCTCACCTAACTACGCTCTGGTTCCCATCACAGAGCTGCCATGGCAGCAGACCAGACACTTGGGTCCAGGGGACCCACCCAGAAGTAGAAATAACCCCCCCAGGTGTGGGCAGTGGGCACTCACCACCAGCTCTTTCACTCTGCACATCCTCTGCCATCGTGCTGCTGCACTTGCTGGTGTCATCAGCTCATGTTTGGTGGTAAACTGAGCCCCAAATCCACCTGAGCTCAGCCAGACAACTTCCACCTCTGCAGTAAGGGGCTGTACTGAGGGAACAAAGGGAGGAAGGGGCAAAATCATAGGGAGGTTCAGCTGTTCCATGGTCTGCAGGTGCTGGAGTGGGTTTCACAATACCCAGCCAGGCCCCCTTCTGTAACAGCTTGGTCTCTGTTCATCTGCCTCCGCTGTCCAGGCTGTTCGTGAGTTTTGCATTAAGCAAACATTGGCTCAACTAAAAGAAAAGATTGTATTGTGTGGGGATGTCAGGAGAGAAAACAAACTCCCACATCTCCTGCTCTCAAGTAGATATCCTACTTGATATAAAATCCCTGTTTCTTCTTCTAGGAATCCTGTTTCTTTCCAGTCTCAGCTGGGAAGATAATGCATGATTTTGGCACTGCCTTAATTCTTGTTTGCTAGAGAAATGGAAAAGGGAGGATCAAAAGTCCCTGTGGCTCAGAAAGGCAAAAGGCCTGCATGTCTGCCCTCCTGGGTGAGTAGGCAGTGCACCAGGGAAAGTCAGAAGAAATAAAAATTTCCTTAAGCAACAAGACAGGAGAGTCAGTCCCAGGCCTAGCTTGAAAACTGGTGACTGGGGTCACTACGAGATGCTGTTGCTCTCTCCCGTTTCCAAGCTGGCACCGCGCAGGCTGAAGGGGTGGCAGGGGCTCGGTGTGCTCTGCCCAGAGGTGTGTTTTCAGCTAAGGCTGACAAGCAAAGCCTGTTCTGAATAGTGCTGCATTCCCTGATGTGCCAGCTCCAGTTTTCCAGTATTTTCAAGAGTGTGCATGACGACTGGGTTTTGTAGAGCAGCCACGAGCTGACCCATTTCCATTTAATGCAGTAATTAGCAGATTGACTGCCTTCCCCTTCGAGGTACTGCCCTGCAGTGGCTCCTCCCCTAAATTACTGCAGGTGAAATCTGTAATGTCTTCATTTACCACAGCTATTTTTTTTTTCCATTTCTGTTGCTATTTCTTTTTTTTCCTTTTTTCCTTTTTTTTCTTTTTTCCACTTGACCTGCAGATTTTCCAGCTTTGTAAAAGAAAATCATGGAGTTGCTTTTGTTCAGCCAGAGGATAAGAGGAGAAAGGAAAAATTGGTAATTTAGTGGATTGCAAAAAAATCCCCAAAGTTTCCCTAGAGCCATGTTTGAATAACAAATTCCATGTAATTCTACCAGAGATCCACACAGGGAGTTACACAAGGCAGCATCAGAATCCGAAAAGAGACCCCGGAAGATGGCAGGTGCCACTGCTGTCTGCTGCCTTGCCTTGCTGGGAACACTGTGCTGCTGGGTAGTGACACTTCAAAAGGTGCTGGGGAAGGGTGACAGCACCGTGTCCCTGCCCTGGGGTCGGAGTATTGACCCGTGTGACTGTCAGAGACCTGCTACCCCCTTTCCTTTTCCTGTGGCTATTTTAATAACAGCCCTTTCATGAAAACAACTCCGTTATTTTTGACACTTCAATAGAGACTGGGATTTAAGACTTTGGAGTCATTTATAGACCCTGTGTTCCTCTCTGTCTGAAAATATGTATGTATATGTATATAGTACACATGAGAACATGGAAAAATCAGAGAGGCTCATTAACCTTCCCACAGTTAAAGAGGGACTCTCTAGTAGAGCCAGCAAAAGATTTGTCTGGTTTCATATCTTGGCCATGAACCTCAAGGCTAAATTAAAAATATAAAGCAAACAATCCATCTGGGTTAAGGGATTTTCTGATTTATTTTCACATTTCTGTGATGTGCATAAGGATGACCTGAAATATTCACCCTCTGAAAAAAAAATTGCCTGCCTTTTCTCTGTTTTGTTAGAAATTTGGGAATATGCTTTGTCTGCTGGACAGACAGTGAACTGGTCACATTGTGACAGATGAAGGGAGAGAAAACGATCTCTTTTGGTATTACAGGTTTTAATTTCTTTTCCAGTTGATTTTCTTCATTTTAAAATATGTAACAATATTTGTGAGAAAAATAATGTTTGTTAGGATTGCTAATGGATTTTCCCAACATAAAGGGTGTGAGAATCTGGGTTTCCTCCTATTTTTCCCCAGTAAAATATAAGAAAGAAGTGACTGACCTTTAAAAATGAAAGAGGAAAAGCTTAAGTGTTTTCTTTATTATGTCAGAAAAAGAGGTCCAAACTCTAAATTCCTTTTACAATCACCTTTCTTTCCCCCATCAGTCTCAAGTCACTGAACCAGTCACTTCAGTCACCACAGCCTGCTCAGAATCAGGACTAATAAAACTTTTACTGGATTGGTGTCAGAGCACCGTATGACAAAACTTTTTACAGAAATTTTTTTTTTTTTAAGCTCATAGTCAGCTTGTGAGAGCAAAACCCGGAGACGCCTTGAGAGGCACAGACACTAGAAAGCTGCCTGTGCGGTTTCCCCCAGGATGAAGCACTAGAGACTTTGTGTTTTGTTAAAAAAAAATAGGTGTCGGGTATAGGTATGGGATAGGCCCCTTTTCCTGCGGGTTTGCAGTGTCCCCGGAGCGGGCTGCCCTTTGGGCAGAGCACGGGCAGGCTGCCGCCGTGCCCGAAATGGGAGCGGCAGCAGCCGGGGCAGCGCTCGCCTGTTGCAGCCTGGCAGTGACGGCAGCCCCGCTTCCTGGAAACCCCAGGGAATGCTGGCAGCGGGAGGGATGCTGACTAACCGGGCATGGCGTGGCACGGTGACTGTGCACTGCTCCAGAAGGGAAAGCAAGGGCAGCGACTGGACCCAGAAGCTTTCAGGTCACTGGTGGCAAGGGATGTTTCTGCCGTCACCGCATCTTGTACGAGGGTGGGAGGGACACGGGACTGGCAGGCAGAGCCAGCAGTGAGGCCTTGGAGCAGGACTAGAAGCGTCATTTCCTGGGATCTGAGTTGTTTCTAATCACTGGAGGCTTCCTGCTATTATTTCCCTATTGATTACGTGTCACAAATGAGACAATAATCCCATTTGGCACCTGGCTAAACCAATATGAACATGATCCTTATTAGTATTAAGTGGCAAGTTATTCCTGATGCAGATAAATACATCTAGCCATTTCCTTTCTGTTGTTCTTTCCTGGTTTTAGTTCCTTAAACTTTGCCAGGTTTTAACTGTTCAGGATAACATTTCACATGCCCCATTATTTGGCTCCAGTTGAGATATTAGGAATTGAGATATTAAGAATGCTTCAACTCAAACAGCTCATGAGTAATCATGTGGAGTAGTTGTAGAAAATTCTTCTACTTCTTATATTTTTTCTTAAAACTGTGAGTGAGTGGGCTTTATGGTCTCGAAGCTTGAAAGAATGGTTTGGGAATCAGCATAGGAGTCACTTGGATGTCAGAGTTGTTCCTTTTGGTTTATTAATTAGAAGCAGACAAAACCTACATCTTCTGAAATTTGTGTGTATGATAAATTAAAAAAAAAAGAAAACAAGAAAAAAAAATGGAAAAAACCCCTAATGTATAAACTGCCAGTACTGAAATATTGTGGGCAATTCTGTTCATTTTGCCATGAATGTGGTCTCCCCCGTCAGAGCCCGTCTGCAGCCAGTCAGTGGGCACAGCATCTCTCCTCCAATAGCCCAGTGCAGGAGGATGCTGAACAAGACCTGCACAACTCTTGGCCACCAGTGTCCTGCTCTGAAGGGGCTGTGGCACATGGTGATCAGCCTGGATTTGGGGACAAGAAAGACCTGGGGGCCAGCAGCTGAAGGCCAAGCAGGTATTAGATATCTGTGCTTAGGCAAAGGAACCAAACCTCAAGGATGATGTATCCCATCCCAGAGCTGGCAGCTGGGAACCCTGCTATAGTCTATGAAACAACTGGTGTTTCCAGGCTGTTTCTTCTGACCTTCATCCAACCCAGGGTGAGGTGACATGCCCTCTGGAAGTGCCTCATCTCCTCTCCAAGGGACTGTGGCCAGCTTGCTCAGCTGCAGGCTGGCAGCATCTAAACTTAGGTGAAAGGGATCCTGCCCAAGGAGCCTTTCTGCCAAGGGTCATGCTGGGTGCCCCTGGGCTGTAAGCAGAGGAGGCAGCCGGCTGTTGGGAGGCTATTCCAGGCTGGGACCCATCAGCTGGAATTGTGCCATGAGCATTATTTAGGCCCTGTTTCTGCACATGTGCTCGGGGTCATTTGTTAACACACAAGCCAGCCAAAGCACACACTGGCAGTAGATACACAGGGCAAAAGGAGAGATGGTGGCTTGTCCCAGGTGGGACTTGGCTCCTCTCAAGCCACAGAGGTTCATCTCCTGTGGAACAGACATCTGTCCCTCTCCGCCAGGTGCTGGCCTTGTGGCAGAAGTACATTTTTACAGGGAGCCTTTAAAAATTGCTTCATAAATGTTAACCCTGGGAGGGCTATAGAAGTGTTGGGGAGGACACTTGGAGGATTTACCCATTAAGAGGGAGGCACAGGTCTGTCTCCCCTCAGGGAGGCACAGCTGTGCATGTTTCCCCCAGCAGCTGCCTGACCTGGACCTAAAACACAGCCCTGGACACATTCTCCCCAGACGTGTTTTAAACACAGCTTGTTCCACTGACCAGCAATAAGCAGCTGCTTGTGTGGCCATGTGCTGCTGGGCTGGGCTGTGGGCAGCAGGACCTTCTTGCCCTCTTTAGTTCAACACACATGAGCTGCCACACCGATATTTGACTTTCTGACACCCCAGTGAAATAAATTCAGCAAATGGGAGCAGAAGCATCAAGGGAACCTGAAACTTGTGCCTGGTTTAAAAAAAAAAATCCCACAGATATTTTGATCTTAAGGGGATTACTACTATGGGGCTTTTGTACCTCAAGTGATTATTTGACATTGCCTTCATGTTATATAGGAAGGATTGGCATTTAATTTAAATTGAAGTATTTGGGAGTTTTGAGATATTTATCAGTACAGAAGCTGGGGGAACACCAGAGTCCAGGTGCTGAGTTTCACATGGACAGACACAATACTTGTGTGATCTGTCCTGTTGTGCAGTAAAAATGGCAAGGAGTGAGTTGCTGGGTATTACTATTGTTCATTTGGTCCTATAGCTAACTTCCATTTTCCCACAGGAACAGCTAACAGTAGAGAGTCTAATAGGTTTCCAAATGTTTCCCTGCTCTTCAGGATAAAATTGTTGGGTTCAGAGTTAGCTTAAAAGACTCAAAAAATTGCTTCAATAAGCTGAAATTTCAGTTGATAATGAAACCTTGCAGAAACCTTTGCTTCAATCTGCCAATTTAGCTCCTACTCTGAGTAACTCCTCCACCACCAGGATTTAAAAGAGAGAAGGTCAGGCTGAGATGAATGTGGTCTCTCCTGATGTTAACAAAACCCTCAGCTCCATGATTGGCCTGTGACCACACATCCACACATCAGCCCCAAGCTGGGGAACACTGAACAGCCAGGGTGCATCAGCACATCCCTGAGATAGCAAATGCCACTGCTGCCGTGTCCTGGGGACCATGGCAGTGGGTGGCCCAGCAGAAAGGCTGGCACAGAGGGTGGCACCACCTAATCACCACCTAATAAATGTTTTCTCCTTCAACATCCCCGCTGTGACTCCTGCTTCCTGCCCCTTTTTCATGGCCTGTTCTTCAGCAGGTTTGGTTGCCCTGTCCTGAGGAACATAATTCCAACACTACATTCTCCAGAACTCCCACCTGGGATGGTGAAATCTAAGCCTTGGTGGAGGAGGCTGACATGGCACTGTAAGGCTCAGACATGGTGTGGAAGGCACCTCCTGCCATGGGAGGAATGATCCCTCTCCACCCCTAGCAGTGCTGCCTAATGTCTTCTTCCCACAGAATACTCACACCCTGTCTCTGCTGGCCCAGGACATGCTCAGGTGTTTATTAAAAAGCACCTGGCAACCCTACTGGTATCTGATTCCCTGCAGCTTCTCCAGCACTGAGACCAGGTGGCACAGGGGGATCACACTGCTGTAGGAGTGGTCCATGCTGTGAGCTGTCCCCCAGACCAGGGGACACCATCAGGGCCAGATGTGTGCCAGGGACCACCAACCACCTTGGCATCTGTGAGAGACTGAAATGTTAAGGGTTAATGACTCAAACAATCGGCCATTTGCAAAAGCAGCAGGGTCTGCTTTGCTGAGCCCAGGTTTGCACCAGCTGAAGGGGAGAAGGAGACCTGTGGGTGTGTGGTGCTGAAACCTCTGATGTGCAGAAGCACAGCCCAGGTGCAGGGGGGGTGCACCACTGAAGGATGACCATGACAAACCAATCTGTGTTTAGCAACTCTGATTTTTGAGCCAGATGAGAGAAAAGGCTGATAAGAAGCAGATCCATCCCTCAAGACTGCAACCATCACTTTGCAACAATCATCTCATTGCTGGATCCATGGATGGTGATAGCTTTCCTCCCCACTGTCTACTCTTATCTTTTTTTCTCTGTCTTACTTTTCCTTATATATTTTCTTAAGTGATGCTTTTATAATTTAGTATTGTTATATTTCTATAGAGAATAACAAAAATGGCTACATGCCTCCTTTCCGTTGCAACCAAATTGTTCTAAAATAAACATTAAAAAATAGGTATGTAAATACCAGACATTCACTGTCATTTCAATCTAAACCACCCCAAAGGATCTACCAAAAAGGACCATTACAGCATCACAGAAAAAGTCCTTCTGGTGCCTGGCACTCTGGACGGATGCAGGTTGACTTTGCCCAAAGGTCCAAGCCAAGCTTGGGGACTGCAGCTTTGCTGGGGCGTTTACTGGAAGTCACAACATGAGGGAAAAGCATGGCAGTTCTCAGAACTCCCTCCTTTCTTGCTATGCTGCGTGAGTTTTTTTCACATATTCAGTCTCAAGGAGGGTGCTTTTGAAATAAATTAATTCCCAAAGTAACCTTAACTTCCCAAAGGATGTGAATAAAATCAGTATGTTCTCAACAAAAGATGACTGGCTAGGACACGCAGAAGAAAGTAAACTCTTTAGCGGCATGTGAGCTCAGAAGGAAAGAGCTGCTTCTCATTACACAGACCATTTCCCATAAATGTTAACTTAAAGCAGTTACTTCAATAGTACCAACCAGGCATTTGTTTTTCTCTGTAGAGTTTTGAGTAAATCATGACTAATAGGCCCAGCCTCACTGATAAGTGCACAGAAGGCTCACTGCCCATTTTTTCCACCAGTGTAATGGACTTTTATGGAGTTGCTCCCAATTTGCAGCCATTAAGACACTGACACGTGAGTGCAGATTGGCAGGTCATCACACAGCTCCTCAGCAGCAGCAGCTGCCCAAGTGTGATGTGAGGCTCTGGCAGCAGAGGCTGGGTATGACATCATGTAGCTCGCAGTGAAAGAGGATACAGCCGTGCCAGATTGCCTCATATCTCCTGAAGGCTGAAATGTTGCTCCAGACACCCATCACAACTCCCACTGCACGTGGGAGGAAACGTGTCTGACTGTCTTCTGTGCAGAATATGCTTTCCATGGTTGCCCCTGGCTATTTTAGGGTGTTGTCTCCACTTACATACAGCAGGGCTGGATCCAGCCAAGCTCCGTGTCCTGCCATGGATACACCAGGTGCTGGAGCCTCATGCTGGCCAGTGATCACCAAGGTCTCCTGCCATTCAGCTGTGTCAGTAATTCCACACCTGCTGAGGATGTTGGCCTGCAGCCATCAGAGCAGTTTGGCACATGGGGTGACATGTGGGATTGCTGTGAACCTGCTGGACGTGCACTGGGTGGTGCCACTGCCTCCCCAGAGATCTTCGCCACCAAAATATTCAGCCAACCCCAGCTGCAAATAAGGATGAGATGTTCCTGCTGAAACCCAGGTGCCCTGCAGCAGCAAATAACAACTTTTGGAAATGAGAAAAAGCCACAGAGGGGCAGAAGGGAAGAGGTTGCACCCCTGTTTGAAGTCAGTCAGAAATCAGCTGCTGTGGACTTAGCCCAACACTTTAACTCTGCAAAACCTGCTTCCCAGCAGGCTGACCCAGCCCCAAATGACCTCCACCCAGAGCCTCACCTCATGTTGGTGTTGCACACCAAAAAACTGCACTGGCTGTGTGCTGGCCTGCCAGGGACCTTCCACGTTAGCCAAACACCCTGCTCAATTTAAAAAGAAAAGCCCTTTTGCTGAGCTGAAACCTAGAGCCAAGGTATTTTTAGTGCTTTTTTTTCCCCACCTAGATCAGTGGTTGCTACAAGCTTGGATGCAAAGAGGAAACAAGGGAAGCAGCAGGGGTGGTGAGGAGGGGGCTGGTCAAGCTCCTAGCAAGCAATGGAATGGTTGGTAGAGAAACATTGAACTTTGGAACGTTACTGGTAATTAATAGTTCAAAACCTTTAGCAAAATAAAATGTTTAAGAATACTGTATGTTTCATGAAGGTTTTATACATGGCATTTTTTTCCAGTGGTCCCAAGTGTTTAATAAATCATATTTATCTCCCCTTTAATCTTTTTGTTCATGAACTAGCTAAGTGAGGTCAGAAGGAAAAAGAGCACTTTTGGCAAAGGGAAACTTTAAATATGTCACATTTAATAGAAGTAATAAGTGCACAAAATCCCAGGATTTATAAAGGGCTTTGTGGAGGGAGGTTAATTTGCGTCTCTATTGGTTATCTTTCCCTAATTTTCTTTTTGTTGATGATGTTCTTACTTCTTTTACCATATGGATGAGTATTAAGGCACTTCCTCTGCCATTTAGGGAATGGTTGACACAGTTCACCACAGAGCTGGGACTCTTGAGCACAGATCAGTCATGGAGGGTGCTGCAAGCTCCATGTCATGCCAGGAGTGAATCATTAGGCAGAGATGCCCACAGAGACTTGAGCTTATTATTCCCTGTCTTTGAACTCATTCAAATTCACAAATTTGGTATAGCCCACAAGATCACCTAAGCAGAGGCATGCCAGATGTTATTTGTGAATCCATGGATGGAGTTGAAACACAGGTTAGCATCAAAAATAATCCTCTGGTTTCCAAGGCAGCCTTTATCTCTGAAGTATTCGCCAGCACAGCCAGGCCAGGAAAAGTCTCTCTCACATGCAGTCTTTTCAGGGATGATGCTGCTGCTTTACCAGGTCTTTTAAGAACTGATACATTTTCCCATAATATAAGAGGAGTAAGTGCCCAAAGTTTGGAGGAAACAAAAGTTGCTCCTACCTTCAGGAAGGACAAGAAGGATAACCCAAAGAACTACAAGCTGACGAACCTCAACTTTATCTCTGGAAACCATTTCCAGGTACATAAATAACAGGAAAGCCACCAGGAGCAGTCAGCACAGTTTCACTGAGGGGAAGCCATGCTTGACCAATTTTACAAACTCCTATGAAGTAATTACTGGCCTGGACATGGGGGAAGAGGAGTGGATTGTTTCTACCTGGATGTCTCTGAGGACTCCAATGCTGTCTTACATTAGATGCCCATAGACAAGCTGTTGATGTGGGGGTGAGTTGAGCAGACAGTAAGGGGGATTGAAAACTGGCTGAATGGCTGGGCCCAGAGGGTGGTGACAAAGTTTAGTTGGAAGCCAGTGACTGGGAGTTTAGGGTCTATACTGGGTCCAGTCCTGTTTGACATCTTCATGGAAGGTCTGGATGAGGGGGAAGCGTGTACCCTCAGCAAGTCTGCAGATGATATAAAACTGTGAGGAGAGGTTGATACCACAGGGCTATGCTGCCATCCAGAGACCTCAACAGGTGGGAGAAATGGACCAACAGGAACCTCATGAAGTTCAACAAGGGCAAGCGTGAAGTCCTGCACCTGAGGAGGGACAGCCCCATGCACCAGAGCATGCTGGGGGCCACCCCATTGGAAAGCACCTTGTCAGAAAGGGATCTAGGGGTCCTGCTGGACACCAAGTTGAACATGAGCCAGAAGTGTGCCTTTGTGGCAAAGAAGGCAAATGGCACCATGGGCTGCATTAGACAAAGAAGTGCCAGCAGGTCAAGCTCACTCTACTCAGCACTTGTGAGGTCACATCTGGACTGTTGGTCCAGTCGTGGGCTTCCCAGTGCAAGAGAGACATGGACATACTGGAAAGACTCTGGAAAAAGCTCATGAAAAACATGGAGGGTTGGAGAATCTCTCCTATGAGGAAGGGCTGGGACTTTTCAGTGTGGAGAGAAGGCTCAAAGGGAATTTTATCAGTGCACATAAATACTTGAAGGGAGGCTGCAAAAAAGTTAGAGCCAGGCTCTTTTTGGTGGTTTCCAGTGACAGGACAGGAGGCAATGGGGACAAACTGAAACACAGGAGGTTCCCTCTGAATATTAGGAAACACTTTTTACTGTGAGGTTGACTGAGCATTGACACAGGTTGCCCAGGGAGGTTATGGTGCCTCCACCCTTAGCCCACGGTGGTGGAACTGTCACATATTGAGGTATTTTGATGGCCTCTGTTGAAGGTAATCTCTTATTAACCCAGGTTCAGAGCTGGAAGCAGAGTACTGAATTCCCACAAGACTTAGTATCTTGTGGGAAGTATATAGCATATAGTATATTGTGGAGTATTTCTGTGGAAGCCAAGGGGACTGAGACAGGATGGAACCTGGGGTTTTACACATAATTTTGGCCATTGTGGCTCCCCAGCATTACCCAGATTTTCGTCCTGCATGCAAAGGCTGTCTGTCATCACAGGCCTCCACCTCTCACCCAAGCCACCAAGGCCTGTCAGCTTGCACTCAAATCCCATGCTGTGTATCAGTGTACTTATTTCTGTGGAGGAAGGTGAGCAATTTAATTAATGCTGAATTTGAGCTCGTAAGAAAGCAGGAACTCTCACTATCAGAGATAAATGAAGATCCTGTCCCTTTCTCAAAACTCTCTTCTTGGCTGGTCTGAGCCCTTGCATGGCTGCAGCCTGCATGTTTGAACAAGGAGCAACTGTTTTTCAAGCATCTTTGGCTCCTGCTGTGCTGAGATCTCCATTGTTTTCTGCAGCACTGTGGTGATTGATAGATCTTGCACCCATGCCAGTGCCTGAAGCTCAAAATCTGAGGATGCTGGGCAGGATGGAGCTGGTAAGCTGTGGGGACACCAATGAGCAGCTCTTTAGCACCCTTCAGCCATCTAAATTAGGAAAAGGAAGAAGGACAACAATGAACTCTTTCTGAAATACTGAGACCAACAATTTAAATGCTAGCTGCTACTCAGCAGCAGAATCTACACTGCAATTTGAACAAATGCACAGCCATCCTCTGGCTCCTCATCCTGTGCCCAGGTTACAGCCCAGAGTCAGCTGTGAGCTAGAGGTGATATTTGGTGTTGTAGAATGGGAAAATCCTGAACCCAGGCCACCTGAAAGGCCCATCTTGATACCCACCTGCAGCCAGTTTGGGGGCACTGTGCTGCTCTCACCACAGTACCACTGCTGAGCCATGAGGTGCAGAGAGGACTCCCCTGCCTTCTTATCTCCTTCTCAGAGAGGAGCCTGGGGTCAGCTGGATCCAATCTCAGCCTCTCAGTTTGTCAACATTTTAAACTACTTCCCCTCCCTCCCCCAACTGAAAGATGTCCAATCAGATACATTTACATAAAATGAATTATTTGTTATGAAAAATGATTAGAAAAAGGATCTTAACTGGGATTATTTACTACACAGTATAAATGCTAAAAGTACTAGTAGTGTATAGTATAATATATAGACCATATTAAAGCAATTGTATTAAAGCTGACAATAAGAAAATACTCTTAATTAGAGATTGATGTAACTCACCAATATCAATGCTTGTAGGAAGGTCTCTTTCTCTTAACCTTGAGGACAATCCTTGTTGGGCATCCCCAAAACCCAAGGGAGGAATCTCCACACACTCCAAGGAGGAATGCATTAGAAGAATCTGCCTGTTTGCAAGTGGGACTGGACTTTTACAGTATAAAGTGATTAACTGCCAGCCATATGTCTCCAGGTCAGCTGTGTCAGCTTAACATTTTTAGATTAAGATACTTTACCATATCTGCCACATTTTTACTTCAGCATCAAGGTGGGTCAGACTGGTTTTAACATAATTCAACACCAAAAGCAGCCCCCTCACAGTCCACCACTGGTAGCCTTGCTAATTGGGCATTGTTTGAGTTGCTTGACCATGTTCCAGGGCAGAGCATCCTGCTGCACTGCACCCCATGGCTGCAGTCAGTCATCTTTACCTCATGAAGTGGTAATGCAGGTACCTCTTGCCTCCACGCTATAAAAGTGTCCACTGCATGTGTGTATATTATTGTTAAATATGTTGAGATACATCAGTCTCCCAGGTTTTACTATTTTATCCTTAGATAGTTTGAAACAGTCTTAGCTGTATTATAATCATACCTTATACTTTGACACAGAAAATTATTATAAAACTCAGAATTTTGTTAATAACACTAAATGGAGCATACTATAGAATTAGCTATTGATTCTGGCAAGAAACACTGTTATTATTTTAATTCATGTACTTCTGGAATTGTTAGTATCCTCATTTGTTGGATTAGGTACCACACTCTTACATATAAAACATATATAGAATTATTACTTATAGAAGCCAGATTCTGATAATAATAATATTATAATAACAGGGTGTAACAATAAATTCAGAATGCCCATTGTGGTTGGAGATCATCCAAACAAGTCAGCATACAATGACATTCCCTATCCCTTTTCCCTCTCTCTAGGACAACAGTGTATTTTTCCACACCATGATGGACAGAGATTAATTTTTTCAATTATCCTTTTTCAGTTGTACCAGTTTGTGTAGATCAGGATGTTCCAACAGTTTTTAACCAGGGTAATGTTCATTCACATAGGTGCTGATGCATGACAAAACCACCTTCAAGTTGTAGAGGGACCCTTGTGGGCAGGTACATAGTGGCCCATGGGATCTGGTGTGTTTGCAGGTCCACACCTCAGCAGCCTCCAAGCTGTCTGAAGGATATTATATCCACTGTAGTGTTCCAGGTGTTACCATCAGGATGATGACCAGGAGCAGCCATTGAGCTGTAAAATAATATATATCTCGGCAGCTGTGCCCAATGGGATAGGTTAATTTCCTTAGTTCAGACTGTGGAAATTATCCATGAACTGGTGGCCATTAGAGTCTGTAGCCAACCAGGCTAATTGTCCTTGAGTATCCATTAGAGTCATAGGTACAATCCCAGTTGGGATAGTTTGACCTTGATGGGTTGGAACACCCTTAGGTTGTCCTGGAAGGTTTGACCATTGGCGTGAGCTTTGATCCATCCTATGCAGGTTGGTTGAGCTTGAGCCTGTGAAAATTGTCACTTCCAATCTTCCTTTGGCCAAACCTCTTTTCCATTTACCTGCAAAATTAATGTTTTCCATTGACACAACCACTGACACCAGCCCAGAGTGCATAAGAATCAACATATATTGTCTTTGCTTTCTCTCTTACTGGCAGCAACACAGCTTTTAACATTCTCACCTGTGCACTTCCCATTCTTTCTTCTACTACTTCCATTCCTGTCTGAATGTTAAAAGCAACTGCTCTGTACTTCCATTTACCATCAATGTGTTTGGCTGATACACCAACAAACCAGACATCTTTAACTTCAGAGTCTGATGTAAATGCAGAAGCATCAAGTACAGGACTAGGTTTATATGGCTGTTGCAAAGCTAGCATATCTGGGGTCAGACCTGAATAATTTTGCAGGTCTTGTTGTCCCTTCAGTTATATCCATCTGATCCTTGAATCCCAAGACATGCAAACCATTTGTGTACTGTTGATATTTGTGCAATCCCATCTGGTGAAGCACGGGCCTTCTTAATACTGACTGACAGGTTAAAAGGTCCTTGGACTTGCACAGGTTGATGCTGTTCAATTTTTCTACTTATTTAAGAGCTCAGGTCAGAGATAATAATCCATTTTCCCAATCAATGTATCTCTTATCAGTATCCTTCAATGCTGTGGAACTCAACCTTAATGGTTGTTTGGGTCCATGTGGACTTTTCTGGAACATATTACAGGAAGTCCCATGTTCAGCAAAACTCCATTTAACTACTACAGGATCACTGGGATGAACAAGACCTAGTGCTTGATATATTTTTAACTCTCTTATCAGTGTTTGCAAAACCTGTTTGTGACTATCAAGCTACTCCCAGGTCTGTTTTTTCCTCATTAACGTGTGTGGAGGTCTTTGTATTAGAAAAAAATCCAGAAACATTTCTCCAGTATCCTAAAGTACCCATGATCTTTTGAAGTTCCTTTTTAGTAGTAGGAGTGGGTATAGCATCCAGTTTTGTAATTGTTCCCTCTGGGATTGCAGCCTGACCAGCAACCCACCAGGTTCCTGGGAATTTTACCTCTTTAGCAGGGCATTGGCATTTAGTAGGGCCATTTCTATCCCTTTGTAATTTAATTTATTCCATATATCCTGTGCTGTTGTTCTTACTGGGCATTGGCATTTAGTAGGGCCATTTCTATCCCTTTGTAATTTAATTTATTCCATATATCCTGTGCTGTTGTTCTTACTGCATCTTCCTCTTCACCTTCTATCAACACATCATCAGTGTATTGATAGATCTGTACTCCTTCCAGGATTTTCACTTGTTGAAGGAGTTCACCTAAAGCAGTGTGCGCTGTGGTAGGTGAATACCTATACCCTTGGGGCAGGCAATTAAAGGTGTGTTGTGTTCCAAGTGAAAGCAAATTCGAGTTTGTTTTCTTCATGAGGCAGAACCATGAAGAACACATATTTTATATTAAAAACTGCCGTCCATTTATGTGCAGCTGCTTGCAGGGCAGCAGTGAGATTTGCAATATTTGGGGCAGCTGCAGTGAGTGTTTCTGTGTTAGCATTAAGTTGTCGATGATCAGTTGTTAAGAGCCAGCTCCCATCTGGTTCTCTTAGCAGCCAAACAGGATAATTTTATGGAGAATGTGTCCTAAATACATTATCCCTTTGTTCTAAATTCTTAATTAATTCATTTACCCTTCCTTTGGCTGCAGGAGGAATAGAGTACTGCTTGGTATTAGTCACAGCAGAAGCAGGTAAAACTGGAGACATTTTTAATAGATTTTTTTTTCCAGAAATTTTACTACATGGATTTTTTGTGGGCCCAAATGTCCAGACATTCCCACTGTGCAATTGCCAAACTTTTCCTTTAAGGATATCATATCCTAAAATGTTTTCTTCATGATCTGCAATTGCAAATATTTGTGGGGTCATTCGTTTTTCCTCAGATAACCATAAAAAGACTTAGGCAGTGTAACATCTAGTAATTTGTTCATTGAACCCTCTTCCTCATAGATGGATTCTTTCTTTTAAAACTTTAATTTTTTTAGCATCTCTGGGGATGATCAGAGATAGCTGAGCTCCTGTGTCAATTAAAATTCAAAAGGATTTTTTTAGGGCCTACTGGTAAGTAGATACGGGACCCACTCTTACTGGGCCATTGAAAGAAAGGAATGCCCTGGGTGTTAATGCCCAAAGTTCACCCAGCTCTTAGAGGTTGTTTTCCTTTTGTGTTTCAGAAGGGCTGTGGGTGTGTTTTTCTGCGGAGGCTTTTCGCTGCCCGTTTCCCTCCTGTCTGTATCGCCTCGGCTAAGTCTGCCCTCACTGCGTTGGGCTGTCCCCGGAGGGCGGCACGGGAATTCCCAAAGTCACTGCCGTCCTCCACAGCTCATTTCGCTGGTCACCAGTGAGCAGCAGGCTTTGATTTTTCTTTTCTTCCGGGTTCTGTTTAAAAGTCCTCACCCCTCTGCAGGAGATCTCTGTATTTTGGGGTCCCTTCAGTAGCCCGAGTTTGCTCTCCAGAATGATTTTCCCAGCCCACTTCTCTTGCATAGTCCACCACATCATGTAAGAGATCTGCCCACATAGGGATAACTCTCCTTGGGGCTTGTGGCTCTTGGAAAGCTTCATTATGCATTACATCTTTTCTGATTTTATCTTGTCGCTTCGCTAAATACATTTTTAGTATTGTAGGGGCTCCTTTTAACAGGGGTCTTAATAAACCAGGGTCCTCTGTGGAGATTGGAATGTCTACGTGTGCTCATCTGTGCACTGCCTGCAGGCAAGCTGCCTGTGTAACAGCAGCAAACATTTCATCAGCTGACCTCGTGGATATGGAAACTGGCTCTCCTCTGTCCGGAATAGCTATTCCTCCTGCCCAATATGCACTCCAGTGGTTATTGAATGGCCTTCATTGGCAGGCTCTGGTCCCAGGTTTAACAAGACTCTTGTAACCCAGAGCTCTCAAACTCATCCAGCAAAATTCCATCTCCCCTGGAGAGACTTATTCTCCACAAATACTCAGTTTCTGACTCCCATGGTTTTTGTTTATATTTTTCCCGTACATTTATCAGGGGATCCCAGGGAGTAGTTCTGGACATGTTCCTCCTCTGATTTCATTAAGATCCTTCAGACAACTTCGGGTTTAGTTATGGGACTCGTTTTTAACTCTGGAATCCCTTCCTCTCCAACAGGTGGGGGTTTAACTTCAATGGAATCCCATTCAATCTCATCATCGCTTTCCCAATTATCACCACTCCTGTCCTCAGGTGAAACTATCAATTCTTGTATATTTTTAACAACAGCAGTATTTGTTAGTTTAAATAATATCAATTCTAGTTCTTCTTCCAAGTTTTTGCCTTTTCCTTAGATTCTTTTAACTGTTTTTTAATCGGTCATTTTGGTACTGTAGAGAAAGTTCTACAAGTTTTCTTTCTTCTACTTCTTCGCTAAGATTATTAGTTTCTTTTAGCATTTATTCTCTCCATTACCATGCAGCCTTTAAGCACAATCCTAGTGCTTGGCAGATCCCCGTTTTGTATCTAATTTCTCCTGTATCTTTTCCCACTCATACCAATTGTCCTCTGGCCAGGGATCACAGCATCCATGTGTATACTATACCTCCATAAGTATTCTGTTAAACCTTTTGTCTGTTTCTCAAAATCGTTTACCACCCTGCCAAGGCTACACCAAATTGTCACGGCTGGAGTATGAGCTTCAGACAAAGTTTATTGAAGAATAAACTGCCGCTGAGCCACGAGGCACAGAGAGGACTCCCTTGCCTTCTAAACTTTTTCTCAGGGAGAAGCAGGAGTGGCTGGATCCAATCTCAGCCTCAGAGTTTGTCAACGGTTTAAGCAAATTTTCCCGCAGAACTGAAAGACGGCAGAACAGATATATTTACACTGCCTGCTCCTTTGTCTTCCAAGGGAGACTTGGAAGATGTGATGGAGCAGTGGAGCTGGGCCCTGCTCTGCTGTGCCCAGGCACCTCCAGGGTGATTGATTGTCAGCCAAGTGTCTTCAGGTCAGCTGTGTCAGATTAGCATTTTTAGATAAGGATGCTTTACCATACCTGTCATATCTTTACCTCATTATCAGAATGAGTCAGACTAGGTTTAGCTGCAATTCAACACCAAAAGCAGCAGGACTGCCCCCCCCTCACTTTCCCCCACCTCCCACCCCCAGTCCACCACTGGTCACCTTGCAAACAGGGCATTATTCAAGTTCCTTGACCACATTCCAGGGCAGAGCATCCTGCTTCTGCAAGGACCTCCGCTGGCCATCAGAGGAGCAGCTGTGAGGACACAGCCCCTGCCAAGTGCTCAAAGGCCAGGCTGGAGCTCTGAGCAACCTGGTCTACTGGAAGGTGTCCCTGTCCGTGACATGGTGGTTGGAACTGGATGGTCTTTGAGGTCCCTTCCAGCCCAAGCTGTTCTATGATTCTTTGATTATTGCTGTCCCTGGGTCTTTGGCTGCTATTTTCCACCTATGTTCTGGGACCCATAGCAGTGAGGACTGATACTGGTGACTCTGATGATACTGAACACCTTACTCCTGTCAATCCTCCCCACAAAAAGAAAATTAGGCGTATGAGATAGATTCTGGTACCACCAAGTATTTCTGTGTGCTGTGGCTGGACTCACCAGCAGGGTTTGAGGGATGTCAAATCTCTCTCAGTGATCTCATCATTACCACCACCTCAACAGCCAGTCTGGCTGGAGAATCTGCAGAGGAGGAGGGTGCTGGAGCCTTCCTCCCCCTCTGCATCATCATACCCCACTCAGGGAATAGCTGAGGCCAGGGAGGGGACTGGGCTTCCCCAGCATTTGCAGAAGAGCTGCATGGAGCCGAGCTCAGGAGCTGAAGGAGCAGTTTGGTCACACAGCCCTTTTGAAATACAACATCCTGCAGCACTCAGGCATCACCCCTCTGAAGGCAATGTGCAGCAGACATGCAGCAAACACATGTATCTGCAGTCACCCTCATGCCTGGTAGCCCTGAGAGGCTCAGCAAAGCTTCAATGTTCCCTCTTTTCTGCTCCATCCTTTCTGCTTCTCCTCAGGAATACAGCCAAGTCCCATTCCTACCTGAAAGCAAATAAGGCCTTATTTTGTAACTCAAAAAGCAGTGAGAGGATTAACTCTTCTCTAATCCTTCTTTTCTAAGAGGGACTGAATCCCCTTTTCATCAGGCAGACTGCAGTTTGACTGCCTTCACCTTGATTAACCCTCTACTCCAACATGCTTTAGCCTCTATTTTGTTTCCTTTTCGCCTCCTGTAAGTTTCTGCTGTTGCCATGACTTATCAAATACGCTGTCTGCCTTCAAATGGGCCTCATTTCCTCTTCTTGAACTGTTTGAACTTTCAATATGGACTTTGTAAGCCAAGCCTTATTAACATCACACAGCACAGAACTAAGGGACGGCCTCCATCTCAGCACATCACCATCAGACATTGGATTCAAGAGAGCGAGGAGCAGTTGCCACTCATGCTCAGAAAGCAGCAGCCCTGACACACTGGCTGCTACAAAGTATACAGTCATAGCTGGTTACCTGAGTACTGCCAAGTTCTCTGTGGAATCCACAGGGAGAGACTGGAACTCCCAGAGGATAATTCAACCTTCTTAAGATATGTATTGTTTTCTATTTGTCTTCATTTTCTCTTAGGTAGATAGTCTTATCTACCTTCCTAAAAATTTCTGCAGAATTGTAATTTTGTTCAAGGTGGCATTTAAGGTAAAATATCCATGCAAATTAGATTAGTGCTGGATCATTTGATCCCTTCCCAATTTCTGAGCAAACACTGCCAACCATTTTCAGATGTGCCAACACCTGATGAAAAAACCACTGTTATCCTTGCTGTTGCAGACTTCTTGTCTCCTGAGATGTAAGCACACAGCCAGCATTATTCTACAACAGTTAAATAACCTCATTTCACAGGTAATTTACACCAAGGGAAGGCATATCAACAGGTGTTTTAATATCTGAAAATATAATTTGCAGTTTGGAAAAGTGAGATCTTTGGGAAGTGGCATAAGGAAAATGTCATTAAAGTCATTAATGTCAGCTAAAGTGCAGTTTATGCTGAGTTTTGGGCTTAAATTCATAGAATTAGCAGTTGTAGGACCCAGACTACTTTTGGAGGTGACACATAACACTGGGCTGCTGACACTGCTCCATGTCCCCCTGCATCCAAGGCCTCAACAGCAGCCACACATTCATGCCTGGCACAAGTGTGTAGCTGTCAGCAGCATTCATCCTAGTGCAATGTCTGTGCTCAGGAACAGAAAAGCCAAGCTGATATTCATTCTCTGCATGAGAGTAGTCAGAGCTTTCTCTCGGGGAAAAATCCTATTTTCTCTACTTCCTTTGTCCCTTACTGCACAAAACTTGCACCCATAGCTTCTGTATGCAGAAATGCTGTAACCCTCAACAGTATGAGGTTATTTCAGGTGAAAAACCTCCCCACAATTCCCATGGGGTTATAAGGTTGAGAGACAAGGCTGTAGGCTTGTGACTGATAGAGGTGTTCAACCCGCTGAGGTTGGAGAGAGGAAAATGAGAAAACACTGGCGTTGTCAGGCTTGAGGGGTGAGAGCCTTTCCCTGTCACCTTAGTAGGAGGTTGTGTTGTCCCTGTGTGATCCATGGGGACAAGGATGGACTGGCCAACAACAGGGATAGCTCTTCTGGTAAGGCAATTTGCAGTTTATCCTCAGTCATCTCAGGCAAAAATGAAATGTGTCCCAGGAGGGCACAGCCTTGCCTAGCTATTTAATTACTGCACAGGCATGTGCTTCAGGCAGCTTTGTGTCTCTCACAACAGGTGGTTTCATACAGCATCGAAGCAAAATCAGTGGCCAAACTCCGACTGTCAGAGCTCTCCAAGAGCCAGCTGCCACCTCTGGATGCATAGAGTCATTGCAGTATTGCCTTGCTGTGTCCCAGGGGACACACAAATATTGGCCACAGAGAGAAGATCGCAGGACACAAGGTCACATAAATCTGGGCTGCACAAAGAAACCTGTCAGCTGAGCCAGGCTGCTGCAATGGACCTACAGTTCCCAACATTTACTACTCCAGGACAAAGCAGCCATAAATGCTCCATTTAAATTCTGGCTTTGAAAGGCTCCTATTTAAATCCAGACAGATGCTGCTGAAACCAACACAAGTGGCACAAAGACACACGGGTGCCTGGCATTTTCCCATGTGACGCTCCAGTTACCCCCTCAGAATATGTGAAACCCAGTGTCCCTTTTACCAGAAATGGTCTGGCAGGGCTGAATTGGCCATGACTATTTATGGAAAAGGCCTCTCAGCTCAAAGCATCCTCCAAAAATGCAGCACACAGGAACCTGCTTGTCCCCAGAACGGGGTGCACTAATCACCATCTGAATGCAGATGGCAAAGCTGCCTCTCACCCTGCTAAATTGCCCGTGAAGATGAGTATTTTACTTTCTGGGCTCAGGGAGGCATGGAAAGGTGTGACACTTCTCATGCCAAGAAGTAGCCCTGTGCCCCCCTTGCTCACAGAGCACGCTGGGAGTGGGACTTGTGGTGGTGGGACTGGATCCCATAACAGCAACACAGCTCCTGCCTCAAGATTTGCGGAACAGTCCTTTCAGTTACTGATTAAATTGGTATCTCTGCAAACTCTGATTGGTTTTGGTTTGCAATTGGCATGGATGGTGGCTTCTTGCCAAATTTTTCTTCTAAATCAGTCTTAAAGTGTTCTCTTTGAGAACATCTTACTGAGCTCTTTGTAATGAAATACTTTGTCCTTATGAACTTATGATGGCCCAGCCTGCCTGAGAACAGTTTTTCTACTCACTTATTAATATGCCTGACTAAGTGTTGCAAACAAAGGGAAGATGGATAAAGGCCCTTCCAATTTGATGAATTGATTGTGGACCTCTTCCACCTTCAATCTTCAGCTGTTGCAGCACAATAACTAATCTTCCCTGTGAAACTGAAACTTAAGTGTCTATGTTGTTTATGAGACTCTTATCCTCAAAAATGAGGAGGTGATGACCAAAGCTGAAGGAAGGGCAGACTCTCCCTCATATCTCAACAGGACAGAACTCAGACATGAGGAGGAGGTAAGGATCACCACTGAACTTTAAAGCCTAAAAATACCTAAGTCAGAAAAAGCCCTGTAGATCCTTTGGCCCTTATACAGGTCAAACCTTGTAGTAAGACAGAAGAAAAGGGCAGTAGGAACTGGACAAACCTTGCCAAGTGTGGCTGGAGTAGAGATGGAGGGATATTCCTGTTGCAAGTGCTAGGAGCAGTTGTGATTTACAGCCTCCCCAAGGCATCTGTGCTTGCAGGGATGGGGACACAAGGGATGGCTGGGACAGGGAGAGCACCAGGCTCTCACCTGCCTTTGCACTGCAACCCTGGGCAGGAGCAAGTCCCAGTAATGGCCCAGAGGCTGATATTAGGGAGTGCCACATGCCTGCTTATTTGCAGTGGTCCCTGATGCCTGGGCAGCTAGATGGTTTTTAAAAATACTGTGGAAGAGACTAGAGAGATAGGTGTTCTCTGGTTTTCACTCTGGTCCTTCAGTTGCAGGCTCAGGAGAGGCTGCTTCACCTGGAACTTGGTTTTCTGACCATTGAAAGTGTTCATTTATCAAGACTAGATCCAAGGCTTTGTGCTGTGACATTAATCAAATGGAGATAAAACCATTGCTGAGAATCAAAAAAAAAAAAAGCCTGAAGTAGGCTCTTTTTATTTAATGAAAATGGGCTTTTCATATGATCAACTCCCAGTGTCAGGCTGGGGTGGCAAATGCCCTGCCAGATGGGAAGTGCCTGGCCCTGGCACTGGCCTGGCCTGGCCTTGTGTGTCCCAGTGATGTGCACCCATTTCTTCTCAGAAGCTTTTTTAACATACTTAATCTCCTTAGCCAGGAAGACAGCTGGGGAAGAAGTTATGTGCTTAAGCATCCCAGAGTGGGAGGTGTCCTGTTCCCCAAGATGCTGGCAGAGAGCATTGTCCCTAATGACTCCCTGTGGGAAGGAGTAGAACATGCTGATCCAGAGCAGGCAGCAGCCAGGACAGCAGTGTCCCTGGAGAAGATTATTTTAGTGTTTTCAAAGCCATTGAGCTTTGGTTGAACTCAGCCAGTACCAAAATTTGATGGGACGAGAAGTGCATCCTGCTAGCAATGCAAATTAAACTATTAATGGATTTTCTGCACCCTGAAAAGTGCAAAATAATGTATGAACACAAGGTCTTCTTAAAACCAATCTGGTATATTTCTTCCATATAGCCAACTTTTTTTCCCCCCAAAAATATTTAGTTTCCTATTACCACAAGACAGGAAAGTTTAGCAGTGGTTAGAATAAGCTTCCCTGATTCACTCAGCTATCCTGGCTAAAGCCTCCTTGCACAGAGAACATGATCTAAATTAGCAAGAAGACATAAGCATGAGTTTTTTCTTCTGAAAGCTTGTGTGCATTCCAAGCAAATTTTAAGAGCACTTCCAATGCTAGCTCTTAAGGGAGACTTTATCACACTGAGATTAGAGGATTAGAACTTAAAAAGAGTCCTTAGACAAGCCAGAAAATTTACAAAAAAAAAGGGAAGAACCATATTAGAAGAAGCAGAAGAAGAAAAGCTCCATTGTGAACGTGGTGGTGTCTGTTTCTAAAAATTGTAGAAGACAGTGATGTTCAACACAGCCCGATAAAATGCTTCTTCCTTTATCCATTATGATTTGAGAAAGAGAAACCATCCAAAATGAATTTCATCTGCCTGGATTAAGTGGGCTGCGCAGGAAGTTCTGTTTTCTGTCACTTAACGTCAGGGATTACACAGCGTGCATGCTGCCAGCAGAGCCCTTGGCATAAGCCTTGACTACCTTTCGGCAGGAAAGCCGGCTCGCCCCGGCAGTCGCTCTGCCCAGGGGAACAGTGCATGTGTGCAAATGCATAAGAATAAGCAATTTCAGCATCATGATACAAGATTCTTGATAGCTGAACCTGTAGTTTATTGATGGGATCAGATTAGGGGCTTAGAGTCTGCCTAGGTGAAGGAGGTGTTTTTGGTAATGAAACTCCAGGTGAATCCTGCAAGTGCCTCAGGAAGTCTTCAGGGAAATTTGACACTGTTTCTGGTACTACTCTTCTTCTGGGCTCTGTTCAGCAAAGTAAGCAGATGCATAAATATATACCCAAAGCAAGTAGGTAATGACAGCTGTATAAATTAAAAGGGTCTTTTTTGCCTTTCTGAGATATGAGTCTGGCTGGTGCCCAGGATAGACAGTGTCCTGTGGGTGTAGGAGCTGAGCTGTAAGGGGCACAGATGCTCTTTGATAGTGTAGTCAGGGAGTTTGCATCAAGAGGGTTTCACCAGGGCAGGACTGTGAACCTGGGATTTAAAACATACTCCTGGTACCTCTCCTGCTTTCAGATCTCTTCTGCTGACATCTGAGTGTTGGAAAATAAAGCTTCCATTGGGCATGAAGAAAACTCTCAAACAGAAAGGGAGAACATCATCCAGTTGTATCTTCCCATGGTGACCTCCCATGCAGGCACCATCCAACACACGTGACAGTAACAACACTTAACTCTTCGTAGCCAGTTTCAAGGCAGGAACAAACATATTTAGACCTTCCCTGGTGAAGACTTGCCTAACCTGGGGTGCATGATTCTCAGTACAAGAGGTTCTGAGGTACAGAAACTCTCCAGGACTCTCAAAACATGGCTTCAGCACTCTATTGTTAGAAATATTTCCCTACTATCTCATACAAATATTGTTTGTGGCAGTTCCATCAAACATGTTTTGCCTAGTGCTACCAGCCAGCCAGAAATAGTCGCTTGCTGTCCTCCATCCCACACTCGGAGACTGCTGCATGCTCCTCTCCCCTCACTCCTCTCTTTTCCAGAGGAACTTGTCTTCCAATCCTCCTGACTCATATTTCTTAAACCTCTGCCACAGCTGCCCATCCTGGACAGTAGCCAACCTTTCTTAAACTGGATTTAGTGCATAAACCCAAGACTCATCAACAAAGAGCAGAGCAAAACCACATGTTGTGATACTATTACCAATAGAGCTCAGAATGTGTTTTCCCTTTTATTTAATGCATTTTCCCTTTTATTTAACATTTCATGTTCTATCTAATAAAAACTTGTGCTTGGGGATGTTTGGGGTGGGATTTGTTTTTTATTTGGTTGGTTGGTTGGTTTTTGGAAGGGTGTGTTGCTTTCCTGCCATCTCGGTACTTGCACATTTGAACTCCCCAAATTCAACATTTTATTTCACTCAACCTTGCTGGTTGTGCTTTTCCCCAGGAAAAGCATATTGCTCTGAGCCCTGCTGCATACTTTAAGTAGATTTGAAAACTTCCCTTGAGAAGCTTCATCCCTCCACAAATGAAAGAGCATTACTCCATCATGAACTCAAAGTGAAAAAAATTGACTAAAAACACTGCAAATTTTTGGAGAGCAAACTATTCACAGCTTGCCCTTCAGTGCCATATGCCATGCAGTTCAGCACTCACCTTGTTATGATTTAATCTCTTTCACGTTCTCCTAGGTTGTATGTAAGAACATCATCTGGCCAGGACAAAAGTATTTCTGGAGTCATGATGAACATAGCAGCTACTATTCCCCTGTTCTCAGGACCTGTTATCCTGTCAAAGAAATGGACTCATGTGACTTGTTCCTGAAAAATCTACTACTGTTATATTTGCATTTTATCCTGCTGGTGCTTATAAAGTTGTAAATAATTCACAGAATCCTGCTAGGTACCAAAGCAAGTCTGCCTGGTCTGGGTTCTCTCCATCCACAACCTTCTCCCTTTCCTTTAGTTGTTTGCTCTTCTCTGGCCTGTTGGGACCTCCCACCCTCATTTTGCACTCAAAGATGATTGTTAACGTTTCAAGGAGTGCTTCAGCTGATCCCTCACTTACCCTTGTTGTCTGCCTCTCATGGCTTATCTAATTTCTCTAATTTATGTCTTACATTTAAAACATTTAACTGATTTAAACATTTTAGCACTAAGAAAATTCCAGGAAAATACTAAATAATAGTTATTATGCATTGATTTATCAAATTGCTGGCTCAGGAGAAATAATGGCTGTTTTAAGCCCCATACTTTCAAAGGTACTTTCAAATGCAGATAAACTTTAGATTTACTTGGTCTAATGATAACAGTTTATAACCCTGTTTGGAAGATAACATTTTTGTTGCAAAGAAATAATGAAAGATCAAGTTTCAATTTCCTCTTATATAACTGTGACTCTTTCAGATGCTACTTTTTATCATTAATAAAGCCAAATTCTGTTGTATTTTTGTTTTAAAATACTAGTTTTTTAACCCGATAGTAATGGAAGTTCATAATTTTGTTTCTCAAATCACTCAAACTGTTACCATGGAAATAATTCTATATGGAGATGGATCAAGAGAAAGTAATCTCTCAAAGAAGATTGCTACTTGTAAAGCACATAAATTATAATAATTTAATCAAAAGCATAAAGTAGTCAGTCTGAAAACCTATGGAAATATAATAATTCAATTGAACTGCCAGATCCTTCTCTCCTGTGCATATCTTCTACACTATTGTTAGAAATCCATCATTAATTAATCTTTAGTATGGTTTTCCAGGACACAGCCCAATTGGCCACTGAAAGTATTTTGCAAAGGAGATGAGAAGGGGTTGATGCTGGCTAAAATAAAGAGCATTGTTCTCACTCTTGCTTTTCACTTCAAGATAAATGTGATTTCTCCTGGATATTGAATCCTTTATCTTTATGCCCAACAGTAGTGCTGTGGGAAGGCTTGCAATGCTTAATCCCTGTCTCAGATGTGGCTGCACAACCACAGTAAGTATTTTATCTCCAGGAACTTCATCTCAAGCTCAGTGAAAAACCAAAAAAAACCAACAAGGATCTTTGTAAAGAAATATTGCTTTTTTGAAGTTCAGCATGGATGCAGATACCAGCTGAATTGTCAGCTATTTTGGTGTTGAAAGTGGGTTTTGTGTTAAAGTAAGGGAATCCCATATTAAAGTCACCAATGAAAGACCTGATGATTTTGGTCTAAAACAAATGCGTCACAGAAGTTTCATTTTACTTTGCTTTTGTTCTTCATATTATTTCCCCTGTGAACACTTGTGGTGTATCTGCCACACTGGTGTCTATGAGCTGTATTAGCAGAGAGTTTCCTATCTCACTGTCTCCTCTCTGTATAGTATTTTACTTGGGCCCAGCTACATTTTTATCTGAGATCTCTCCAATGCCTTTCACCTAAGATTGACCAAGGTGTTATGTTTGAAATAAGAGATTGACAAAAATTCTTCCAATTTCAAAGACAGCTGAAATTACATGGATTTATTGAGTGATTTGCTCCTGGCTATCAATCCCACTCTACTAGAACTGGGTTAAAATCCAAAGCACCCAAATCTAAAGTTGTCCTTCAATTTAGCTTCTAATGGCTTGTCATTTCAGTTTCCAGGGTGACCCACGAATGTGGAATACCTATTCTTGCCTAAAAACTTTGGAGCAAGGTGAAGGAGGAATAAAACTTCAATAAAGTAACAAAATACAGGAGAAGAAAAATGACAAAAATAAGACCCAGTGTCCCTGGAGAGAAGGATTAACCAAAAAGATATGAAAACTTATGATTAATGTCACTAGGAGAGATGATTTTTCCTTGCAGAAATGATATAGTGGAAAATATAAACTGAAAAAAAAATGTAATAACAGAGTTATTGGGCCATTGTTTTCAAAGCTCAGAAGGACAGACTTTTACCTAAAATGGTGCTAAGATATTTAGAGAGAAAAACACAGGAAGATCAGGAAGTCTGTAAGATAAATATTAAAATAGCTTGTGAAGGCTTCGAGCCTCTTGGTATTGACAAGGCATTAAGTGCAGACAACATCCGCCCAAGGGTGCAAAGGGAAGCAGGGGTGGGATGGAGAGAAGTCCAGCGTATTTTTTTCCAAGGTCACACGTCCCCCCACACTGGGGGCAGACCAAGTAAACACAGATGAGTCAAAGGCGCCAGCAGCTGCCAAGACTGTTCAATAGCAGCAGTGGAGGAAATCCCAAAGTTTGCAGAATGTTGGGAAGGACTGCAGAAGGGAGGCTGGTTGCTACAAGAAGGCAGATCCAGGCTCTCTGCACCCTTGCTCAGCAGCTCTCAGCTCTCCCCATTAAAGGTGTAAGGAACACCAGTAAATCACTTCTAGCAGAGGTGTCCAAATGTCAGCAGCATGAATGTGCTTCTCCTCTCTGCTTTTTCCTTCTGCACCTAGCAGAGAGAGGTCAGAGTGAGCGACAGCTCACAATGTATACATTTCAGCTTGGGAAATTTCCAAATCTGGGAAAAACCCCAGGCATTTCCTTCAATCTCACTGAGGTCAAAGAAGAAGACACATATAGTAAGAGTTTTATATGAATTCCAAAACTGGATCCAGATTAATTTACTTGTTGACTTTTTAATCAAACAAAGCATTTCTGAACTAATCAACAAAGAGATTTATTACTAATATGAATTTACCACACAACTTCACTTTTTTTTCCCAGATGATTACTTATTCTGACATGACAAGCCCGAATAGAGATGGTCAGGTTTAATAACAGGTTACCTAAAGGATGCCTTAGTGTTCCTATTTCCCAATTCATTTTTGCTTTTATGCAGAACAATAATACCCCCCCCAATGGTATAGGAAGTGCTATAAGAAATTCAGACCAGCAATGGTCTTGTACTAAAATTCTAAAATACTAAACCATCTCTAACCTCTGAATAATTAATTGTTGCCAACAACCAATTTAATAACTCTTAAGAACAAGTGACATGGTGGTGATACATCCTCAAATCATTCATGTGTCTAACTGAACTTTGTCACATAAAATTCATCATTTCAGGTAAGAGGGCAGCCTTGCCCCCAGAGGCTTTGCATTTTCCTTCCTTATTGACCTACCATTGTAAAGTAGTATCACTGTAAAGAGCACTATTGATTTCCAGAAGGTCTTTAGAAAAGCAGTCTCTTGGCTTCATTAAAAATTGAACAGCTTATTATAGTGATATGTCTGGAAGAGAGCTAAGATGGTCTGCATTAACCTCCAACTGACTAGAGAAATAGGGGAAGACCATGATAAAATGTGTACAAGTCCAGACTTGGAGTTTCAGACCTAGTCTAGCTTTGACCTCCAGCTCTGCAGATATCTCCACAGCTGCTGCCTGTCTGTGGAGGTTCCTGCATTGCATGGGCAACTCAGGATTTTACCACAAATTTTCTGAAGAACCAGAACTTCTTCATGTAGTGCCTGGATACGTCACTTTAGCTGGATTCAGTCCACTTTACACCCAAACCTGCCCATGTGCCCCTGCCCTCCCTGGCTGTCTCAGGGTGCTGCGGGTGGCTGTCGTAGCTGACATTTGCCTCTTGATCACATTGCCCATCTTTGATACCTAAAAGACAATTCCTGGCAGTGCCTCATTTGGGTATCTCTTGGGCATGCACACTGTTTCAAACCCCAATTTAAGGCTCAGCTCGCACATGTATGTGTAAGCTCTTTAAATCTCTTCCAGAACTCAAAGTCAGATGTTGCAGCATATGGCAACAGTGATGAACAACCCATCACCAAGGCCTGTTGTTGGATGCTCAGTTTGGTCATTCCTACTGGGTTTTAGCACCTCCAGGAGTTAGGCAGAGCCTGAGAGATAAGTTCTCCCTGGCTTTCCAGAGCTCCATGGTGTTTAAACTGCTCTGGTGAAGCATCTGGTACTTATGAGAGATCATCTGTCCTGTGTGACCTAAAGTTTCTTGATGTTTATTGTCCTGTCTGATGTATAAAGCTGTAGAAATGCTACATAAACCTCAGAAGTAAAGAACAAAGCAAAAATCTCAGATGGGATTTCTGAAAGTTTTAAAACTTTTTCCATCAGGCCATTCCCAGCAGGCAGAAAAATCCTGGCTGAAGAGTAAAGGCTCCTGAAATGAATAGCATAAAAAGACGTCTTTTATTATATTGCTTCAAAGTACAGATCATGACCATTAAGTTATTTGGGGCTACAAGTTCCAGACCTCCTTCTCCCCTCCCCTTTCATCTAACCAGCAGAGGAAAAGGCTGTAACACGGCCTTTAGCACAGCATTTAGCACAAGGTAATGTGTCTCTCTCTAGAACTAATCAGAACCCCTCCAAACCCCCCCAGCAGACCCCCAGTCAGATTATTTCAGCATCTGTGTGATCTGTGACAGGCTGAAGACAGAGGTATTTGTCAGCTGTCAGCTGTCTCCTTGCTGACCTTTAGATAAGAGCAGTCTTCCCTACTTCAGGCTGCCGGAAAGGAAAAGGTCTGCACTCAAAACATGCCCAAACTGGGATCAAGCTGCAGCTTCCAGCTTCCCTTTCCCAGTGTGCAGGGCTTCTTTACCAGCAGAGCTGTGGGGGTGGGATCCAGCCTCCACCCTGTCTGGACAAGGTCATACTGATGTCATTCCTTGGGTGTCTGATGTATAAAGCTAAAAAATGTGAGTGTCTGCTGTCCCTGGTCACCCCGAGAGGCTCCGCTGAGGCGTCCCAGGCTGCTGGAAACCCTCCTATCTGCCAGGAGTGGGGGGAAACACATCTCATCACCCAAAAAGCAGCATGTAAGCATCTTTCTGCCATCCCCACAGGCTCCTGGGACAATCTTTGTGGATGTCCCTCCTGGCATTCCCAGGGACCAGACCCTGGAGTGATGACACATACCCTACTCCACACAGCATGGCTGTAGGACCCTGCTGGATGCCAGGAAGCACACACACACCTACTCTGTGGGTGTCTGTGTCCCAGACCCCAGCCTGCTTTCTGGTAACCTGAAACATGCATTGATTCTCTCTCTCCAGAGGGTTCATCTCTCTCTCTCTCGCTCTCTCTTCTGCTGCTTTGCAGTCATGGAATTTGTTGGAAGTTAGCACCTTCAGTGCCTCTGCATCTAATTTGGCTGAAGCTGCTGGGCAAAGGTCTCACAACTGTGGTCCCGGTCCCACAGGAAGAAAAACAATAACAGGTATATTGCTGCTGTCCAGGAAAAAATATCCTGACCTGTATGGCAGACAGGAATGTGTCTGGGGCAAAGCAGCAAGTTGAGGAGCCAGAAGAGGTCATGACAATGCTGACACCCAGGTCACGACAATGCTGACACCCAGGTCATGAGTGTCCTCCCTTTCCTCTACCTCCCTTCCCTCTACCTCCCTTCACCCCAGCTCTGGGCCACATCAGAGTGCTCAGGACCCTCATCCAGAAAAGTAAATGAGTGGCTTTCAATGGGATTAGCACTCCAAAATGGCTCAGGCAGGCTGTGGTGAAAGCTGGGGTGTGAGCCTATGACAGTAGCTGGTGCCGAGTTATTGAGGTAGAGCAGAGGGCAGGCCCAGAGAAGTGGTAATTAAAGGGTTAGGGAGCATCACAGCAACTGTGGGAAGCAGTACGGTAACCGAAGTGCCAGCAGCTCTCTCATGGATGTATACACAAGCATCCCCACTGGTCCCAAAACCAGCGCTGCTTGCCAAGAGAACCAAAAAAGTATTAGACTTTTGGCAGCAGCTGACTCTCCCCTTTAAATGAGTTAAATTAATTCCTTGCTTCAGGTAAGTCTACAATCTGTTGGGCTCAATAGCAGGAGGGAGGCTACTTATGGAAATACAGAGGAGTATAGATGAAATATAAACTACTCAGTCTAATATATTAGCATATTTTTGAGTGATGACTGATCATTGCCTTGCAAACAGCTTGCTGCTACATCAGCCTTCCTCAGCAACAAACATAAAACATGAGCTGTTTGCTAACATCATGTTCAGGTTTTTTTGAGCCTCCTGCATTCATGTTCTGGAGCAAGCCACTGAGCACCTCCACACCTGCAGGAGGCTGAATTGAACTGGTGGTCTTGTGAGGTGACAGCCATCCTCTGAATGCCTCCAGCTATCCTGCAAGTGAGCAGAGAGGGTTCTGCACGCCCTGGATGTGTCAGTGCAGGACATATCCAGGAAAGGCTGGTTGTCAGCTGGTGCTGCCTGCCTTGGCAGGGCACAGAGGGCCAGGAGGCAGCTCCTTGACTCCGTGCCTGCTGTTTCCAGCCTCTGGCTGGGCTGGGGCTGGGTCAGGTGAAGCTGATCCAGCAGCACAGCCGACTCCCTCCCAGCCGCAGGGCCCAGATGAACACGTGTGACGGGGGGAGCAGGTGGAGCTGGGAGCACGCAGAGTGCCCACAGCCGGCCCGGCCCCGCTGGCAGCGCGGGGGCTGCCGTGCGCCAGCTGCCGTGCCGCTCTCCAGGTACTTGTCATCAGGAGGTGACAGGGCCGGCAATGCCAGACAGATGGCCCTGCGCTGGGGATGGTGGCTCTGCAGCCTCTGTGTGGTGCTTTTAAGGAAACTAATTGGTGATAAATGTGCCTGCATGTGCCAGCAATGACGCGACAACCCTAAAGCTATCAGCCAGCACTAATGGCTGCTGAAATGAGCCTACTTGGGTGGTGGAGTGGTCAAAGGGACAGCACCTCCCGGCTCTGCCACTGCTGGAAACACTGTGGGGCAGGATGGAGCAGGAGATTCCCCAAGCTTTCCTTAATAAATGCGTGGGATTGCTTGAGGCACAGTCTGGGTGAGATCAGGGCCACAGGGCCCATATATCATGGCTGTGCCCCTGATGCCTTGAGAAGCTGAAACAGAGGCTAGACAGAGTTAAAGGAATAAGTGAGTATTTATTCAGGGGCTTACAAGGCCACACCCTGGCAGCACCAGAGCCACAGCAGTGACTTTGCCCGGGTGGCTCTCAGATGGAAGCAAGAGGCCCAGTCACGAGACCTTAGGCCTTTTATCAGTTCCCATTCATTTGCATATAAAGGTGAACTGTCCAGTCAATAACCCCAAGTCACAAAGCTTCGTCCTCCTTGCTTGCCTCCTTTTCCACATTGTTTATGCTCCGGGCCTGGAGTTGAAGAGAGTGGCCTTAAGTTCCCCGCTAGGACAAGACTGCCCTACCCCCATCACCCTGTGAAAAGATCCCAGCACCACTTCATATAAAGCAAAAGCAAATAAAAAGGCAAAAGTTACCCACCAAAGCAAAACAGAAGAACCCAAGCCTAAGGCATCACCCCCACACTGCACAGCCAGGCCCACGTATGAAGCCTGGGTACCTTTTTAGTCCAGGACACAGCAGGATTTTGGCGGGAGGAACACTGGCAGCAGCTGGAAGGAGAAAGAGATGCTTACTTTAGGAGTCTGCACTGCCCTTTGCCTTGGGTCTTCAGGACTGGTGTGTTCGGGATCACTCTGGCCAGAGCAATGGCAAGAGCAGTGGGGGTTCTAGTGAACTCTGCCTAGAGGCTGAAACAGTGTCTAATTTTGCCAGGGTCATCCCCCAAACTGTAGAAGTTAGATATAGGAGAAAAGATAAAATGTCATGTGGGGGGTTAGTGCAGGAGTGTCACTTTATGTGGGGACATGGAAGGGCAGCTCCTTTGTGACTGTGCTGGTGCTCCCCTAAAGATCTTTTGGTACACTGCTAAATGTGAGGTGTTTATAGGCCGTTTTTCCCCAAAGCTTTCGTAAACATGCCTCTGGTAAGCCCCAAGGACAGTGATGGCCACTTGGGCAGGCTGGTGGGTACAGGCAGAGTGATTTGCTGTGGCTGCACCCTTGTCTTTACAGCACAAAGGAGGGAAACGGCCCTTGCACGAAAAGAACACAGCATTTCCATTGAAAGGCGGGACAAAAGGATGGGAGACAATTTGTGTGTGGCCACAAGGCAGCACATTTGAAACAAAAAGGAAAGCTCTATCAGTGCAACTTTCCCAGACAGACAAGCCATAAATCAGAGCGCCCTTTCCCATCTCCTGCATCGAGCTTCCCTTTAGCTGCTGCAGTCTCTGCTCATTCATCTCCTCCCCTCCCTCTCCACTGCTTCTTTCATTACCCACTACAAGAGCTATTCATGGACATCCCCTGAAATGTTCCATTTGCCAAGGGAGTTGCAGTGCTTGCTTTCACTTCCAGCTACTGGACATTCTGAGCCAGGGGCCCAGTTTTTGGTAATAAACATTCCCTTTGTCAAAAAAAAGCAGAATTAAAGTGCCAGCAAGCAATGTCTGTCTGCTAGACAGGGGGCTGGTCTGGCCTGGCCTTAGCCAGCTATTGAGATGTCTTTGTGCCATGTTGCCATAGCTACCCTCCAGCTAAACAGGGAAAGAGCTCCTTTGTCCCAGATTAAGACCAGCAGACTTTTGGATCAGAGCCTGATGGAAACTGGGGAAGGAGCTTGTCTGCAGCTGCTGGGACTCTCCTGCATTATTGTTGTGTGTGCATTAGATTGGGCAAAAAAGGAGACAGGGAATTGTTTGAAATACATTGATTCTATATGCGTAGATAGGTATACACATGTTCATATACTTTATATATATATATATATATATATTTATATACACAAAAGAGGCTATGGAAAGGTACTGATTGAGGGACAGGTTTGCCAGGAAAGAGGTGTAATGAGTAAAAAAGACTTGAAATAAATGCAGCAGGAGCACTTGCAGCACTTGTCATGGCTGCCAGGGATAGGAACCAAATCCCTTAAAAGAAGATGACAGGTCCTGACCAAACTGTATTCTGGATGAGTGTTCCAGAAAATTCACTGGAAAACTGCTGGGCCTTGTGCCACACAGTGTCAGTGTTGGCCCTTCAGGTTCCTGTACATCTGTCTTTGCAAACTCAGGTGTGTGCAGATTGGGGCAGTGAAGCATGGACAGACTCGTCAGCAGGGTGGGCACAGAGCTGAGGACTCAGGATGTGCTGCAAAACCCCCATGGAGAAACAAGGGAGCATTGGCCTAAATGTTAATTATGAAGGGCATTAGTATGCAAGTGATTTTTTCTGCCTCAACTGGATATTTAGCTTGGCACAAGTAAGGCTGGGTATTCCCAGCTGCACTGAGTTAGCTCTAGCTCTGAGTTTTCTTCCTGCCCATCATCTTAAAACAGCCCCATTTCTTGAGGGTGCTCACACAGCAGGGAGAATTTCAGACCTCCTGAGGCTGTGATATCTAAGTGACACAGACTGCTTAGGGACTGGATTTACATGAATACAGAGAAAAAAGGCTGGATATGTTGTATGGATATTTGGATAACATGCAGACTAATTTTGAAGGCATGGTAAAGGACAAAATGTGATAAAAATAAATCCAGGATTTACCAAGGTCACTTGAGTCAGACTAACTTGATAAGAAAACAACAGCAAAAAAAAAAGAGAGCAAACAAAGTTCTCCATGGACTTTTTTAGACAAGGGAAATGCTTTAGATCTAATCTGTCTGGACTTCAACAACACTTCTGATAAAAGAGCCACGTGGGAAATTATTGTTTGTGTTGGAAGAAGCAGGGACTGGTATTTGAGCTGAAGGTCTGTCAGGAAACAGCCAAGAACAAACACAACAGGTTCTTCTGAAAGGAAAATGATAGGACCAGGGGACACAATGGGTGAAATTACATGGAGCCAGTTTTAGATAGTTTTCTTCTGGAACAAAAAATAAGAAAGAGCTAATGATATTTGCACACAATACACGGTTGGGAGGCATCGGTGAATTGGGAATAGCAGAAAGGAAAAACACTCTGCGTTTGAGAGCTGTATCAGCAGACCTGGAGTGAAGAGTTCAAAGTGCCTGGCATGCACTAAGGCTCCCTCTACACTAATTAATTAAACTGAGCCAGGGCAGGTTTATGAACTGCCCTGTGATCATCAGTGAGGATAAATGTTTACGTCCTTCTTGGCACTGTTTGATGGGGCTGAGCAATTCCCTGCTAGACAATGCCCAGGCACGGTTTGGGGATTAGCACTGGCCAGGGACGGCTTCCAAGGGGCTGTAGGGATGAGGTCACTCTGGTTTGGAGATTAAGAAAGTCATGGATGTGAGCCATACCACGCCATCAGGCCCTGGCTCACTGTACTGGCTTGCCATAAATGTGGTTTAAGTGTTTTACTGTAAAGTAGAGTGCGCTGATCAAACGTGAAATGTGCACCACACAGCAAATACAGTCTCAGCTTGCATCAGGAGAGATGCTTCTGAGAGTATCCTTTTGCTTCTTTACAATGTTTTCTGAAAAAAACCCCCAGGTTTTATGATGGCCTCCTCTAGCCCAGAGTCATCCCCAATGGATGGCATGCAAGGAAGAAATATTGGGGGGAACAGCAAACATGTCCAGTGAGAAGAAATTGAGTGTATTTGGCCAGTTTAGTCTGACAAAAGAAAAGCTAAGAAGCAATTAACTTGTGCTGTCTATTAATACATCAAGCAGATATACACCAGAGGATGAAAAAAAAATGTAAGTTAAAGCCACTGTTGGCACCAGTACAAATGAGTATCAGCCAACTACAAATAACTTTAGATTTCAAAAAAAATAGTTCTAATCACTGGAGGAGAGTGCTTCAGATACAACAGGAGGAGCAGGAAGAGCACTGGAGGCAGGAGTGAATCTTGGTTTAGGAGGTGATGGCTGCACATCTGGGGATATGTGTGACATGGTGGCTTGTGACAGCAGAGATTGGTGCCCTCTGAGAGACTGGCCTCACTGACCCACAGGGACCCCCAGTCCAGCTTCTTCCCTTCTTAAATGATTCACAGGAATGTCTGGCAATAATGACCACCAGAAGTGATGTTTACTCTAATAGTTACCACCCTCCACTGAGCTCTTTTGTGGACCATACTGACCACAGCCCTGTGCACATCAGATGAGGCACAGCTGCTCAGGGAAACAAGTGCCAATTGCTGTGCTTTTCCCTGGCTTGCTGCGTAAGCATGTGGCTTCCTGAGAGACTTGGCCTCACACACATTGTTAGAAATTAAAGCATGGAAAATAAAATAAATGTAAATTAAAATAAGGGGTTCCATAGCATGTGTATGAACTGAGGATGGTTTAGAAGGCAAGAAATTGTGGTAATTGCTCTGGCTAATAACTGTGCAGAGCCAATTTCTTTCTTTCTGCTCTTTCCATGCTTGCTGGTCTCAACAATTAGTAGTGTTTTGTTTATTAAGCCAGTGCTTTTCAACTGTGGTCTGCAGGTCCTGGAAGGTTTCTGGTTTACTTGGAAGCAGTTGTGAAAAATTAATTAAGAAAAGGAAATCTGTGGTGGGAGCCCTAAATTTGCTAGACAGAAAGTCTCTGTTGCAGAGCAGTCCAGATCCCTAACCCTCAGAGCTCAGCTGTCCCCAAACCTTGTCTGAACATTTACGCTTTGTCCGGCACAATCACACTGTCACTCATCTAGTCTCTATGGATACATCCATGGGTGTATCCTCTCTAATGTAGCCTAGCGGTGTAGGGCCCACCCTCAGTGTTTCCACAAAATAACATGTCCCTGCACGTAGCAGAGAGGATAAAAGGTCCCTTTCAACCCAAACTTTTCTCTGATTCTATGATCCCATTTTTGTGCAGCACACAAAGCCTGTAGATGAATACAAAATACATATCCATGTGAGAGAACTTGGAGAAGGGCCTTTGCATGTCATAAGGCAGAAAAACTGAATTATTTTGTCTCGCAGTACCTCCTGTGGTCTCACAGCTTCTCAGGGATTCAGGGAGCAGTTGAGAAGCTCCAACTGTTGGAGAGAAGCAAGAGGATGAGGAGGAGAATGAGGAGGAGAATGAGGAGGAGAATGAGGAGGAGGAGGAAAGGCAGGAGTACAGCAGCTGCTCTCTTTCAGTGCTCCTTCGGACCCTTGCCTTTCAGCCAAGTCATTCAGCCCCCACATGCAATAGTCATAACTTTGCATAGTTTAGTTTTTATCTGTTATTTAGTCATGACCTGATGACAAAATCAGCAGCACAATTCAAATCCTCCAGTAAGAGTATCAGTAGCTCTGAGATGTCTCCTGAGACACAATTTACAAATCCCTCCCAATACTTAGGCGTCAGCTGCAAAGTTTGCATACAGATCCAGGGTTATTTAGATCTAAGAGCTTGAACCCATTTCTAATACTTAAAGTTTGAAGCCCTATGCATGTGCCAGCTTCCCTTTTTCTAAAGCTGCCGATTTGTAACGTGCTACTGGAATAGATGAACTGAGGGAAGACGAACTGAGGTTTCAGGTCTGGGACTCAGGTGAAGCAAGTTGCTGTCCTTGCCACTGATGTGTCTCTGACAGGGACAAATAGTTTAAATCCTTTTTTCTATATCCTGGGCCACTATAAGGAAAAGTGTTCTTAAGAATACACGACATTTAGGCTACAATGATTGGAGCCTTACAAAGAGGCTCCACAACTATGAAGGTCTTTTAGGCACGATGGATTTCAAAAGCATAAAGGCTCCTCAATACTTTGGTAGCTCTGGAGGTGAGAACTTGCATATATGTTCGTATATGTGCAGATTTCTTCAGCAGTGTATCAACACCACAAAAGTTGCCCCCTTCACTGGAGGACAGCAGAGAGGCAACATATTGTCCTGGCCATCCACAGCAGTAGAATGGATTGCAGAGGCCATAAAGCTTGCATTAAAGCCCTTGCTTTTATGCTTTGCCACCACAGTTGGATGCCCAGAGAGGTGAAGTCTCAGCCTTAGGAGACATTCTAAACCTCACAGGAGATGGCCCTGAATCACCTGCTGTAGCTGGCCTTGATTTGAACAGGGATTTGGACTAGATGACCTCCAGACACTCCTTCCAAGCTCAGCTCCTCTGTGACTTTGTGATAGATACTTCCACACACATATATTTATGTCACATATATGTATGTATATATACACATATATGCAACACCTCAGTGCTTGGATACATAGCTGAGCTGCAGATGCTCAATGAATTACCATCCATCAGCTGATGCCAGTGAAGCTCACGCACTCGTCTACAGAATCTTCATGTGCAACACAGTGTAAACCTCTTTTATTGAAGTCTAAGATTGGTCACTTTACTTCTCAGCTGATGGGCTGAAAGGTACTCCAGCACTCTGCTCCAGAGATGGGCTGGAAGGGTAAACCTGGCCAGCAGCAGCACAGTCACCATGGCTCAGCTGGCATTAAGAAGCTGGCAGTAATAGGTTGGGCTGTCACTAGCTGAGCAGGCTCTGAGCCTTGCATGTATAGATTCAACTACAGCCATCTGTGTTCACTGGAGCTATGAGGAGAGGAGGTGAAGGTTTGTTTAACTTGACCTGATATAGATTCAAACCCATGTAAGGAAACTAAATATAGGCCTTTTCTGCCCCTTGCTGGAGCTGCTAGAGCATATTTCACCAGTACTTTTTGTGATACTTCTCCCTAGGCCTTTATGTGACAAATTATCTATAAAACTTTGATGAATAAATAAAACTTTTTAAGATATTAAAAAGGTTTGAGTAATATTGCAGTATGTGCAGAATACTGTTGCTTATGATAAAAGCTCCTAATCTGGATTGGCTGGTGATTTTAAGCAAAACAGGAAACATCTCTTCAAAAAGGTTGCTCAGTGGTTGTAGCAGTGTGATTATCCAGGAACCAGACTTGTCACTGAGCTCCATCTGCTTTGTGTCACACTGTGACTCAAGCCCAGACCTGAGCATCACCAGAACTGCAGAGTAGCTGGAGTAGATGGGTAAGGCTGGGCCAACAAGCCCATCAGTTCTCAAGAGTTTTACACATTTGGATGTGGTGTTCTTACAGCTGCATTTCAGACACCACAGCAACAGCCTCCTGAGTGCCATATTGGCTGAGCTATGGGATGGTACAGTGGCTGGCTTGACCTCCCAGAGGAGGAAGTTTTCTGCTTACAGGATAGTGAAAGGTGACTCTAAGATGGAGCTTCTGTCCTCAACCAGGAGCCATATGCCATCTCCTACTGCCTGGCTCCCCGTGCAGGAAAAATTCACATCACCTCTTCATCCCTGACCACTTTTATTCTGTCCTAGGGACCAGAAGATCTCTGAGGACAGCATATGTCTTGCCAGCTCATATGGTGTCCAGATCCCACAGGACTTATACTGCAAAAGCAAAGCAAGGTGCTTGCTAGGAATTTGAGCAATATTGCTTGCCTCTAACAAGAAATTTTGCTGGTGCTGTCTGCTGAAAGCCTGTACACATAACCTTCTGGGAGGAGACATTTAGTCAATACACTTGGTGTGGAAAGCAAAATGTAGGTAGGAGCAAGGGATGAAAGCTCTCTTAATCATTGTCATTGATTTTCTGAAATGGGTCCATGTCTGTTCATAAGAAGGATGCAGTGACATTCTATGTTTATTCACTGTCTGCTCTGGGTGGGAGGAGATGGCCATGCCAATTAAAAAGTTTAATTAAAGCTGTAACCTTTCTGTTCCAGAGATGGCGGCCTGTCATCTGCCAATTTATTTTCATGAATAAGTCATTAAAGCTGGAACTGCTGAGGACTTATTCAAACAGCTCATGTTTGCAGTGCATCTTCCCCGCTTGCTGGAAATCATTGCAGGTGCAATATCAAGGCCTTGAGGTGAAACTCAAGAATACAAGTCTAAACAGATCAGAATTATATCTATGATGTTTTACTGCAGTATTGGAATCTGCCAACAGCAGGGATGTGCTGTTGTAGTCCATAGCAATATTAATATAACTGCATTTCATAGACATGTCACACCCAATAAATCTTCAGGAGCACCCAATTCATTTTTTGCCTTGTTGCTCACTGTGGCTCTTACCTCTGTGGATCATGTTGCTGTATCAGAGCAAAGAGGTGCATATCACCTCTGAGCCATGGCTGCCTGCCTGTCCAGCTCCCTGGGATGTGCCAAGTTCCTCAGTGACCAAACTCAGATGGTCCTAAGAGAGAGAAAGTAGAAATGACAGCTTATGACCTTGTTTTTACTACCTCATAAATGACTTCCTGTTCAGATGAGTAAGTTCAACTCTGAGTTCAGGCTGCTTTGAACTACCTCTGGAGGTTACTTTACTCCACATGATCCACATGACTCCTCTCACAGTTGGTAGAGGAACACTAATCTCCAACTTAAAGTATTACTGTTTGGATCCAGAGAGGTGAACCCATGAGCCATTAAAAATCCCCATGTGTTAGAGATTTGTTAGCTCTTGGTGGCTATTGTGCTGCTGTCCAAAGTAATTGAATCATCTGTGCTGAAAGACAAGGTTCATTCATCTGGACCAGGTGAGTCCTGAGTCAGTATTTGGGTGCTGCTCATCATCTCTGTGGTTTCCTCCAACCAATCTGTTTCCTTCACTAACAGGAAGGAAGAGCCATGGCTCTTCCAAACCAGCCTACAGATGAGGAGAGACTGGCATTAAGGGGGGGTAATGACACAAGAAGCAAAGACAATCTGCTTCCAGGAGCAATGGCCAGTCTGGCTTTGTGGGGATTTGCCATAAGCAAACCAGGCAGATACGTCACCCCCTCAGTGTTGTTGGCTTTACAGCCTGCTGAATGTCTGCTACACTCTGCAGATGAAAAAAACAGTCATTTTGTGGAATTGAACAGACCCCAGCTCCCTAAAATGTTAGTCCAAAGAAATTTAACATGCTTGCAGATGCAGATAAGACCAACGTCATGGGTTCATGCCAGTACCTGTATGGATTTGTGCACCTATATGTCTGTGCATACATGTACTTATGCCCACTGCATAATACATTAGGAGTCAAAATTCTGTGATGTGGAAGTTGGCCTAGTCATTTCATCGGGAGCGATGTTATAGAAACATCTAAATATTAGAATTATTAAAACTTAAAAACCTTAGGAAAATCAAGTTGGAGGCTGGGACAGATGTTCACTCTGGCATGACAGAAAGAACCAGACAGGTGAGGTTTTCAAAGCTAATTTTGGGCAGCAGCTACATGACTCCCACAAAAATAAGTGAAATTTATGTGGCTGAATCTTCTGGTCTGTTCCTGTTTTTCTCCTTTACAGCTGTGTCTGGATCCTTGAGCCCGCTTTGAAAAATTGATCCAAGCATCCAGGCTGTTCAGAGAACAGGAGAAAGGCTGTGTTAGAGGTTGTGTAACACCAGGGTTGGAGAGCCAAAATTCAAGCTGATTGAAGCAGGTACAGCTGGAAGCAGTGAGGTGAAACTGAAAAAGAGAAGCTGCAGATTAAATGTCAGAGCTGCTTTTTCCAAAGCCAAGGTCTATTAGCCTGGGGGATAACATCCAAAGAGAGTTACGGAATTCCCATTAGTTGGCCTTTTTGAAAGCTTTGCTATACCAATAACACTCAATAATACATTTTTTTTGGAACAAACTTATACTGGCAGAGAATCAGGAAGTAAATTAATAGATCCTTTTTGGCTCTGATTTTTATAACTCTTCACATTAAATCCTAATACAAGAGGTTATCTTTATAGCAGGCATTGAAAGGTTTCCCCCATAGATCACTACTTAAAAAGTGCATGCTGCACATCTTTAAAGTACAGGACATTTTAAAATTTCATTTTATTTCAAGTAGCTGGAGTACCCTATAGCCAGCTTCAAGTTAATATTTTAGCAAGAATCAAAGACATAATTAAGATTTATGGATGTCCCTCATCCACGGTTCCATGTGACCAAGTTTACAACATGGCGGCACTTGGATAAATCATTTAGTATTTATGGATGGCTCATAAAAAGTCGTGATGAGGACTTATCCACAAGGGATGATGGAGTAATTACATACTGGTATGGTTTTAAACATAAATGTAATTTGTTATTAGCACTGTGAGCTGGAACATGCTTGACTTAAAGAGACAGTGCTATGTCAATAAAAACCTCATGATAGGGCCTAGTGTTTGGGGTAGCCAGTCTTACATCTCACCTTCAGAAGAACATTCCCTCTCAGTTTTCTGACTCCACTGGTATGAAATGTCAACATGTGTAGACAGCCCTCATTGTTAGAACTGTTCTGGAATGGTTTCTTTGTCCCAGTGGAAAATGCCAGTTGACATGGATGTCAGATTCAAGTGCCAAGAGACGGCAACAGCCAAGAGATGGCTGTTTTCCCCTCTGGAAGGCTGGTTGCCTCTGAGCAAACCTGACTGCTCATGGGTAAGACCAGGACCGTCTAGCCAACCATCTCCAATCCCACAGCTGACTTTGTGACCTTTTTCGGAGTCAGTCAGAGGAAAAGGATGCATTTTGTCACAGCTTTCCCAGGAGGCTGGGCCCTCCTTTCCCCGTCTCATTTCCTGGTGTTTAGTAGCACATGCCTTAACCTGGTTTAAGCAGGTGAGAACGACATTGGATGGAGAAAATCCACACTACACCCACCCACATCAAAGTATGTCCTCCAAAGAGAGACAGCTTTCAATGCAACTACCCCTGCCAAAGCCTGGAAAAGCATGTGGGTTTGAGGAATGCAGTTGCTTTGCCAATAGTGGTGTTTGCAGAAGAGTGGGGCATACTCTCCAGGAGGCAGCAATGCCCAAGGAGGTGTGTGGGCTGATTTCCTACTTCAGCTTCCCTCTCTACATGGGAAAACTTGTGTCTCAACCAAAGGCACAAGTTTGACAGGATGGGGGCAAACAGACTCAAGTTGCACGAGAAGAAGTTTAGATTAGATATTAGGAAAAAATTATCACTGAAGGAATGGTTGAGAATCAATCAATCAAGAATGGTTGAATGTTCTGAGCCTTGGAACAGGCTGTCCAGGAAAGGGGTGAAATCATCCCTGAAAGTGTTCAAAAGGGATGTGTGTCTGTGTGTGAGTGTGTGTGTGGATGTGGCACTTGGGGATATGGTTTGGTGAACATGGTGATGCTGGGCTAATGGTTGGACTCGATGATCTTAGAGACCTTTTCCAAAATTAGCAATTTTGGGATTCTATGACTCAAAATGCAGACTTAGTAAAATACCTGGGAAGCTGGGCTGGAAGACGAGGTGCAATGTCCAGCTGCGCTAAGGGCTATCCTGCAGCACAGGCAGATGCAGTCTTTGATTCCCAGGAGAAATAGTCCTCCTGCCATATAATCGTAGAGCAGCAGCTTATTCCTGATTAATGGCAGTATAAATGAAATCTGATAAATCAATGAGGAGAAATTAAAGATGAGCAAGTTGAACATTGCTGACACAATTCACTGTCTTCTGCTGAGACAAATGTTGTGTGATCCCTGCACGGTTTTTCTCCACTTTACTCCTACTGCTTCCCTTATCATTGCTTTTCTTAAATAGAAGTTCAGTTCTGATAAATAACAGTTTTGATATCTGCCTATATTCTGATGAGTGTCTTTCTTCAGACACAAATAAATGAAGATTTTCTCTCTGCTTAATATGCAACCCTGACTCCTTTTGCTCACAGTGGAAGGATTTTCATGGGGTCATGCTGGCCAAACTGTAATTATAAAGGATTGCAAAACAGGGAGAAGATTATGTTGCTGGTCTTGAAGCAATTGAGGAGACAAAGAAAGAAACAAGTCAAAATGGAAAAAGCAGGGAGGAGGGAATTAAAGGATGAATAATTAATGTTCTAATTTGCTACACTGGAGTAGTAACCTCAATTAATAAAACTGATAATGCAGAACCATCATTTAACAAATTCCTTGTAAATTTGCTGTGCTCCTTGCATGTCTGTTTTTGGGGGAGAGGGTCTCTGGTTTTTGGCCAGAGCATAAACACCTCTAAACTGAACACTTGCCAACTTAGTGCTATTGAAAATTTCTTGATGCTATGAGGGAGCAGGTTTGACACATCAAGTCCTTCCATTTTTTAACTAAAAGCATGAAAACATATGAGCTGTGCAGCCAAGAGCTGTGCATGGGCTTTGAAAAGTCAGGGTGCCTTGGAGGTCAGAAGGAACAGGCACAGGATGCTGGGGCTGAACTGGTCTGATCACCATCCTCAGAGGCTGAGTAGAACACAGTTTCTTCTGCAGGCTCCACCAGCCACTGATAAAAAAACAATCTGAGAAAATACAGTTGTATCTGGGCTACTTGAGACATAATTTGGCAGGCCTTATGTTACAAGTATAAAAAATATCATCAGTATTCCAGCATTTTTCATTACTGTGAGGCTTCCTCTCTTTGGGAAAGATACTCATTGCAGGTACTTGTACTCCAGTAAGACAGCTGTGTCCAGGGCCATGCTGGCCACTGCCTACACCAGCTGGCCGACAGCCTGCAGCCTTGCTATGGTGCACCTCAGTCTTTTGAAAGCTACAGATAAACTCATTGTACGATTTATCTGAATTTATTTAAGCACAAAATAACCTGTCACCAGGAGTTTGAGTTTTCACTGACCTTCGCCTGATACACAGCTCCAAACCTGGCAGTATGTCAGTATATTTAAATCTGGAGTGTAAACACAACCAGCCTTGCTGTGCTCCCCTTCCAAAAGACTGTTTAGGTTTCAGAAAGCAGCCATGAGCTGAAGGAGTTTGTTCAACCAACTCATTGTGTTTCCTTCCTAACTGCTGCTAAACTGCTCAGAGGAAAGGTGCTCTTTTTTCTTTTGTGCTGGAGGTTGTTATATCAAGGCTCAAAGCTGCCTGCAGGGAAAACAATCACTTATGAGCTGAAATACACTGAAAGTGGCATTTTGCCAAACAAAATGCATTGCTACAATTATGCCAGGGACCCTCTCACTTTGCACATATATAAGCATCCAGGAAGGACTTAATTACAAAGAAGCTCGTCTTCTTTTGGGGATGCTGAAAGTGTTCTTGGATGGGTTTGGTTTTTTTTTGTTTACCTCCTCATGAAACTGAATCTTCCCTGGCAGCTTTAAAGCACAGGGCTAGTGGCTTTTCTTTCTGTCCCACAAATTCAGTTCAATCTCCAGATATTTCTTGTTCATTTGGAAACATGTTGAGATTGCAATCTGTTTCCAAGGACAACCAGCTCCCCAGTGGCAGATTTACAGGCTCCTCAAAACAACAATACTCTGTTTCACAAAAGACTGAGTATGAGAGGGGAAAATGGAAGCCCATAAAGAACCTAAAATCCCCAAATTTGAATTTCTCTGGCTGTTCTCAGAAAAGGCAGGGACAGAGTAGTCATGGATCTGGGGCTTCCCTCTTAATCACTGAGCTTGGGCTCTCAGCTGGGTGCTTGAGTGTTTCTTAGAGATGGCACAGCAAGATTTGTCCCAGCACTACTCCCCCTTGACACCTCAGCCCTTGATCAGGATCCCCCAAAACACTGGTTTTGCCACAGTATTTTTAGGATATTGTATCACATCAGAAGTATGTTGCTGGTGAAGTTGGGGAAGTTGATGGTGGCTCGGCCTCTCCCATGCAGTGGTACCTCACCCAAGTTCTGACAGGAAGGAAATGGTAACTCTCACTTTGATTGCTCGGTGGCTTGAAGAAGGGAGTAATGTTGGTAGCCACAGAAGATGAAAGCACATTATTTCCCTGCTGACAGGATAGACTCACTCCAGTCTGCTCCTCGGCTGACTCGGTATTTAGGCCTTCCTCTTCAGCCATCCTCTTCAGCACTGCCTGGCAGGAGACAGCCCTGTGAGAGGAGCCTGCTGAGCCACCTGGCAGGGCATTGGGAACTTGTTCTTGAGTGACACCCTGGATAGAAAGGGGAATCCATTCTCTCATCTGATGTCCCTTTGAAGGGCAAGTGTATGGAGAAAAAGATCATTTTCAGTTTTGTGATATTTTTTGGAGATTTTAAAAGGAAAAGGCAGATCAAAATAGCCTGTAGCAATAGTTAGCGAAACACTTGCTTGAACCACGGCATTTCCAGAGTGATCTTTGTTCTGAATAACGGAAGCAGAGGTCTGAAGCCAATCTCTAATTCTCTGAGTGAACAGTGTATTAATTCAGGAGTGACAGACACAAAGCCAACTGTGAAGCTACAGCTCTGTATTTCACCAAAACTAATATCCTTCCATTAAAAGCTTTCATTCCAAAAAGCTGATGTTCAATGGTTGAAAAATGGGAGTTGAAGAATTCTCAAGCCGTTCCATTTTGGATCTTCTCTCTTCCAAACATCAGGATACTGTGATAAACTTGAGGCCTCTTGGAATCATTTGTAAAGCCTTAGATGCCTCTGGTTTAGAACAAAAAGCATTCCTGGAGATTAAATAGCAGCACTTTGTCAATGCTTTGGAGTTTCCACTCAGTGAATACAAGGATTAGTTCAATGATCCAGCCAGCTCCGTTCATGGCCAATAAGAACATCATAAATACAATACTAACAAGAAGTTTCTGTTTCAACTTTTGACCTCAAGGTAGCAAATGCAGTAAAGCATGAATACAACTGGACCTGGCTTGTAATGGAGACCTGAGTTATTTTCCAGCTTAATGGCAGCTGATATATGTGTGTTTGCAATATCTCTTGTGAGAATGCATTAAGCAGAAGAGTTAACTAGTGTCAACTGATGATAATGCCTGGTGCTTCCTCTGGGGAGAGCCCTAGAAAAGGGCTGGGTAAACAGCACACAGACTGCAGACTCTGTGGCATGTTTGCTGAGGGGACCTTCAGCCAGCAGTGCACAAACAGCCTGGGGAAACTGGGCTCTCCTGAATCAACAGGCCCTTACTCCAGCCAAATGTGAAATTGTTTCTCCTGGATGAGATAAAGGCACTGGCAGAAATGATGAGTTATTAGGTTAGTCATCAGCACCAGCTTTGCAAATGCAGCCAAATTCCAGCTGACTCCAGTTAGCCTGGGAGGACTGCACACAGCAGGTAAATGAGGCAAATAGATGATGAGTCAGGAAAGTATTTTTCATACCTTTTTGAAGAGGTCAAATATGCAGTTTTCCCAAGTGGGTCATTCCATTGTACTTTGCCCTGTAGCAGGCATTTTCATCAGTTTATTTTTACCTGACCTTTGTTTTCTTTTATATATTGAAAAGTCTTAAATCTTGGTCTCATTGTGTCTGGAACATAAAGGTCATATTAGCCATTTTCTACCAGGAGAACCTGGGAATAAGCCAGAGAAGCTCCTTGTGGGTGGCCAGGATGGATGTTTGGATGCATCTTCGTGGGATTCCTGGTTTACACAAACATTATCAGTGCTTAGCATAGGTCTCAGCTAAGACCAAGGTTCACAAAGCTTTATACATACCTCAAAGCTTTTTATACCTATATTAGTAAGAAATCACACAGTCTCAAAAGAGCTATGGCCCAAGTCTTCCACATTTTTTGGAAACTCAATTCTCAAGTTACATACCAGAGAGATTTAAGGACCTGCCCTGAAGTCTCAGTAGATGATACACAGTTTGACACGGGAATTATGGCTCAGTTTTGCAGCTTACAAGCTGATACAAAGAAATTCAATGTCTTAGGCAAGGTCAAGCAAGGAGACTTCCCAGCCCTGATCCCTAAATCCAAAATATCAGTTGCTGAGTGTGAATAATGGATAGGGAAGGGAGACGTCAGGGGCCAGTGTAGGAAAACAGAACAAATGACAATCTGATCTGTTGAGTCTGAGGCTGAAAGAAAAAATGGACTGGGATGAGGGAGATACAGGGAGTAACTTGGATGGGGTGGGAGCTCCTCAGAAGTGATAGAAGGCATTTGTCTTCAGCCCTGAGCCTGCATCTATCAGAGTGCCTTGCACATACTCCAGAGCAGTGCAGCCTTTGACTAAAGCCAGGCACATCTCAGTGGAGGAAGCCAAATGGAAGCTTCATCTGTAGCTAATATAAACCCACACCTTTGTGGCTGTGAGTTTCTTTAAGCTTTATTTATGTACATAAACGTTTTTATTTTTAAATTAAATATTACTAATGTTATATTTTATTATTTGGTTTATAGATTACATGTAAGTTTATGCATTTGTTTACACAAACTTTCTTAAGGCAGAAGCAATTTTTAAAATAGAGGCAATTTACTGCTCTGTCCCTTTACTCTGGGTACCAGCTGAGCCATGGAACGGGTGGGGTAAATGCACCCCAAAGGGCAGGTGGATGGAGATGAGCTTTTCCTGCACAGACCTGTGATAAGTGCAATCAGCTGGAACTGACACTGCTTAATCTGGGCTGGCAGGAAGGCCATTTAGAAGCGTGTCCTTGATATGGGTATCTCTCCTTTAGTTATCACAGAGCCCAGACTCACTGACTTTCAGGGCGTGCAATGTAGTTCAGAAGAGGAATCTGAGTCTCTTGGCCTTTCCCTATGGGAATATGCATGTGTGGAAGGGGGAAGATGGATCTCACCCTGCTCAGAACAAATATTATTGATCTTGAGCAGGCAGGTTTTATGTGCTAGCTGGGGGGATGTAAAGCTAAGTAAAGAGGATTTCTTTTATTGTGGTTGTTGCTTTTGCATGGATGTTGTTCTGGTAAAAATATTGCTGTGGGTTTATAAGTTATGTGTGTTGAAAAGGAAGGACTGGTAAAACCTCCTTTTGTTCTCATAGCGGTGTTTGCTACAGGAAGATGGATTGGCTTCTCTTTTTTACATGAGTGATAAGACCAGGATTTTCTCTTGTTATAATTGATCATGTAAGTAGAGAATAGGAGAAGACACTTCTCCAGCAGATCTGTATTCATCCTCTGCAGGGCTGTAATTTATTACTACCTGTAAGTAGAAGCTCTGAGCTGTGCCTGAAGCCATCTCCACAGCCTGTGCAGCCCTGCCTGCCCCCTACTCAGGCTACCCAGACCTCTGGCATGCAGAGGTTAAGTCCACCATTGTATCTCAGTGGTTATTTTTGTGTAGCCTGTTTATCTTCAGTCCCCAGGTCATTAATAAACATCCTTTTTCAAATACTCTGGACATCTGGAATATGGTTTGCTTCTCTTCTGAGACAATGATATCCTTTTAGGCTGGTAAGGGACGGATGAAGACTTTGCTCCCTTTCTTTGGAAAAACACAGTCTACATTTTCTTCTCTTCTACTCCAATTCATTCACCTGTCTGTTGGGATTGCAGGCTGCTGGAGCATTTAAGCAGGTATTTAACTGCCATGCACATGTACAGACCCACTGGTATCACCTCCCTGTCACCATCACTGCACAATGTTACATTTGCACCCTAAGTGCAAGCAGAGCCATTTGGAGAAAAGCAACATCTGCCCCTTTTATACAAGACTAACTACTAATATACCTGTAGCAGGGCAGCAAACCTGGTAATTTTCAGCTCTTTTTACTTCATTTAATATTTGTTTAAAAAAAAGACGGTGTTTTTTTATTATTATTATTTGTTTTAAAGAAAAATAGCCAACACAAGAAGTTCTTCAGATGGGAGCTAGGAAAATGCAGGAAGGTTTCATGGGTCTGTTCTGCTCATGGGGGTCGGGTGCAGGGATATGGGAGAGCATTTTTTTCTCTAATTTTATACTTCTTTTTGAAAATTAACCAGATTCTAGGAGTGTCTTTTTCTATGTAATAACCAAAGAGGGATTTTACAGTTCCTAGTCCAGATGAAGCAGGCATCAAGATTTAGATGAAATGCACCCCTCCCCTCCTGGCCTTAAGTGTTGCTGTGCTGTAGCATCTACTGTGATTAGTGGGGTGGTGGAACAAGGCTCCAAGTGCTCCAAAGCCTCTATCATCCCTGGGAAGTACAGCTCTGCTGACTGTCAGGCAAATCCCACACAGCTCAATGTACACAACTGTTCAGACCAGCCCCTCCTGAAGGGTTCCACTTTGCAGGGGATGTCACAACACTAAACTTAGGTGGAAGACAGAAAACAATTAGCAGGATTTGCAGCCAGAACTTGAGTCTTGGCTGTTCCTCTGTGACCTTGTTGAGACTGCAAACTCCTGTCTCTGTCCACTCTGTGTCTGCAACCAGCAAGTCATGATCACATCAGACATGGATTTAGCTGGTGTGGAGCTACTGTCAACATTGTGCCTCAATTTCTACCTATAGAAACTTTTGCTTGAAATGTTTTAATGAGGCCCTTTTGGGCTTGTAGCAACCTCCAAAATACCAGCTAATGATCATCTATTGATCATTCATTAACCTCTGCTAAACTACAAAGATTGAAACCTCTCATTTGCATGCTTGCAGATGTCTGCCATTGCTGCATCATGCCATTCACATGTTCTGCAAAATTAACAGGCTTTTTGCCACCCCCCTCCACCCCCTCAGGCTAGGACTGAAAGGAGAAAAGTGCCTTTGTGAACTCTCTCCAACTGAGTCCTCCTGGCACAGTGTGGCCTCAGAGGAGCAGTGTTTTATAGACATCAGTGATTTCTTTCCATCACTCCTCTTTGAGAAGATACTCTCTCTCACAGAAGTAAGGCAGGAAAATTGTGCCTGGAGCTGGAGTGGGGTTAGGGGTCAGCAGGCAGCCCCATATGACTCAGGGCTGAGGAATGTCCAGCCAGACCCTGCTCCTGCAGTGGGCACGGTCCTCCCACGGCACCACTCTGCTCAGCATCCATCACTCTGGTGTCACCTTGGCTAACTGGAGCAGCTCCTGTGGCATGCTGCAGTCCAGAAATGGTTCCTAAGGCTTTGCCAGTGTTATTCCCTAATCTGTGGAGCAAATAGAAGAGGCACTGTGTTTTGGTAGCCTCTTGGTCGGGTTCATACTCCCATCCCAGAACAAGCTATGGGTGATGAGGGCTGCAGATATCTTTGTTGGAAAAGATACCATCAGACCAGCTATTTCAAATGGGACCAGTCTGTTAGCAGTGGTTTGTAGCTCCAGATGGTCATCCTGATCTCTTATCCCTTTCAGTCTCACTGACAGAGACTTTTGCCACCTTAGTTTCACCAGATTGATTTGGCCAGCTGTGTGAACTGACCCAAGTTTAAGTAACCCTGCTGACCTTCTAGAGAAGGGCTGCTCTGTGCTCCCTGCAGAGAAGAAATTCCTGGAGATGATGACGTAAGCCTTGGCTGGTCAGAAATATGGTCTTTCTTTCCACAGCTTTTTGCCAGATCACATCTTTTTCTACTGTCTCAAAACCAGAGAAATATTAGTGGATATTATTTGCTGATAATGCCACAGGGGTTGGCTAGTTCTCTTACTCTGTAGGATTTCTATATGGCAAAAGCTCACGCCAATTCCTAACTTTAACTCAAGCAGCATGACACATGATGTAAAGGAAAGTTTTATTACCTTTGTTTCTCAGAAGTGCCCCAAAATACTCAGGCTCACCCAAGGCCTCTTTCAAGCTGCACTGTGAAGCAGGGGCTGGTTAAAACACGGAGCCTGTAGCAGCAGCTGTGTGTGCAGGACCAGCCGTGGCTCTCAAGCTGGGAATGGAGGGAGGCTGGCAGTGCATCATGGAGTACAGAGGGAAGGCAGCTGGTGAGATTTTGAGAGCCAAGGGTTGTGATATGTCCCTTTTTTGTCTGCCATGTCTGTGCCCCTTGAAAAATGTGCATATAAACCGAGATCATGTTTGCACTGGGATGATCCCAAACTAAAATGATCTATATGCAATCAGTAGGGGTTTTGTGCCAAAAGGCCTACACAACCACAACATGCCTGGCTGGTGCTCCTCACAGCCTGAAGATGCTTTGAGATTCTGAAGTAAATTACCCATGGACTGCATGTCCCATGATGGATCCTGTGCTTAGAGTTCATGTGAGTCACATGGGTGCAGCTCAGCCTCCTCTTCTCCCACCTCCTGTTCTGGGTCTGCATCCCTCCTTCAGAATCTCGCTCTCCTGTCAGGTCTTCTGCTGCTTCCAGCTTTCCCTGTACAGGCACATCACATGCAAGAGGTGCACCTTCAGCCGGGCTGCATTGCTTGTGAACTGTGACTGCTTCACAACTGGAAAAGGCATTACCAGGAACAACTCTCATTTTCTGTGTATACCTGTAGAGATATATATCCCCACATTTGAATAGAAGAGACAGCTCCACTCCCTCTGTGGGACTAGAACATTTTTCATTGTTTCTATTATATTACATCTGCTGTGAGCTTGGCTTGTCCAGGATTTATATCAGCTCATAATGTGTTTACAATGAGAAAACTCCTGGCATGCTCCTTTCCAACTACCTAGGCAGGATCTATCACTCTAGAGATGGCAAATCAAGTGTAGGGTCTCAATAAAGAGTATGCATTTCTGTGGCATCTGAATAAGAGAAGCCCTTTTGCAAATGATACATTTGGCTTTAGAATTCCAGACTCCTGCAGACATCATGGATCAAGGTTTACTGAGCAAAACTACATTTGCTGGTGACTGCTCAGGTACATGTGAAGGAGACAAGTTTGCACTGGCTTGTTGGGAGTATCCTCTGTACAGAAATGAAGCATCAAGGCAGATAGTTTATGGTATTTTGGGAGTCTGCAATGGCTTTGAGTTTCAGGGGAAAAGCACAACTCACACTTAACTTGATTCTCTAGAGAAATCAATACCCACTCCCTTTCAGATCTTTGACTGAGGTCTTGACCATTTGCAGTCCTTAAGAATAGCAGGACACCCCTCTCAAGAGCTGCACCATTCATTAAAGTCTCTCATTCACATTTCAGCTTTGCATTCCTGTGCTGTGTCCCTGGGCTCTGCACTCCTGCTTTGAGCAGCTCTGCAGCACAGCCATACCCTGTGAAGCTGCCACAGCACACCCAGAAATACCACGTGGCTGCATCTCACTTGTTGCAGAGAAATTCCTTTCTGTGACAGTTTCACAGTTTAATATCATCAGAGAAAACCAGCCTGAAAGAGACTTTGAGAGGTCACCATGCAGATCTCTTGCCCCAAGACAACTTTGACAGTACTGAAACAAATCCTCACAGGTGCTTCTCTAATCTGTCCTCAAAAAAAAAAAAAAAAAAAGACTGAAGATTTCACAGCTTCCCTTGGGCATCCAAATCCATGCTTCAATATTTTAGGTTGAGAAAGCTTTTCATAATTTCTAACTGAAGTCTTTTTGCTGTAGTTAAAATCCATAATCTCTGACCCCTTTCCAGGCACAGATGGATCATTCCCTTCTAAGGGCATTTTTGCCTTGTTTCAAACATTTGTCTTTCCCTGGCAGTCACCTGTCACCCAGACTGATGTTCCCCAAGTCCTTTGAATACACACATCCTATCTTCTGGACCTTAAATCATTCATGATGCTCCCCTCTGAAGCTCTTCCAGCTTCTCCTCCCACAACTGCAGTGACCAAACTGCATATTAGGCCCCAGCTAAATCCTGATAAATGGCAATGCTCCGTCTGTCATGGGGATCAGTCCTTGAAGAACAAGGTGACCGAGGGATGACACCGTTCAGAGTTGTCACCACCACCAAGAAGCAGCACACATCCTGCACACTCACCAGTGCTGCAGGTGTGAATAAACACCCTCAGCATGCGAGTGACAGGTACAGTGGCTGTGGGGACCTGTTGGCTGTCGCTGCTGGCACATCCCTCACCTTGCTCATTAGTTGTTCAGAGCTAACAAATTACTATGAGCACTGAGGTACCTGAGATTGTGCCTAAGCAGTGGGAAGCCAGGATTTAGGAGGCTTTTATAATTTTTGCAGAAATTACATTGGTCTGTGGCTGTGTGGGCAAGGAGGATTCTAAACAGCTTGCTCTGCAAAGTCCTTTCCTATTCCTTAAGAGTAAGCCAGGCTCTCATACCCAGCACCAGGCTGAGAAACACAGACTGGTCCTTATGGGCCCTGAAAAGTCACTTTGCCTCTCTGCCTTGGTACTCCCAAGAGCCTCAAGGCAAAAGGAACTATTATTTACTAGCACTGGCTAATGAAGAGAAGGCCGTGTAGCACTAACTAATGCCATCAGAAGAAGATGATTCATGTCAGGGAATATAAAAGCAAAAAAATGTGCATCAAAGTTCAGGGAACAGATCCACCAGAAGATAACTTTTGTTTCTTTTCCCCTGAGATCAGATCTGTTTCCTGTACAACTGCATGATCTCTAAAATGCCACAGGAAGCCTGATGGGAATGAGGGTGCTGAGCCTGGGGAAGGAAGGTGAGAATTGCCTACCACTCTTTCATAATGACTGTAACTTAATGCTGACTAAGTTTTTGAGATTTGGGTGATTCCCACCTAAACCTCCTGCTATCTCCTCTGAACCTTTTGCCACGTCATCCTGTATAGAAAAAAGGGGAGCATGTTTCTCCAAGGGATACAAGTGTCTCCTGCATTCCTTTAAGGAGTGGTGAACACCTGCAAAAGCCCTGCTCTTCTGACAGGAGCATAGCAAAGCAGAATTCCTTTTTGTTTTCAAAGGATTTTAAGATACAAAAGTGATCGTAATTTCATTTCCATAAAAAAAAAAACTCAGTCCGGATTTGGAAAGCATATGCAAAGCAAAAAAATTAAAATACCATGTCAGAACCCCACATAGTTTTGTAGGTGCCTTATTGCAGCAATGCAGCAGTCCAGGCCTCTGAGTAGGCAAAATTCCCTTATAAGGATCTCAATGCTTATGTATTTAAAAACAAAAGAACCCTCACAATTGTGCTTCTTGAACTTCAGTCTTGACTACACTAGTGTAATTAATTTATTGAGCCATGAGAGAATTAATTGCATTAAAAGTACAGGCTCCATGCTGTCTGACTATCCAGTAATTGCCATTTCATTTGACTGTGCTAATGGACATTTTCTTCCTAAATTTTTTACCTAAGAAGGTAGTGTAGCCCACAAAAAAAAAAAAAAAAAAAAAAAAAAGAAACAAGAAACAACATATTTTTGGTGGAGTGCATCAGGTAGGTATCAGAAAGGTCAATTAAGTTTTTACTTTAAACAGTGACTGCCAATGATTTAAGTGCTGAAGTCCTTGACGTGCTGACTCTGTGCTTAGGTTTCACATGATTCCCTTGGCTCTGCTGCTTTGAAAGTCTGGATGAGAGCCAATGAGAGATGTTTCTCCTCTTAGTGGTTCAGCATGTGCCCCATCCAGGACTTCCATCCTTACCTGGACAGGATCCAGCCATCAACCTTCCCATCATCACAAGGCAAAGGGTGAATACTCGGCCATGTGGCTCATGTGAGGACTTTGGCATGATGATGTGTTGTGGCATTAGCTGAGGGACACTGCAGTGCATTGATCCTAAGAAGAGCAGAGGCAACCCAAAATTCCCCCAAAGTGGGGAATTTTTAGATCCAGAACTTCAGCCTGCAATGCTGCCTTTAGATGCCTAGGGCATCTAAACCCCACCAGTGCCTCGTGTTTTACCTTCTGAGTTTCTGCAGCATCTAAGTGGGAGCTGGCCCAATGCTCTGCTCTTGGTGGAGTTAAGCAGATGGATGTGTACCTCCTGCTTTAGCCCTGAAATCTCAGAGTCCTCCTGTGGCTCCAGGACCCTGGGACCCTGGGGCTAATGCAGGAGTTACACATCCATCTGCTTGGCTCGCTCAAGACATGGATGTCATAAGATTTCTCAAGCACCCTCAAATCAGCAATCAAATCCAAGAGCAACTGCACTCCCTCCATGAAGAGCTGGCAGAGCTCAGCTCGGGACCAGCTCAGGTAACAGCACATGCAGAAGCACTTGTAGACTCAGCCTCTGTGCTCCAAGGACTAAAGTCAGTGCTGCATCACTCCAAGGGCGTGTCTTGAGTCACCTCTCACTGTCACCCATCCCTCTATCCCCTTTGAGGCCAGGACCAGGAAAACATCTTTTGCTAAATGGGAGCCTTTTCAATTTCCAGAGACACTCCTGGAGTTACAATGAATAGCACTAAGATACTACTACAGACAAGATTTTTTTTTAATAGTCAGTTTAGGAGAAGCCAGTGAGGGAGAAGGGAGATGTAAGAAACACCTGCTAAAACAATGACATGCCTTGCTGACACCTTAAAAACCACTTCTTCGAGAGGAGATGCCACGGCATGGCTCAGACCATGGCCCTCTTTCCTTTAGGAGCTATAGGGACATCTTGGCCTGTGACTCTAGCACTTGTTGAACAATTTAATGTGATAATCTGCTTGTCCTAAAAGACCTGCTTGTGACTGAGACATTGCCTTTTCTTTGAATATGTCTGCCCTCTGAAGCCCAACCCATGTGTACGGCAGGTAAACAAACGTTTAAAGGTGCTGAGTAGGTAAACACAGCTTTAAAGGTGGTGTGCATTTCCTAGCAGGAACTGCCTCAAACAACGTTTTTCCAATGACTCAGGAAAGAAGGCCATTAATTTTATGTCTCTAAAAATAATCCTGACCTCTACGTGCCTCTGCTCACTGCAGCTGTGTGTTTGCAGGGTGTGGTACCACGTGGCTCTCCCACAGCACCGGGTGTGCACAGGGCAAAGTGCTGCTCCTCTGTGCCCAGCTGGCTTCAGTGTCCCACACCTCTGCCAGCTTTGGTCACAGCATTTGTCTTTGCTGCCACTTCCCTGCACTTTCCTTCACAATTCAGACCTGGACTACACACCCAGTCTTGTGCAGGAGTGGTAGAAAGTGCAGTCAGCCAAAGGGGACAATGGTCTATTCCAGCTGGAGAGCCCAAGCAGAGGGCTCGGAAAAATTTATGTTGCCTTAGGTACAGCAGCAACTGGATGTCAGAGGCCACTGGAGCAAACCATCTTCTGATCTTTCCCTTACTGTGGGTTGGGTTATTTCTTCCTCTTCTTTTCTTCCCTGATTGCTTCACTGTGTGTTACTGAGCAACATTCAGTCTTATGCTTGGACATTGCACAACAGCATACACGTGGCATTGGGGTTGTCATCGAACTGCTGGGATTCTGTATTCAGGCAAAGGGATTTCTGGGCAGTAGCAAAACATATCACATCAGTAGTTACATACTTATCAAACTTCACAAGCTGGCCTGGGATGTTTCTGGGAGAGAAAAGAGAATTTCTGATTTCAGTGGGTGAATGTTTGTTTTGGTTTGTTTTCATTGAGAGCAGCAGAATAACTTGTACTTTATGTTACCTTTTTAGTTTGGCCTAAGGTAAAACATTGAATTTTTGGACATTCGTTGTTTATTACTATCCAAAATTCAGATGAAGGAATTAAAATCTTACAATTTAGAACCCAACATATCTAAAACATTGCTATGGTATCAGAGCATTTCATTTAATCACTGAGGGCTGTATTCCTCTCACATAGCATTAGATGCCTGCAGCAAGATATCGATATTTTAGCCAAATTCCCTGCTCTCATTTTGCAATTCACAGAGACAAATAGCTGTTTTCATGTCACGGTTCATCAGATTTATTTCAGAACCCCATTTTTGAGTAGCCTGCTTAAAGCTCTCCACTGTCTGTGAGAGGATTCTGGGCAACTGGGACTGGACTCAGCCATCCTCCTTGCCGTAGTCCAGCATCCTTGCAGATTCATTAATGTATCCTTCCTAGTTTCTAGCTTCTACTCCAAAAGGATCATCTCTAGTTCTTGTGGCATGTCTGGCCAGTCCTGTCTGGATATCTCAGACTTCCCAGAACTCCTCAAATGACATGAGGATCCCAGGTTTCGACTGTGGTTGCTCAGATCACACACTGGCCAGTTGAGTCTGATCACAACACCTAGATAGTCCCAATGCTTAAAAATTTGTTGCAGATGGTGGCACAACTGTCACCTCCCAGCAATGATCTGCTTTGAGTCAGGATCATCATTAAACTTCATTTCCCCTTTGTTGCACAGTGCTTTATGGGAGTTACAATTTATGAGACTGCACTTGAATTTGTCTGGTTCAGCTTCCAGCTGCTGTTTCTTGTCATGTCCTTCTCCATTAGATTTAAAAAGCTGTTTAACATTGTAGCCTTTTTACCGACTGTAACTTGAGTTGCCACTAAATCTTTTTTTCCTTTATAAATCAAACTGATCACTTTAAATCTTTTAATGTATTTTTCCAGGTCTACAAAGTACTTTTAAAAATTTCTTCTGAATATTAGCTCCACTTTTTCTAGAACTACACATGCTAATATGCAGGTTTCCTTCTACCAGGCACCTCAGAGGTACACACACGTAAGTGTGAGTCCATTATTCCAAGCAGTTTTCAGACAGTGGGGTGGGACAGACCTCTCTGGGGGGCAACACTTCCCTGGTTTGAACCTTTGGTTTTGAATTAAGTGGACCATCAGTGTCTGTAGGAGGCTGTATCAGTCACAAAGCGCAGCGAGTCTGAGAGCACAGGGAGGTAGATGAGAAAAACATGGCAAGAAAAGTCTGCCAGGAAAGTGCCTCTAGATGCAGATCCCTCCATCAGTCAGACCCCACCAGGGAAATAAAAGGAAATTCCAGTGGAGGTTAGACCCCAATTTTCACACATGGTCAGGGTAAACTGAGAGAGCTTTGACTGAGATGTGAGTCAGGGTCTCTAAAACTGACAAAGGACAGTAAACTTGGATTTGGGGAGTGTTAGTACTAGATCAAAACATGTGATGGAGACACGTTCTTTGCAAATTTTTTGTAAAAAAGATTGCAAAATATTTACAAGAATGTAAAATGCCAACAAGGCCCTAATGCATTCTGGCAACTTTTCCTCAACCAAAGTATGTTGATGTTTAACTTCATCTGCACATCTAAAGTTGCTTTGGGGCCTCTAGCTAACATGATCCTGTGCTCAGAGGTACATCAGCTGCACATGTGCTGATGCTGCCAGTCAGGAACAAACCCAAAATTTCAGGAGGACAGGAGTGAATGGTGGGGGAGTCAGGCAGTGAGCAGGAGGAACCTGAACCACAGGTCATTTACAGTGCTTTGAGCCCAAGTCCCATGAACAGAAACAAACAGGAGCTGTGCCATTGCAGGCAGCACGTGTGGTGTGGAGTAACAACACATCCTGGGAGTCTTGGAGAGGTTCACCTCCCTTCCCTCCCCCAGCTCTTCCTTTGTGGGAGCGTTACCAGCAGGGAGAGTGATGCCAGTCCTCGGGCCCATCCTGCTGACAGTGCCTGTGTCCAGAGCCCAGCCCCCGTGGTGACAAGGTGCACACAGCATTGGCACTTTGGGGGCTGAACATTAAAATATGTGGCTGATGCTGGTGATACAATGAGAGGATGATCATTTTGTTTCGTGCCTGTTTTAGCTACAGACTCTCTGTTTGCCATCATGGAGGAAAATACCAATTACCCCCTGCAGGGAGGATAGATTACTTGATGCTGCATCAGTCACTACCACTGCTAGCAGGATAACACAAACTCATTTCCCAGAGGTCTCCAAACAGCTGTCAGAGAATAATGACTTTCAGTTGCTACTAGCCCACACCAACTCTGAAGTGGTGACCTAGAGGCAAAAAGACTGAGTCACATTACAAATCCCTTCAGCTTTCAGATGTGCCTCAATTTGTTCTCTAACACCAAAAGATTTAATTAATATGGATTATCATTTTTCACAGCACTTCTCATTTGTGCAAAAATTGGTCTAGAGACCAATTTTCAAGAACTCCTAGTCTTTAGGAATTTTGCCTGTGGTATATATGAGCACTCTTCCTATCGATATTTTTTATTCTGTTTTAAAGCTTCAGGAATAAGATCTAACCACTCAAAACAAAAGTAAGCTTCCTTAATTGAAAACCAGTATTTTTACATGGAAGAGAAGGCATATAGATAAAATTACGCAGTAATATATTATCAAAGAACAAGACTTCATACTGAAAAGAAGCAGCTGTAATGACATGTCAGGCTTTCTAGATTCCCCTCAGATTCTCACATCCCATTTCTGCTACTTTTTATGTTGCAACTGAACTGAAACATCAATTCCTTGGGTTTGAGTTTTATTTTTCATTTCTGTCTGTCCTCAGTGTCTGGGGTCAGACTTGCTTCTCATTTATGCTGCTGTATGGAGAAGTCTCTCTGAAACTGCTGAGACAAAGCAAAAAAATGTGAAGAATCAGGTGTCCCAGCTGCATGAAATTAACTGATGTTATTTCCCCAGCAGACAGACTCTGATCGTGGCCATGCTATACTTGCACCACCAAAACTGTGGTCAGAGTCTGATAGATTTAGCATACATAGTACATACCCACAGCAATAGATCATAGTGACAGTGATATTTCTGTCTTGCAGACACAAGAGAGAGCTATTGAAAGATGAAAAATGAGAAATTTTGTTTCAAAATAATGAAACCATTTTCAAACAAGCAGTTTTTGCAGGGCAAGAAGTGCTTCCACTATGAAATCTAGATGAAATAAAGGATTAGATTTTTCCATTATATTGGCAACTAATATTCCAACCAGACTGAGAATTTACAAAGGGGTGCTGGTGCTCTAGTGGGTGCAGATGGCAACTGACTCTGGTACGAATCAGAAGAGTCCTGTGCTGACATCAAAGGAGCAGCAGAAGTTCACTTAGGAAGCCCTTTGGGTTTCGCATTTCTTGATCTTGAGATTCTGTCCCCAGTGATTTTCATAATCACCAAATAACAAGTGCAAACCTTAATCCTTCCAGCAGCACAAATCCACTAGAGGGAAATCAATTTAGAGAAATCTCTATGGAAGTAAATGAGCCATTCTCTTCCTGCACAGTTTGTGGAAAGAGCTAGAGGCACTGACAAAAAATACCTTTCTGCTTCAGGAAGGATAAGAGGAAAGGTCAGAGCAGCTCAGTATTAACCAGAAAACATAGTTCGGTTGCAGAAGAAACACCAACAGCCTCCAAGCAGCAATATAAATTAAGATATTTTAACATATTTTCATTCCAAATTACAGGCAGTGAAGGCAGAAGAGGAGGACCTGAACATCCCCAAGATATTTCATAGGATTCACTTCTATTCTTTGGCATGTCCACAACACGAAATTCTCTTCCTGGGCCAGCTACTGCAGCTTCATCCTGTGGCCATCCACAGTGCTTCTACACCATCCCAACTGCTTGTCCTCAACATTATTTCAACCTGGGCCACCCAGTGCTCTCCCCAAAGCCTGGTGGGCTCAGGGCAGGGCAGTAGCAGTCACTTGAGGGATACCTCACTACTTCTGAGGGCAAGAGAATTTTCTGCCATTCTTTGCCCCTCATCTTCAGTGCCAATAAATGATCCCTGGCATTTTAGTTTTCTAGTGCAGACATACCCTGGACATCTGCATCAGTGCCAGTCACTTTAGGGGTTCCCTTTACAGCCAGGAGAAAGAAAGAGGCACTTTCAGGGTGTGATATCAGAGCTGTTGCAGACATTAGGATTAGGGGAAATGCATCCTGAAGTGTCTGTATTTTTCCATTGACTATAAAAACACTCTAGACTCTTAGCTCACAGGCAGAAATTTGCAGTGTGAACATCTGGAGTTGGTTGGGCAAATCCCACCTTTCCTGTTAAACATTCAAAAACATTTTCCATAAAGACACCATGACTGAGAACTGCACCTCTAGCACAGTTGCAGACAAAGATACTTCCCCTTATTTATTTACCAAATATTTCAAGTAGAAATTTACTTTTCTAATGAATAAAATAAGGACTTATTATGAAAGTGCATAGTTAAATACAATGCTTAAATTAGAGGTAATGCAAAGCTAGTCAAATAAATGGAAATGGGTTTTTTGGGTAGCATAATGTGCTACAGAAAATGGTTGCAAATGTTACTCACTATTAAATAGAGCAAGTTCTAAAAACAATATTTGTAGGGCAGTCTCTGTCTGACAGACAGGTGACCTGCATCACCTGCATCTTTTCCATTTGACATGAAGCTGGAGTGACACAATAAAAATTGTCTGATCCAACATGAAACCTTCCTGTAAAAAGGTAACTTATTAAAATGGTATGAGGGTGAGTGAATCAGCTCACTGAATTTTTAGCAGATCAGCATTTTGCATGTCTGACTGCAGTGATTCTTCAAACATACAACTTTTGTGTTCCCTGGGATGCTCCCATTGGAGCAATGGTTCAATGAGGGAGAAAATAGATCCAAAACATTTTCAAAGTGCCTTCCTTAATCCCATTTAAAATACACAAAATGACACAAAATTTAGCCTGAAGAACAAATTTAAAGCTTAAGTGCTGTAGATAACTGGGTTTAAATAGGTGTAGCTCAGCTAATGCTTTCCCACCTTTTATCACCTTCACAACTTTCTTCATCACAGTCAGCAGTTTAAGCATTCCTGTGGCTAAAGTCTGCTTTATGTGCTGAGTATGGACATGATTCAGTGCTGATTCAGTGAATAATGGTGTTTTCTAACTTGAACCTTCCTCTGATGAATAATTTTCTGTAGGAGTCCTTTAGTGAGGTGAGCAGAGAGTACTGCACTATGCAGCTCATGAACCAGTGTGGACTATATTGCCTTGACAACAGCCTGCTTCCATGAGGGATGGAGCTGGGAAGGGAGGCTCCCCTTGTTTCCAGTGGCCAGGAAGAGCATGGTGCTGGTGACTCTGGACACCTCCTCCAGTGGCACAACCTGGCTGCAGCTGGGCTTTGTGCTGGGACAACCTGCCCTGTTTTGTGGCCCTACTCCAGCATAGCAGACCTGTCAGTGAGAGAACCCCCAGCTCACGTTTTCCTGAGCATGGGGCATCAATGGCTGATGGAATAAACATCTGGGCTCATGGATGGCCTCACTGAGGTCCCCGTTAGAGCATATTAGATTCCCCTCTGGCACCAGCACTGATTGTGTATCTTGTTTTCCTCCCAAAGGCAGGAAATCTCCCACCTCAGGATTCTCTTAGACAGGATGGGTGATTCACTTTGTGCTCTGCTGCCCCTTCCTCAGGCTACAGCTGGGGAGTTTAAATAGAAAACTGTCTCAGACAGATTGAACACTGGGGAAACCCTTTTATGACCCAGAATATGCTCTCCACACAGTATTTGTTTCATTGCCAGGGGCCCAGACTTCCTGAGCTCCATCCCCTCTTCCCGGCAGGCCTCCGACTGCCTGACATCAACAGTGTTTCCTTGCATGCCTGGGATGCTTGAAATCGCTGGGGCTTAACTGGGAAACAGACAGGATTCAGGGAAACAAGGGTGAGATTCAGTTTTCTTTCTGATAGGAAGAATTTGCTGCGGGACACCACTTTGTTATGCATGAGCTTTGTTTACTCCCCATTTTGCCAGAGCCCACTTGACTGCTCTGGCTGCTGCAGTCACTGAAACAGATGTTTCCTGCCCAGATCCTGCTCTGTAAGAACCAATGAGAGTAGAAGATACTGAGTTAAAAATGTGCTTAATTTTGAGATGTGTCTAGCAGTAAAAGACTGTAGAGGTAAGCAGCACAAATGCTGCCCAGTAGGTGAATCACTCCTGTGGGCACAGAGCTGCTGTGTTCCCTGCAGCACCAAGAACCCCCAGGCTTCTTGTCAAGCCTTGGGCAGGATCTGCTACACTCCCAGAGTGAGGGTCTGTCTTCTATGGTGCATTAGACTGATATTTTCCCTACATAGTTTACTGAAGCTAGGTCATTTGGGCCATGTCTGATTTAGGGAATAAATAGGAATAGGGCACAAGCCTGGAGGCTTCCATATCAATAGAATATTAGCTCCATTGCCAGCATGGTTTTTGTCCTCAGACCATCAAACTCTCTCACAATCAACTGCTGCACAGGGTATGACATATGGACTATTGCCACCAGGCAGTTTCTCTGTGTCTCCCCTATCTGAGGTGGCCTCATGATGTCCCACTCTGTGTGACGGAGGGTGAGCACTCCTGGAGAGAGGATCAGGACTTGTCAGCTGCAGGGGGAGCAGTTATGGCATGAACCTGGGGAGGTGCTGGTGACAACAGACATGTCAGAGATGCTCGACAACAGTGCTTTAGAAATGACAGAAGCAGATTGGAACTGGCACCCAGTTGGCTCTCATGTCCTGGGAGCAATTTGTCTGGCTAGCAGCAGGTAGGCAGAGCACAGCCAGACTAGTGGTTTCAATTGCTCTTGTACTAAGAGTATCTCCCATAAATGCAGATCTCTAACATAATAACATGCAGATGAAAACCAGTCTCTGGGGAGAAACAGCCTGGCCTGGCTTCAACTCTGCATCCTCTGCAGGTTTAATGACTCCTATGACTGCAACAATGAAAGCCCAGTTTTGGCCCTGGCAGCAATGCTGCTGGGGAAAGACTGAAGGACAAACGTGTGCAAAAAGCAGGCACTGATCCAGACCAGCAAATGGCCTGCAATGACAGTTCCATAAGGTTTCTCAGAGCTAACTGGGCAGACTGATGACTAGGTAGACGCAGGTCTAGCCATGTCTCTCTCAGTGGGGAGGGGTTTCTTGGAGCCTGCTGGACCTCAGTCCCAGAGAAACACACTTAGAATGTGTAAATGAGCTGCTATTCTCCTTATCCAGCCAGGTTTGTAAAGCGAGGTCTAATTTCTTTAGACTAATTGAGCAAAATCCTCTGCCTGTCACAGGTGCAGCAATGCTCTTGCTTCCACACAGGTACCATTGAGCCCTGCCTGCACACTTCAGAGGACAATGAAGCCAGCCTAAACTGCTTCCAGCAGTCTCAGAAGCTTTCCTTCCGCCCCTTATAGTTTCTGCCTTGCTCATAGCACCTGGCAGTAACACAGTGACAACTCTTTGGTCAAACCTGCCCAAACCTACATGCTTACTGTCTTGCTGGCCTTACCTCAGCTCCCGGAAGGATGCTCTGAACCCCTGTCCTCTGCCTCTTTGTCTCTCCTAAGAAGGGAACAGCAAGCAGCAGGTTGAGTCTCATAGTGAAGAAGAGAAACATGGTGAAACAGCCTGGTTCTCTCACACTATCTCCAGTAACAAAAAGAGAGGTGTGGGAAGCTTGCAGCACTTCTGTTAAGTAAGCAGGACAAAGCAGAGCAGATTTCTGTGTGTGAGCCACTTGTCTCTGTTTTGGAAAAATTTTTTTAATGTGTCCTGCCTGGTCCATGCCATGATTTTCCTCCTATTGCCTCTCTCCTCATTCTATCTCCCTTTTCCACTTTCCTCCTCCACCACTGGTGAAAGTATTGTGGAATAGGCTGATATGTGTGGGTCTCTCATGGTTTGTTTTGTCTGAAGTGTCATCCTCCTTTTATCAGTCCATCACAGACATGTCGGCTCTGACTCATCAGCACAGACCCATCAGTCAGTGACAGCGCCTTGGGGACTCACACTCAGGTACTGCCAAGGAAGAATGAGCATTAGCTTGGTTAATCAGAATTTTGAAACAAACCATTGGGCAAGAGATGACCGAGACAATATTTTCCATGCAGGCAATGTTTTCCACCATCAGTTTCTCAGATAAAAAGCAGGAATTGCTTTCAAACAGATTGTAGGGCACAGGTCAACAAAAATGAGCTGTTTATAATTTCTGCTGTCAAAACAGTGTATCTACATAGATCTCAAACAGCTTTGTAATCCATGGTTATCTTTTCCGTGTTTGTTTTCCAGCTGAGACCTTAAATAGCTTCTTAGATCATACCACAGTGCAGTGCACGTGTTCCAGGTCCTGAGTGCTCTCGTTGGTGATTAAACCCATGTCTCACCAAGCTACCACTCCTCACCAGCCACTGTACTACATTTTGGGGTGTTTACAAACAGTAAAACCTGTAGCATCAGTAGCATCTGCTTTCAAAGCATCATTGGTGATACTGGTACTAAGCCAAAGATACCTGTAGTAGATCCAATGGGTCCCTATTACTAATTTGCAAAGAAAAGGTATATCTATTTGTAAAACCCATCCATGTTTTGGAAAGGTCATTTTACAGGGATAGTTGGCACAGCTCAAATTTCATTTGTCCCAGTGAGACCAGGGTGTTGTCCTGGGAGAGGTGGCCATAGAATAAAGACACTAACAGGAATCTTGGGAGATCAGACTGCAACTGTTCCATCTGCCACAGACTGCCACAGGCAGTCTTAATCTCCTTCCCTGAACCTTCTCAGGTCACAAATAAATAAAACAAGAGCATTATCTCCCACTTTCTACTTACCTTGTCTGTGTGGACTGCAGGCAGACTAATGCTATGTATTTCCTCATTGCAAACACAAAAGGAGGAGTGCATTAGTGCCCTAGCAGAAGCTATAATGGAAGCAAATATGAATAACCCTGTGACCTGGGAAACCTGAGATATGCAGGTTTAGGCAGTCAGGCAGGGGATAGCAGTAACCCAGCCTGCAACAGCACTCCCCTCTTTAAAATGAAGCTCTCCTCCACACCCCCAGGTGCCCATGCTGACTCCTGTTTGATCTCAGGCAGTTAATTTTCCATTCATCATTTCTTTTCTATCTTGATTACAACTTCGTTTAGGAAACCAAGCTTGATACAATTGTGAAGTATATGAGGGCAACTTCTCTGATAGAAGATAATGACTCTGCTGAACTGAAGCAGACTATACCTACATACACCAGACAAATCAATGGCCCCTAACTAACATCAACATGTATTAATTTCTGTACCAGGAATGCTAACAGCAAGTTTCGATGTGGTGAAAAGCAAATATTGATCTGTTTGCTTGAAAGTCAGATTAGGCTATGTCCATAGGCAAATATTCCTGCTAGGAAGTAGAGGAAAGGTTGTTTCCCCTTCCCCCTTCGCAAAGGCAGCCAAATCAAATAAAAACAAAAACCTGTTTGATACCTAGTGAATTTTTAATTAAGGAGGAACCAAACCTAAGGGAAACAGAAGCCCTGGGGAGCTGTCAAATTACTTTTGGTTGTTTTGGTGGCAGGGAGCCACAAAGGTTTAACAGGGCAGCCACCCATTAGTGCCTCTGCTCCTTCTGAATGGAGAAAAAGTGCTCCTGAGGGAAGTAAGATCAAAGTTCTTCATGAGCAGGGGCAAAGGTACTCAAAAATCTGTCTGAGCACAAGGATTTCACACTTTAGTCATCAATTTGCACTTCAGCTCTGCTGCTTCAAGGCAACCACTCCTACCACTGACATGTCCTCCCCATCTCCCATGTCTCACATGGAATGAAACACAGAGCCAGAGGACAGGGAGCCCTTCACTCAGCATCACCAGCATTTCTGTCTGTGTGGCAGTCTTCTGCCAGCACCCAGAAACCCACACCAAGGCCACCTCACATCTATCATATGATGCGTTGCAGGAGCCTCAAGATGCACCAGGGGAGGCTTGGATTTGTTATTAGGAAAAATTTCTTCATGGAAAGGGTAGTCAAGCACTGGAACAGGCTGTTCAGGGCAGTGGTGGAGTCACCATCCCTAGAGGTATTTAAAAATCATGTAGATGTGGCATTGAGGGACATGGTTTAGTTGGGGACTTGTCAGTGCTGGTTACTGGTTGGACTTGGTGGTCTTAGAGGTCTTTTCCAACCTGAATGATTCCATGATCCTGTGGTTGCTGTAGGATGCAGGAAGAGCTGTGAGCTGCTGGATGCCACAGGCAGGCCCCCAGCACATCTCCCCCAGCTGTGACTAATCCCTTGTGTCTGCACGGGGCAGGAGCAGCTCCATAAGAACCTGACAAGCTCTTGGAGTGCTCCAAGGGCTACTGAAGGTAAAGGCTGCTCAGGAACTTGCCAAATATTAAAAGTGGCCAGGGAAAAGCTACCTATTGTTTGTGCTTTGTGCTGATTTTGTACTGCTGTTCATTTCCAGCCCACTATAAGGTCTCTTCATTCCTGATGCCACACACCTTTATTTTCACCTCCACTGGACTGGGGAGGTATCAGCCTCTTGGCCTCCTGAGGAGGTGGTTCCCCGTTCCCAATGGCTTCGGGAAACCTCTCCATCATGTCCACATGCCACAGGAAATGCTCTCTCTCCACCTCTGTCCCTCATCGCAGCAGCCCAGTGATGGATGGGCAGGCACATATCAAAACCTCCTCAGGCTGGAGTGGGTTACCCCTCAGGGGTGATTTCATCCCATTTGACAGGGATGAAAGGCTAAATTAGGATCTAAAAATGAAGTCCCAGGGAATGCAATTAGTTCAAATAGGCTGCTAAATATCTCGGCAGCCTTCAGCAAGCAACAGCAGGTAGCAAGCCACTCTTTTGAACATCTTCCACATGATTAAAACAAACCTCTTGCTTGTGCTCTGCTTATTTTCCTTTGCAATATGGAGGGAATCTAGCAAAACTGGAGGCAAATTCACAGCCTCAGTTTAGTTATGCAGAGAGAAAAAATTCAGTTTTATGTCATCTTCTCACTCCAGAACCAAGGCACAAGTATAGTCAGAGGTTTGCTATCCAGAGCCACCCCAAGGCTGCTCTACAGCCACCTGGGCTGGTTCCAGAGGGACTGGTTCCCAAGATTAAAAGCTAGTTAAAATGCAAGCAATTACATTTCAATTATTGAGAAAGCATCTGAAGAATGTTTCATCTTCTCTTCTCTGAGCAAGGACCTGAGGTGCCTATCAGTGTTCTAGTGAGGATCAGGTTTTCTTTGTGCAGCACCGAGCACATGGATCTCACCTGAGAAAGAATCAGTTAGGCATAACCTGAACAAGCCCCATCTTTATTCATGTGTTTCCTCTGGTTGCTCTATCTCTGCCTGTAGAGAGAGACACTTGATATGGGGGTAGATTGGATAAGTAAAGGGCTATTTCTTTCATCATTACATGAGGAAAGATGACAATTTCTCCTGTGGAGGCTGGCTCACTGAGCACTCTTTTTTTCCTCATTTCCCAGACCACATATTATTTTACAAGCTCACATTATAAAAGGTTAATGGGAGAAGCAAGCACTGACAGTCATTTTCACTCCCCTGGAATGATTCACTGCATTGCTGTAATTCAGTTCACTGTAGAGGTTCATATAACACTAATACCTGCACAAACTAACTGCTTTCAAAATCTTATTTTCTTTTTTGTTTTGATCAAAACTTATTTTTTTGGTTTTGACTATTCTTCGTTTGAACTTTGACTTGAATAAACAGCAACATCTGGAATTCAGCAAAACACGCCATAAAGGGAATAATATGTCCGCAGGAGTTTTGCTGGAAAGGACAAACCCATTTATTACTCAAATGAAAAGTTACGATTTCTAAATGTCAGATGAAATTAGGAAAAAAAAAAATGAATCCTCTGTGTATGTCCTTTGTGTCCTTGCCAGCTCAGTGTGTGTGGAAAGCTGTCCCTCTGTTATCACTGGTCTGTCTTTCTGCTTTTTTCCGTTGCTGAAAGCCTGTGAGGACTTTCCCTCTGCAGACACACCATGTCAATCTTCTACCTTAACACTGGGGCTGAGCTGCAGCTTTTTCCACTCAAATATGGAAAATACATCAGAGTATCTGTGATCAGGTCATGCTCTAATCAAGTGGCATTCTTCTTGCCCCTTAATCAGACACTCCAGGAAACCCTCAGGGATGCTGGGAACAGCTGAGGATGTGCAGCCAGTGGGCTTATGGGGGGATGAAGGCACTGAGCACCTCAGGAAGGGAATGGCAAGTGTCATCTGTCTCTCTCTCCCTCCTCCCAGCTGGACAGCCACAGATGTTCTGTGATGGTGATTGGCACAGGGCACCTGAGCCCCAGGCACAGTGCACAGTTACAGACCAGATCTTTCCTTGCTTTGTTTTCCAGTGGGTAGCTCCTGGTTTCTGGCACAAGCTCACTTTCTCTAGAGCACGTGTTGAGGTCGTGAAGTGACAGCTCCCATAAATCAGCAGAAGCCAAACACATTAATCCAGGAACAGAAGGAGGTATTCAGCTAGTTCGGCAATTTTTAGCTTAGAAGACTGGTCCAAGGGTTGAAACACTGCCAGCCTGGAGAATAAACATCACTCTCTGTTCCTTTTCATTTTGTACCAGGAGGTGTTTGGGGTCTTTGCAGCACAAAATCAAAATTAGGAAGGTGAGAGAGAGACTGGATTTATTTGCACAAGGTTGGAGTGGGCCCTGCTTCCACCCCTGCTTCTTCCAGACATCTCATTTGTGATTTCAGATGTGTTTCTGATGGCAAGACCCAACAAGAGGCAAGACCCCCTCAGTCTTAGAGACACTGTTGTGTCTGGGGTCGGACAGGTAACTTTTAAGCATGTGACTTACACATGTTAGTTCAAAGCTGGGTATCCCTGTCTCCATTTCAGCTACATTTTGGGTGCCATTTAACTGAGGGGACATTGTTTTTGGCCCAGACCACGCTGCAGGCAGTGCTGCCCTCCTTGAGAGCACCCTGTCTGCACCTACAGCCCAGGTCTGAGCTACTGGGGTGATGCCCATTGCTTCTGCTGCCTTTTGCATGTCCTTTCACAGCAGTGGTGATGTACAGAGTCTCTTATCACTTGTGAAATCAAAAGCTAAGCAGATTCCAGCCAAGGTAATGTGTTAGCAAGGCAGCATTTTGGGTAGGAAGCGTAATAGTTTATGTAAATAAGTGAGAGGTTTTTCCTGTTTATTCTCCTTTCCCATGAAGAAAGCAGAGGTTACATCCATACTAGCAAACTCATCCTGAAGGTCCAGGTTTGCAGGTTTAAGCCCTGAAACTTGATCACAGGTGCTGCTAAATTGGCAGCACTGACGTAGCTCAGTTTAGGGCCGGGCCAGCAGCATGGCCCTTACAATCCCTGGGAAGAGTTTAGGATTAAACAGGGACCAGAGGCTGCTCCCAATCGGCTGTTTGGATGTGGGCAGCCTGACTGGAGATGTGGAGATGCCATTAAAACCTGCCTAAGGCTGGGGAACATCTCCTGGCTGTTTGAATTTCTCAGTGAGGATATACCCTAAAAGTGTGTGTGTGTGTGTGTGTGTGTGTGTGTGTGTGTGTGTGTGTCCTTAGGATAACTGACTTAAGAGCAGCTCTGCAGGGTAGAAGTGACAAATTCACATCGGCCTGGGTTAGACTAGGAAAAAAGCAACACCTTAGACTGTAGGTAAGTAAAATGACATTAAGTATAATGTAACGCTCACTATGAGCAGGAACTGCTTAATAGGGTGAGTTACACGTCTGTTAACCACAACAATCCCATCTCCATGGAGTTGGAATATTGTTTTAGCTACCACAGCTACCCACGGCTGTGCTTGTTTAAGGTATCACTTCCTGCTGCTGGCCTGTGTTCAGTCTCAGCAGAGGGTGCAAGGGACCCTCCCTTCCCTGGCCGGGGGAGCCCCATCCCGGGGCCATCCCCACCTGCCACGGCCCCTGGGAATGAGTGCCTGGGAAAACAACCTGGTTTCCTCCAGCATATTATGGCTCTGATCCCTCCAGCTGCACAGGACAGGTAGCCAAAAGGGCAGCACGTGTTTTTGGCTGCCTGCCTGCTCAGGGGAGGGCTCCCAGCTCTCACTGAGCCGCCCCTGCCCCTCATGTCCCACAGCACATTAGGACTTTCTCTTGCCCATTCCCCTTCCAATGTGTGTCCTCCTCACCAGCAGCCCTTGCTCACCATTGTGTGAGTTCTCACCCACGTGTGAGTTCTCTGTCAGCAGCAGCTCTGCCCCCATCACCCTGTCCCTGCCACTGACAGGGCAAACCAGGGCACTGGGGCCAAGCTTCAGCCTGGCCTCCCTGGCTGCCGGGGAAGCACACACACCCCAGCCCCCAGCTCTCACTTCTGCTTTGACAGATTTCCAGAACTATTCCTGTTGCAGACCGGGGATGCTCCTGGATTTTTGGCAGCTTTTCAGTCGGGGGAGTTGTTTCACACCCAGCTCGAATGATGGGATATTTGTACAGTACCAGGAAAATGTAATTTTTTTATAAAATCCCTACATATGAAGACAACGTTTCACAACAAGAAGCGTGGAAATGAGGGGGCTGGCTGCTGCCTGCACCTATTCTCTAATTTCAGGAATCCTGTTCCTTGCTAAGAGGAAGGAACACATATTTTACATTTTACTTTAAACTAAAATAGACCCAGGATATAAGTGGGAGCATGGATTGCTCTCAGTGTCCTTCAGAAAACAAATCCATGAGATTCCAGTAAGAAGTGATGAGGCAGTCCTTCAATTTCCAATAATAAATGCACAATCCATGTAAACATATGGTGCTATTGGGACAGAGATGCAGCAGATGTAAATCTTCAGTGACTCCTCAACTTCACGTTTGGTATGTGCCTTGCATCCACTGACACATCACATCCGGCCAAGGGCCACCATAAATTTTATGAGTTTCACATTCTCTTAATCCTTTTTCTTACAAAAACCTGGAGGAATGAAGCATTTTCCCCAGTGCATGCAGTGTTGCTATTTATAACTCTGGACCTATCAGGATGATTTTTAAATTTTTTTCCCTGAAATCTTAGAATAGTTCAACTGAATGAAAAACAAATCATCCTTCATTTCTTTATTTACTGTGTTTAAGTACTAGGGCTGAGAATGTGGAAACTATCCTAATAATGTAGTCTCAGATCATCCTGGATTCTTGTAGACGATTTATCTATGACCAGAAGGACAGCAATTCAGTATCCACTGTGTGATCCATAGGGAGCCATAAAAAGTCTTGCCTCACAGAAGTGAATGTCTATGTTTGATCACTCTGCATAAATAACAGACCAGACCCATCAGTGCCCTAAATCTGCACAAATTCACCCATCTGCAGTCACTAATCTAATCTGCAGAAAGGCTCGTGTGGTCTGGGACTGGCAGTGCCACTGTGCCCACAGTGAGACTGGGCAAAGGCAAGTGTCTATAATGACCCTGTTCTTCCACACTCACACATTTCCATATCCTTCACCTGTTACAGCTGTCACTAAACCAGAGAGTGGGCTCTTTGCAGAAGGAACCTTTGCTTTATTCCTGGCTTGTAGAGAGCTTGGCACTAGAGGAGCCCATCTCTCCAAGGACGGGCATTGCCCTGAGAATAACAGCAGTGGTTTGAGTCCTGGCCTCCCTTCCGCTTGCTTACGTATCCATGCACGTACACACACATACCCAGACTCCCCAGGGCCCATTAACAGCCCCTCAGGAGGCTGGGTTCTGACCTAACTTACGACAATTTTATAATGACTAACAAAATTTACCTTGGTGGAAATTGCTGCTGATTTATACATGTGCCAGAAACAGGCTCTGCACAGGCGTTGCTGGAGTGAGGTGTGTGTGTTTATCCTTTCCAGGAGATGAAGAACAGAAACAGGAACCTCAAACACAGGCATGAGAGGCACCAGGGGCAGGCACTTTCAGTGGCACATTGGGAGAGATCCCTGTGCCAGCCTGCCTAGCTTTTCCCATACACTGTTGGATGCTGGTCACACTCCTGCTTCTGCTGTTCCTGCAAGGAGGCCAGGGTGTGCACAGACCTGCCACCCTCCTTTGCCATTCATTTCACTTCCAAGGCAGAAGGTTTTTTTCACATCAGGGATATTTTTGCAGCTGTAGGGATATTTTTCCCCAGTGACACCCTGTGATTTGCTCATGCCCAGAAGAAGTTAGGACCAGGTTTGTCACAGGTTTCCCTGCGGCAGAAGGGTGTCAACCAGGTGGGAAAAGCAAATGGCTTAAGGAAAATAAGGGAAAAGGCTACATCTCAGTGTCACGTACCAGGCCAGCAAGATGAGACTCTCAGGCTGTGTCTGCCTGGTTTTCAGAAAAAGGTGGAGGCACTGGAAATTGAAATTGAATTGAAATTGAAATTGAAGCTGAATGAGGAGGTAGAGCCTCTGGCCATATCCTTGAGGTATCCTATGGAGGAAGAGCAAAGAATTCCTACAGCCTGATCCTTCACTCTAGGCACTTCCCAGCAGGGAGATCACACAGCTTCCTCCCCTAGGGCAGAGTGAAAGGCTCCAGTCACGCCAAGATGCCATAGGTGCCTTCACAGGCCATGAATGTCTCACGAGGTCTCATGGAGGCTTTCACATTCCAACCACTCCCACCTTCCCCCCTGCCAGACACGGATCTCACTGCAGCCATACCCATAAGGGAGCAAGGTGTGGAGCACCAGTGAGCCCAGGCTCCCCCAGCACCTCCCCAGGTCCTCACCCCAGGGGAAAACACTGCTGGAAAAGTCCCAGCTCCATGCATGAAATCCAGGCAGCCACAGCCTGAGGGTCTCCTCTTGCTGGCCTGTGTCACTGAGGAGCAGCTCCCCCCTCACCCCAGCACATCCCAGGATAAATTCCACCATTACTGACTAATTAGTAGCAGATGGGATTTACTCCAATCAAACTGAAGAATCGCAACAGACAAGTTCCCAGTGCTGTAAGGGTAGGTCAGCTACACAGGGGAATATGCAAAATTTCTGGTTGGGAAAGGAAGGTTGAGAAGAAAGTTCACTTACTGCTGCATCAGAGCATAAAGTGGGATCTTTCTTTTTCCTTTCTCTTGTGTGTGAAAATTTTTAGATGCATTTATCTGTAGGGATATAATTCTGCTTGTATGCTCTCTGCTTTGTCTGTTTCCCAATCTAGGTGGAACAAATTAATTTTAGAAGTCCACAAAGAACTTTTATCAGCTAAAACATCCTCAGTGTTCTGAGATAAGGATTTATTCCAGCAGTTTCAAAACTGTCTTGCTGCCCCTCCCCAGCATGGGGGTTTCTGAACTCTAAGATTTGGTCATAAATTGTGCAAGTGCTCCCAGCATTTTTAATTAATGTAAAATTTGCATTTTAATGAAGGGGTTGATGGAGCCTTCCAGCAACAGAAACAATTACAAACCGACCTGATGAAACAGCAGCAGGATTGCTGCAGTGAGCATGTTTAGATTGGTTTTGGTGGATTCAGCTGTGGTGTCCCAGCTCTGCCCACACGGAATGAGCAGAGGTGCCATATCCTGGAGCAAACACCAGGAGAAAGCTCCTGGGAGTCCTGCTGATCTGGGCAGCTCACACCAGGTGTCAGCAGACTCACCCACCTCTTGGGGTTTGCTCAGGGAGCAGAGAGGGGAATGAGAAAGGAACTGAGGTGTCTTTCCTTTGTTCCCAGCTCTGGGTCGTGGATGCTCTCAGGAAAAATCCAGGGGTGACCTTTCCCTAACACTGTGAGTATGAGAGAAGATATTCTGCACTGTTTTGTGCTTTTCCAGATTTTTTGCCCGAAGCAGGATCAAATGGCAATTTGGCTCAGTTTCTCAGTTCAAATCAGCATGAGATACAGAAAGCTGTTTTCACCACTTCTACAAACCCTCCATCCTGTAAAGAAATTTTCCCTTTTTCCAAGTGATGATGATCTGCATAGCTGCATTTCAATTTTCAGGTCCTGTTTGAAAATCTCCATTGCTTGGCAGTGCACCAAGAGGACAATTGTTGGAGTGTTTTTTGTCTCAGGGAGCTTGTCTCAGCATGCATGCCTCAGTGCAGGGCCAAGACACTAGAAAATGTTTTGCATCCAGGAATTATTTATAAAGCAAAGAGGAAGTTTAGGATGACAGGAAACATTAAGACTTTCCAGCCTGTTGAACAGAGAGGAACATAATACGATTTCCTAGCAGGTCTTGCTGGTTCACAAGATATTTTATACATTTCCTCTCTCCAGATGCTATACTGTAAGTAACAAATGAGTGGCCTGGAAGTGTTTTAGTTTGTTGGGATTTTTTCATTTACACAAGGATAAATAAAATCTCAGTCAAGCTGAGAATTCATTTCAGATCATCTCATTTGAAAGCAAATTCAGTCTTATTTTTTTGACCATTGTTCTCCCCAACACATCTACCCCAACAAAAGCATGAGTTGTACTTATGCCCAAGCCCTTAGGAACAACAGAGAAGGTGTGGTGTCAGGAGTGGATCAATATACCTGACTGCCTCTATCTTATTATGAAGTTAAACACAGGGAACAGGATGTCCCCAAGTACTGATTCATCTCCTGACCACTGATTACCAGAATAGAAGAGGACAGAACCAGCAAGGTCAGTGGGAGCAGGACATTTTATCTGCACATTACAGCAAGAAAGGTTTTTTGGTAAATCTCCTAAAATGTTATCAGAGTGAGGTTTTTACAGTAACTTCTAGAAGCAAGAGAATCAGGCAGATTTAGGCAACCACAGTAATGAAGTTTTCCTAGACCGACCTTTGGCAAGACCTTTAACTCCTGGCTGTACTGCATTTGCTAAAAACTCAGCTCCTCTTCATCTAAATAGCAGCTCTCCCCACCCTCATTTCTGTGGTCTTGACCTTGTGTGCAGCCTGTGTGGTTATGCTGGTATTATCTGATTCATTCCTCTGTGCTTTCACTGCCTTGTCTGCTCACTCACCCCTTGTTTTTCCACTGCTGGGGTAGAGGTACGTTACTTTTTGTTGTTATTGCACTGTCAAATGCCATCCTGAGCAAATCTGCCTGCCACATATAATCTTTTATATGCGTACCTTGCAAATCCTTCCTAAATGGGGATTTGCACAGCAAGTAAGAGCATGCAAGGAAGGCAGCATGGGCACAGGCAAACAGAAGAGCACCCCTGAACTGCAGCCAGGTCATTACAGAAAGGGGGGCAGCTGCCTTGGGGGTTTATATTATGTTTAAGTCTCACATTAGGTGCTCGAGGCTCGATTCTTTATTCTGGGATCTGTATCTAGAGCATCTTTGGTCTGTACTCGGTGCTCACTTTTCCACTCCTCTTGTTCTATTCATATGGGCAAAGAACATTTTGCTACTTTATATCTGTCAGGTCTAACTCATTTCTCCGCTCAGCAGTTCTCATTTTACATCTCCTCTTCCCTACCTCTGACACAGCTATATCTATTTGTCATCTTTTATTTTCTTTTTTTCTATTGAACCTCATTAGCTGTCTGCTTACCCTAGCATTGCCCTTCCCTGTGTATTTTCTTCTTTGGAATATCATTTCTGGATATTTTTAGTAGCTATGCCCTAAAGAAATCCATCTTTTCCACTCTCTGGGCTCTGAGCTCCTCAGACCAGGCAATTTTGTTAGTCACCTTAATTCTTCAAAATCCACCCCTTTGAATACTGGCAGCCCTGGCAAAGGATATACTTATGTTTATTCTTCATGCAGCATAAATTAGACCCACTCACAGTCACGCAAGCTGAGGCCATTTCCTAAAGCTACTTTTTTCTCAGCCACAGCATGACCAACAGTAGATACTGAAAATCAGAAGAGTCAGTGTCTCTAGTCTGGTCATTAGTCAATTAAATCCAAAACAGACACCGGGAAATATGAAGTGCAGCTTCTTAAGTCTTAACATAGTCCCTGTGATTGAAATCAGGAAAAAAAAAAAAAAAAAAAAAAAAAAAAGGAGAAGGGAAAAATTCCTGCCTGCCCTCCTGAGAAGCAGCAGATGCTCTGAAGCATGAAAGCAAATTCTTCAGTCTAACTTGCAGATTTATAAATTTCAGTGAGTTTATTTTATTATTCACTACTTAACCCTGTTACCCCCCATTGGCCTCAAGTGCCAGGTGCCTCTGAAGTAGAGGAATTCTTCTCATCTCAGAACTAATTATGCAATGGAGTCCTTGAACTTATTCTGTCCTCATGGGCTGTAGAAAAAAAGCACAAGACAATTTACTACTGCACATTTCATGGCATTAGGAGGTTCTCTGAAATCTTGTAGAGATTTCTCAGTTTGGTAGTGTAGGGGAATTTATTTCTTACAATAGACAATAAGTGAATGTGAAAATAACTGATTTCTGCAAAGACCTGGTCATTGTTTTCCAGCTTTGTGCTTGACGATTTGAGGTAACATTTAAGGAGATGGACATTCACAAAATGATAATTAAAACTCACTAAGAAAAACGTGTATAAAGTATAATTTTAAAATTATCTGCTTTCCTGAAGAGTCAAGGAAGGACAGTTTTTGTGAAATGTTATAAATATGTGTGCCTCTCACATATAAAATCCAACCTTGAAAAAGACAGGCCATAATTGCCACTAGTGCAAAAGATAATAATGATCTATTTATCATGCATAAAATGTGTTTATTTGGCTTGCAAAAAAAGTGCTACATTTAGAGCAGCAACTCTAGTCAGGGGCTGAAAGTTGGCTTTCAATCTGTGAACCCTCACCAACAATAAAACTTCTTAGGGATAAACTCTTCTCTGATTTAATGTTGTATCACTATGCACACAGACTTAGAATTCACCAATAGCCCTTATGAGAATAATGGGCTATTTTTAATCAAAAGTAAGGAAAAGTCACCATCCAATTTTGTTCCCTGATAAAAAGGGGAAAACAGAGATGTAAGACATTTTGTGAAACAGTAGATTTGCCCCTTAATATGAAGTTTCTGTCATTTCAGTGAATTCATCATAAGATACATGAGATAACATTGATCTGCTTGAATTTTATCTAGTTTTTTTTCAGTTGTAGACATATTTATCATGCTGTCATATGTACAAATCCTTTCCTTCCTGGTGGCACATAATGCTACAGAGAAAAGCTCAGGTTCAAAACTTTTGACATTTCTGTGGGACTCTTACTACTGCCTTTTGACATTTCTCTCCCAAAAACTCATTAATGCAGAGCCTGCAGCTCAGCTTCTCAGTAAATAACCCTTGGCTGGAAAGGACTGTCTTTCTCACTGTCATACAGGCCAGCCCAGCAGCCTGTGCAACCTCTCTGGACAACCTGCTCCAGGGCCCCACTGTCCGCAGGGTAGAGACCTCTTCTCCACGAGTTTGAACCTCTCAGGAACATTTTGTGACCACTCTCTCTCTTCTTGCTGCTGCACACCCCCAAAAAGAGGATAGCTCTGCCTCCTCTAGCAGACACTGGCAGGTTGCCATCAGGCTTCCCCCCTAATTTTTATTTTTTTTTTTTTCCCCAGACTGAAAACCCCCACAGCCCTTAGTGCCTCACAGGGCAAGTTCTCTGGCCATGGTCCCTCACTGATGGCACTGGGGATACTTAGATGCAAAATGCTCCATGGCCATGCTCCTAAAGAATCTTCCAGAAAGTTTCAAATCCCAAATTTGCTTAAAATGAAGAATTGTTTAAATGCAGGACCCTGAAATATTTATTTTTTATGATTAAATCATGTAATATTCAGGTTATGTGGCAGCATATGCAAGCTATTTTTGTGGGTAGGTGTCAATAATGGTTAAGAAGAAAAGCTGACATATCCCACTGCAAAACATGTTCAGGCAGGAAAAATTTTGTTTTCTAGGCTTATATGTATTTCTGAAAAACAAAAAATGTTTGCTTTAAAATGAAAAACTGGAATTAAAAAGAATTTCAAATAAATATTGTAACTCAAATTTGCAACTGCAAAAAGCAAGTCAGTTTTCAGTTATCATTAACGTAGGAGCATTTTTTCCCCCACTAATAGGCAAACACCTTCCTTGGGGAAAAAAATTCTAATGCACTTTTGTGAATAATATTCATGGCAAAAAAGGTGGAGATTATTTCTAGCTAGCTTGTACAGAAGACATGATCACTCCCACTGTATGTCATAAATTTGCACAGTGGAGCACTCTTGGCAGTCTTCTGATGGGACCATTTTTTAAACTATAATGAGTAGATCTCCTCAGCCTCTCCTCCAGTCTTGTCATAAATCTATCACACCAGCCCCGGCTTTCCATTTCAGCCCACACACACCTGCCTTATCCCCTTATACTTTCTCTAACACACTTTATTTGTGCATAGCAGCTTCTCTCTCAAGGATCTCACAGCTTGGGTGTGCAGCACCATCCCAGCCTGCCTCTCAGTACTGCTGTTCAGCTCGGCTTCACATGCAGCAGGGTAAGTGCCAGTGAGGTTGTGCTGGCCAAAAGTTGTGAGAAGCAGCACAAATTTAAAAAAAAAAAACAAAAAACAAGCAGTTCTTCAGGTGAGGTCCCCATGGCAAGGAAGTTGTCCCAAAAGAAGGAGCAGAGGCTGTTAAAGCAGCTGGTGTTCCTCAACCTTGCCCAAGACAGGAATGCAAGACCAAGATCATAACCTTGTACAGATCTGGCAAGGGTTTCAGCACTTTCTTTCCATATTTGAACTGGAGGCTGCAACCCTTTCACTGCCGTGCTCCTTTTGGATCAAAACAGAGCCCACCCTCCAGTTCTTCCTCCAAATTCACGTTCTAAACTTCTTACAATATTATCTGTTCCTTTTTTCTGAGTCTGGACACACCATGATAGAGGTACAATAAATTGTGTAGCTCTCATACTGAGGTGCCCTAACTGAACTGGCAACCTTCAGAGCAGAATCATGGCCTTGTGCCTGTTTTAATTATCATGCCTTCTTTGGGGCATGGCCAAAAGTCCTGCCATTAGAAGTCATATTCAGAAATGTTTCATTTTCTGAGGGTCCCTCTCACACCTCCAGCACAGCTGACACCACGGTCCTGTGTAAACTCCTGCCTCCCCAACCTTGTCACATCCCAGCCTTCCTGGCTCCCACAGCCACAGCCTTTGTGCTGTTCCATTGCAGAGTCCAGCAATGCCACAACTGCACCCCCAGCTCCCACAAATTTTCTGCAGTAAATTCAAAACCTGGAGAGCTGCAGTAGCTACTGCCTCACCTTCCCATGCCCCAGCTTAGCCAATTCTCTGCAGTGCCATGTCTGCTGGGCCCCAGGAGCATTGCAGAGTCTCCAAACCATGTCCCACACATGGCCAAGCCCCACAGGCAGATCCATGAGGGCAGTTCTGTGATCTCTCTGTGCTCACAATCCACGTCCCAACTGCAGCCCTTTGGGACAACCAAGCAGCCACCATTATTGACCTGCACCCAGAAACCAAAGGAACTTTGCAGGAAACTCATCCTCTCCCTGGGAACCATGCAGAAACTCATCCTCTCCCTGAGCACCATGCAGTGGAGGCTTCCAGTGAGGTCTTCAGTGTGAGAGTGAGCAATGTGCAGCAGACTCCTGCCCCTTGCCGCTACCTTTGCCCAGGCACATCACACAACACCCTCAAGACTCTGTCAATGATCCCAGAGAAGGCACCTGAGCTGGTCATGAGCCCAGCATGCTGACCCTGTGGCTGAAAATGAACAATGAACCCAGCTCTTGACAAGCCCATGAGTTCACTTTGAGACCTTCGTGGGAGTCATTCCTCTAGAGTGCAACAGTAGCATCTCCTCTGCCCTGACTCCGACTCCCACAGCAGCACAGATGAATCACATGCTCAGACAGCCTCTCTCTGTTCACTTTACTGGGAGTCCCAGACAGCTGGCTCTAACACAGGCAACAGCTCTGCAGATGTCCATGCTCAGACATTTGGCTTCCCTGCTCTGGGCCAGCTGCTGGTGAGAAGCAGATCTCTGTTCCTTCCCACCCTTCAGCATTTCTAGAACTGCCTGAAAGAGAACACTGAAACTTTTGTCCTGAAAGGGAGAATCCAGGACTGGACTCCAGCTCTGTGCTACATCCTCTACAGCTGCTTTTCCCTTGCTTCTTCTGCTTCTGCACCACAGTGGGACAAGCAGCAGTGACAGTGCTCTGAATGGGAGGCTTCCTTCAGAGGTGAAGTCAATACCCTGTTCAGAAAAGTCAAAAGGCCGTCTAAATTACCAAGCGCTTTTTTAGCACTCTGTAGCCTTGGGATTGGGAGAGGAGATGAGGAAGATACTTTTGAGGCACTCTCCTCATTTTCCAGCTCCCTAGGTTGTTCATGAGACCCAGCTGAATCCTAGGCTTCAGATTTTCACCAGGAAAAATTAGGATATTTTTAATACCAGCATTTTCCGTGCAATCTGGTAAATAAATAATAGTTTTAAAATTACGTTCAACAAGCAGTTTGTGCCCTGCAGGTGGTCATAGCTCAGCACTTTGATTTCTGTGTGGTACCTTGTTGACAGCCATGGGGCTGGTCTCCCCTGATCCCTTCACATGCCACCCCATTTGAATCCATGTCCTCTAGGAATGTGTTTCTCATATTGCAGTGCCTTGGCCTCTGAGCATTTATTTGAACAGACAGCTACAGGTGGGGATTTTTGTCTCTGCACAGACTTTGAACAGCTGCTTGTGGTTCCACCCAGCCCAGCTCCCACCCTCTGGTGGGAAGCGCGTCAGGCTGGGAGGAACAAAATAGCAGCAATCCTCCGGCTGTCATGGATCTGCATTGGGAGAGGGACACACACAGCCAGGCGGAGCAAGGTCAGCACAGAACCAGCTGATGGATTGTACAGGCCAAATGTGGAGCCCCCTGAATGTCATCGATGAAAAATGGGAGTTTTTTATAACACAAATGGAAGATGACCCTGGCTGGGGAAGGGCTGATGAAATGGGAAGCAGTTTTGTGCACCATGGCTGCTCCTCTTCTCTGTGTGTGTCAGGCCCAGGGGAGTGTCACGGAGGAGGACGTGCTCCTATTACCCAGACAAGCTCCTGGCATTCGTAGATGGGCATTGAGCACAGATGATGGCATCAGTATAAGAAATTTTTACCACTTGAAACTAAAGAGTCCCAGGAGACTCTGCAAATACAAACTGTGCTCTTCTGAGCATGTGGCTTATTACTGTCATAACCCCAGTGATTGAGCTGCCAATGAACAGTCCTGCTCTTCCACTGTCCCATCCGTGCATTCTTCTTCTCCCGCCTCATCAGTTTTGCTGAGTGACACTGGAAGTTTTGTGGAATGTCTTTTCTGATCTGGCTGGAAAATAGGTTTAGTTCAGGCTTTAGGGGTTTTTGGCTGGGCTGATTTTCAAGCCTGATCACTGACCTGACCTGATGTACTGAGCAGGCACAAGGGCACTGAGCTGATCCAAGGAATTGAGTTTAAAACACATGAAAAGAGAACTTGTCCGCACAAACAAGGTCAAGGAGCAGACAAGATCTCATGGTTACAACCTGGCATAGCTGCATTTTCCATGCAGTGCCTCACAGTGTGTCAGTTTGCTGATGGTGCTGCTGCAGCAGAGGTTCACAACTCTGCAGGAGAAAACTTTCTCTCAGAGAACCATCTTGCAGGCAAGCCTGAGCCTGGACTTTGTTCTTTCTCTGGAGAAATGTAAAATCTGAATTGCTCTGAAGGAGGTGAGAAGATCACCTGGGTTTCTTGCAAATTTGATCCCAGACATACCAAGATTTTTCCCCTCTGTCCAAAAACCAGTAGAAGAAATTCAAAACGTCTCTGTGGTTAAGCAGAAGGCTGCACTAACACATCTTCAGAGTGAGCTGTTGTTCAGATGCTCTCCTTATCATGGAAAAAAATCAACAATGGTTTTCTCTCCTCTCCCACCTGCCCAACAGGTCTTCAAGGAGACACACACCCAGGATCAAAATTTTGTGTTGCATAGAGCATGGTGATTTGAATGATCCTGAAATTTCATGTCTTCACAAAAGTAATGTTCTCTCAGAACAATTGCTTTGCTAGGATGTAATTGTTAAATTTTAAACTGTAATATCCAACACTCCAGCAAAAAACAAAACAAAATCCCACTTCAAAAAAAGTTTTATTTTGAAATTATGTTGAAGCCAGACACATCTACATAATGTGAATCTTCTCTTTTAAAGTAAAATTGCAGGCTAAATCAACATGACTTTACAGTGAATTTTCATAGCTAGTGACTCTTTACAAACGCAAAATAATTTCTCAGCAAGTTACACACCAAAACTCAGGAATGTGGGAAATCCAGATCAGGAGCAAGCTGAGAGTGTGCCTACTTGGGTGCTCTGTTAATTAAGGTGGATTAAGTCTTTGCTGTGGACTGGAGATTTCTCAAAGGTGGGGCAGCAAGGTGTTGTCTCTGATGAGATTAGGAAATCTCTATTTCTGTTTCCACTGCCAATTCCAGACAATATAAATGTGCAGAATGTGATCTAGTAAAAGCTTTCAGTCTCAGCTGAGGCTTTGCATTCCAGCTGTCAGATTTTCACTTGTTTACCTTGGAGCCTGGCTTCAAGGGATACCATAGAAGAGATAATTGGAGTGGAGTGGCTGCCAGCAAGAGAAAAAAAATGTTTCAATAAAAAGTATTTTATTCTGCTATGGATACTTATATGAACAAATGGCACCCTTGGGTACAAACCAGAAATAATCCTAAGCATTTCTCTCCCTTGCTCTTTCCCCATGCCTCCCCTGCAGCAGGTTTCATACCACACACAGCATTACTGCACACAGATTTCTATCGGTGTTTCACTGCAATGGGCCCCAGGAGCTTTCAGAGCCAGGATTGCTGTGCTGTTCCAAAGGCACTGTGGAACAGGGATTTCAGGAGCTGAAACTGAGCAGGGATGGGGATGTCCCTCTCACGGACACCTGCCTCCCCTCCTTGTTTTCCCTGGCCATTGCTCTTGCCTCTTTGCCCCAGGGAAAGGCTGATGTGTTATTGGGCTGCCTAGGCCTGCCCCATCTTGCTGATGTACCTGACACCAGCCCCCAGCCCTTGCCCACCCCCTGGGTCTGGAGGGTTTGCTTCTGTGATTTGTCCAATGCAGAGATAAGAATAAACCCTGAAACTCTAACAGAACCTCACACTTTGCTTCCATCCCTGTAATAACTCATATCTGGCTTTCACAAGAGACGAAAGGTTTTCAGGTTGTCCAGGCCTAACCTTTGAAAACATGTTCAAAATCAAGTAACCTTCATATTTATTAATAGCACCTTTCTAAAAAACACCTTCTGGAGGAAGTACTGTGTTTGCGTGCTGACCCTGTTGTCAGAAAGTCAGAAACTCAAAGTCTGACTGCAACAGCAGAACTTGCAGGGAAAATATCTCAAAGCTATGTATGGCTCATACTGAATTTTGCTGCTCAGCCCTGCCTCCCTACACCCCCTTGGCAGCTAAGTCTGTAAATTGGATAAACTACTTCAACTGGTCCTTCAAATCAACTAACTAGCTCTCTAGTAAGTCATTAAATTAGCATGGCAGATGAGAAATCCCTGTCACTGCACGTTTTCATTATTGCCTCTTAAGGGAACTTGAACTCCAGTGAAGATGTGGCCAGTTAAATCAGCAACTGAAAGCCCATGTGGGAATCTTGTATATAACAGCCGTGATGGGAACTGGGATGCTGAGAGTGGTGAGCAGCACCCCCAGCCAAGCTGGTTTTGTCATCTCTAGATGGGAGCTGCTGCCTCTGTGCCAGACGAGCTTCTGGAGTGTGGCTCCATGCCCAGTCCTGGACTGCAGGATGAAGGATGCCCTGGGGCTAAAGCTATGCTCATGGTATGACCAGGTCCTGACTTGGGGAGTGACACTGCATGACCTTCCCACACCCCAACAGCATCTTGGAGCTGGTAGTGGCTCTCCTGCACCTGCAGGGGGTGATGGGTCAGTCAGCTGTGGCCAAAAAGGGGATTAGTTTTCAGTCTGCTCAGCTCCCTCACCTCACTCCCTGCAGGAGCACCTAGGCTGGCCAGGTAGCCCTGGTTCAGAAAGGTTTAAGATGCTGAGGCCTTTGCCATCATGGTTGCTGTGGTGTAATTTGACAGTCTGGTCAAGTCCTGCATGGGCCAGGAAGTCTGCCCTTGATGACTTCATGGGAAGCCAGAACCCACCACTTCTGCCTGAATCTTCATTTTTCTGCTTTCTTGTTGTAAAGCACTGCATTTACCTTTGCAAAGTCAATGTTAAACCCTTTAGGTTTCTCATTTGAACAGGACTCTGCATGTCAGTGCCTTCACAAATTAATGTATGAATTTCCAGTTCTTTTACACCTATCCTTCTTACCTTGGGCTAACAGGAGGAGTGATTAATGACACCAATATGATCATACCCTTCTTAAGTGATGAATGGCTTTTACATCAAATATTCAAAGATCTAAGGAATGCACAGGCCAGTGTCCTACTGCACATTGCAAAACAATGACAAAAATGAACTAAGGCTCCTCTTTTTCACCAACTATCCAAGTGAACAAAGTTTCCTTAATTAGACTGTTTGGGTTGATGTTTGTTTCTTAGCAGGAGGAAGTCAGGAAAATGAAGCCCCTGAACACCAGTGATGAGTATAAATTTTGTTTTTCTTAATGTTGCTGTTATTTTCCGGCCACATTTTTTACTGCTGAACACTTCCTGTGCAGGATTTCCACCAGACCTCTTACGTGTACTTGCCCCAATGTGCAGCTATGTTCATCCTTCACTGAAGACAGATACTCTCACACAGAGACAATCTGGTTTTTTAAATGCATATGGTGCTGTAGCAAAAGCACATCTGGGTGATCTTGAGGGAGCTATTCATCAAAGGCCTAAATATTTCTGAAATATTGTAAATTCCTTTTTATTTCAGATTTTAATATTCAATGGGCAGGGTTTGCTGCCAGTGACGTGTATAAATGCTGAATTGACCCCTCAGTGCTGCTTTGATTCACTGATTCACTGGAACATGGTGTTTGTGTACACAGTGGGAAAGAGTGTCAAAGCACTTTGATTTATGCTGGATTTTTACTGCACTCATTAATGCCATGCTGTGGCTTACCCTCTGGAATGACTGGGAGCTGATGGTGCTATGGGCTCCTTTGGAAGGATCTCACTATGGGTTCTCCCAGGCCTGGGAAGGGGAGGCTGGCTTTCTTAGATCCCAGCCCAAACTGTAAGAACTACCTCAGAGTCTCCTCTTTGCTCTTTTTGGGCCATAATTTGGGATATGAGGCTTGGAAGAGTGCAATGTTTCTCAAAATTCCTTCAAAGTCAAGCCCAGTGTGAGGCACTCCCAGAAAGCATTTCAAATAAGTAAAACATGAGATTTAAGTGTGTCAAAACAGCCCTTCTCCAGGAACTGCAACAAAAGAATTACTCCCACAGCTGGCTGGTCCCAAGTAGCCCAAGCAGGAAAGGCATGAAAATGCAGAGTCCCTGGTGAGACCTGAAAGGACTTGCCTGGGTGCTGCCTGCACCAGGCTGGTTCCTGAGGTACACAGAGCCTGTCAGCTCACTGCTGCTCAGAAACTCAAAATGGGAAACCCTAAACAAGCACAAAGTAGCAAAGCAGTGAAGAAGAAAGCTCATTCCTGCTTTATCCAAGCAGAGCCAGTTGTTGGTGAGCCCAAAGGGACAACAGAAATGTCGCCGAGGCTGGGATTTCAATTTGTCAGCTCAGATTACCTGTGCATAAATACCATGAAGCAGGAGGCATTCCTGCATGGTATTGGGGGAGCTGCTTGGCCTGCTCAGCCACCAGAGTGCCTGCCAATATTCCTGAGCACACTTTCCTTCAGCAAAATGACTTTGCACACCCCACGGCTGAGCCCCAAGCCGGGCATTGTGCTGTGTACCCCCTGACCCCTCATGGGCGTGGTAACAAAAGCCACCTGCTCTTAGGGGAGAAAGATGAGACCACAAGTTCAGAAAGATGTAAGGGATTGAGTAGGGAGGGTCAAGCCTTTTTAAGTGATCAGATTAGACAGAAGCAATATTAATAAAAGGCCAGATACTGGTAGGTTTAAAGCCACTGTGTAAATACTTGCCAATTTGAATGGGTGCAAGGGAGAACCCTGCATCAGCAGGGTTTGAGGGGACACTCCAGGCTTAGACCCTGACACTTAAGGCTTTCAGGTCTTCCTCAGGCAAGGATGGGAGGCTGGACCACATTCTCCCCATGGGTCCTTTCCAATCTGAATTATTCCCTGGGTCTGTGAGCATGTTCTAAGTGTGCAGAAGAACTTCCTAAAGTTCCTAAGGTTTCTTGAGAAACTGACAGGTTAAGAAACACCTGTTTACTGTGCCTTCTGGTGAGTGTCCTTTGTTGAGACTGAAAACATCTCAGTTCAGTTGCTGGCACTGCCTCAGACTTTCTGGGTGATCCTGAAAATAAAAACAGTCGGACTAAATGTCCCAGAAACACAGCATCCTTTCTTTGCCAGGTGCTGGGTAAACTGCTGAACCACTATTCCTTATGCTGCACTTTCAGTGCCCAAATGTTCAGGGATGAGAGCAGCCCTCTCTTCCTTCTGCTCTTTGCCTGTGTCTGGAGCAGAGCCCTGTTTTGTCTCTATGTTTTTCAGTGATCCAGCACAAGAAGACCCAAATCTCACCAAGCCCTTGTTGCACTCAGCTGCAAACTCCTCTCTCCTCTGATTGCCCACAGGCACGACACCATGAAAACATTGCCTTCTGTCACTTAATCTGTCACTGAAGAGCAAACCCTAGAGGATAAATTCAAAGGCTGCTTGCTCTTTTTTTTTTTTAATGCAATTCAGAAACACATTTCCACTTCTCTTTGGTTTTGAAGATGGTTTTACAAAGAGAGCTAGCACACAAGTCAGACAGCCATTTCCTCTTTGCAGGTGCATAATGTCAATTACACTCCTGCCTGAGCTTTGTCCTCCTGCCTGGCCTACCGATAGTGTAGGATGTCCTGAGGATAGGAAAAGGATGGGATATGAGATAACAAATCCTCTGGCACAACTCAACTGCCCTCATTCAGCGCAGAGTGCCTGTGCCAGGCAAAGTGCAAAACTCTTCTTCCACCACGGCCTGCAGAGACAGGGTTTAGTTTGTTGTGATTTAGAGAATCCAAAGGTTTGTGCCAAACCCTAAACCCAACACTTGTGTTGTCACTGATACCATTGCAGGAGGGAGCCAGAGGCATCAAGCAGTAAATTCAAGAGAATTAAAACCATCTGCTGCCCAGGACTGCCAGCTCTCATCTCCCTGCAGAGTCTTTTGAGGCAAGCAGTTTCAATATCCAAGTCAAATTTCCTTGAAAGCCACCTAAACCCAGCCAGCAATGCTGTCCCTCTTGCACACAGCAGGAGATAAAAGCCAACTGGAGAAACAATTTTACTGGAAATTCTAGATCTTTCTAAGACACTTCTAGAAGGTCTTGAGTTGGAAGGGACTTTAAAGATCATCTAGCTGCACACCCCTTGCCAGGAGCAGAGACATCACCCACTAGATCAGGTTGCTCAGGGCCCCATCCAACCTGGCCCTCTAAGATCTTTGCAGAGTAGTCAGATATATGTTCACCATCAGTGAATGCAGACATAGGTATATGCACATCTTTTGGCTGGATTGGAGTTCTCACATTGGTTGAACATCTGTCCTAAGGAGTCTCCCATGTAAACAGGCATCCATGTGAGTCTAATTTTCACAGCCCTGTGAGTAATGCTCTGGATTCAGCATCTGGGATTCCAAAAGTGGACAAAATGTGACCAGAGACAGTGATAACACAGTTCCTTACAAAGGGATGGGAAATAGGTTCTGATTTATTTTTATAATCTAGGGGCAAATACCATCAAGGGGGCAATAAGATCATTTTTCAGTGGACTGCATAAAGCTGAAAGAAGTGTCCTCTCAGTCTCTTTAAATTCCTGTGAGCTGAAAGTGCTCCCATCTCAGCAGCAGTTTTCTCCAGAACCAGCTAGTGCTCTCAGTGCCTTTTGCCAATAGCAGCTATAATTACATTAAAAGGATGATTTGCAGAAGCAGAAGGAGAACATGTGCAGAGCAATGTTACACAACATTGTAAGGAGTTTGCACACTTCTGTTGTTCCAGCAAACCACTTACAGTGACAGTCACATACTCCTATTTTCTCTCTGTATTTTGGAGATAAGACAATTTTGAATTCTTTTGTGTGATTATCTGATTGATGCAGAACTTTGACTCATTGCAGCCATTCAAGGGGAGCTTGATGACCCCAAAACAATTCTCTGCTATGAATGGCCATTGTGATCACATAAAAAACAATGGCACAGGATGTCACACATCCTTTCCTGAGCTTCAGAGAGGGATGCTCAAATACAAGAACTTAAAAATGAAACCTTTCTATGAAGTGGAAGTGAATGCAGTGTGTGCTGCCACTTCTCTTGGTGTTCATGTAAGTACATTTACCTCCAAATGCTGTCCTTCCTCCCCAAGCCTGAGCTGTAATTAGAATTCTGCCTTTAAATCTGAGTGCAATTTGTAGGCTTAATAGGGCATCCAGCAGCAATAATGACAGTAATTACAAATGTGTTCGGTGTTCGGAACTAAAGAAAAATACACTAAAGATGAAAAATGTGATCACTCGAATTCTTTCGAAGCAACACGGGCAGAGATGGGCAAGTGTGCATGGCTATAAATAGCAGCAGCACAGAGCTCACATCATTTAGGCTACGTGTGTGATGAGCACTCTTCTGAAAGGCTCTGGGCAGTGATAAAGCTTGAGAGCACAAATGACCTGGGAAATATCAGAATATTATAATCTGCTTTGGAGACACACTGCTTTTCTTTATGGCTTGCAAAAATATACTCGAGATTCCAGCTGCAGTCCGCTGCAGGGGCGCCTGTTTATGGCAAAGGGAGAGTGCACGGGGAAGTATTGCTAAAGGAGTTGGCAATGGATCAGCATGAGCAACCTGGTAGCAAGTTACTTTAATGGCATTGTATATCCTGTCCTAAGAGTCATGGTGAAACCTCTCAGGGAACAGTTTGTAACAACCACCTACCAGACATCCCACATGTACAGTCAGGATCCAAAACACATGCAGTGTGGACACAAGACAAACTGGTAGGGATCTTGGTTGTCACAAGTTGTTCCTTGGGTCCTTAGGAGAAATGCTGCTTAAATTTGGCAATGTCTTCAACACAAACTGTTCCTAATAAGCCATCAGGAGACCTGAAGTACTCTGTTTTTTTCATCTGCCCTCCAAAGAGTAGGAGGACAAACTGAATATCTCTAAACAACAAAGTACTGTTGCTCATCTCCTCATTTCATTATTTTTCATTTATCCATTAACCATTTCTCCAAGTAGCTCCTCTCAGACTCTAATAAAGTTGTACCATAATAAAGCTGTGAGGTTTCTCATTTTTTCAACCTGCAAAATGAAGTATGAGAAGGTGACGTTCTCTGATATTTTTATTTAACCCCAAGCTGCTCCTTTCTCCAGTTATCACACCATATAAGTCCAAGCTGTGCACCCAAGAGGTGTCTGACTCCAGGCACTTGGTCTCAGCACATGCAGTACCACAAGGAACAAGCTGTGTTGTGGGACTTCTGCAGTTCTTTCCTTCTGGAATTTCTCACTTATTGTTTCTCCTTCAGTCTCTCAGGAGGAAGAAGAGGTGCACTGCTGTGTCAGCTGTGCCACCCCTCCCAAGCTCTTGTGTGTCTGCTGGCTGGGGAAACAAGGTCCTAATCTGAAAACGTGATAGATGGTGGTGGTGGTTGCTGAAATAAAACCACAACCTTGCTCTGCAGAACCAGGCAGGAGTCTAACACGTCTCTGCACCTTGGACAAGTCAAAATTAAATGCTTTCAGCCTCAAACTGCATGCTGGTGTTTCTCCAATGCTGTTATCAGTTTAGGCATTGAGGTCAGAGGTAAGAGAAGTGTTTCTTGTGATGGGCAACCGCTTCACACAGTTGAGAGTGGGGACACAAAGTGCCACTGAAACAGCAGTCATCTCACGACCCTGCTCTGAGCACTGATGCTGGAAGAGCTCTATTCAAGCTCACAGGGCAGCAGCTGCAGAGCCAAGGCTGCAGGTATGGGTTAGATGGAAAAGACATGGGACCCACCCAGATTATCCTCTGCAGCCTCCTAAAGGCTGCTTGGAAGGTTGGATCAGCTGACTCCACAGGCAGCAAGCCTGGAGGAAAGTCCCCTGCTTGAACACACCAGGTGGGTTAGCTATTCCCAGCCCACAGGAGGGTCTCAGGCCATCCCTTGTGTCCCTGTGAAGTTTGGATGCCTGTGGGCTGGGCAGCCCCTGTGTGCAGAAGTGGCCCTAGAGCCCGGTGGTGTCCCAGCTGCTCTCCTTAAAAGTAGCATTAGGCTCAATTTAGTTGCCCAGCCAGCAGTGCCCAGAGCTGTTAAGGCACCCATTGGCCTTTGCTTCCTTACTGCTGCAAACTGTGTTCCCATCTCGTAGCCATGACAGACATTTGGCTCTTTAAGGGCATAAAAGTGTTTATATTTCTGGTCAGAAACCAGCCCAACAATACTCAAATCCTCACTTCTTAAAAAATATTGCTGTGCATCCACAGCACAAGCTCAAACTTACAAGACACAGTGCCTGTCAGTTTGTGTTTCTGTATGCAGAATCCAGTCCATGTGGATGAAGATATAAATAAGTGCCCAAGATTATGCAAACTTTTGACCAGGAGAGCAGCAGCTCTCGCCAGTAGTTCCTGAATCTCATTTTCTAAATATACCGTGCCCGATTCAAGGGAGGAACATGGTTTGGCACCTCCCAAGGGGAAACACAGATGTTTGGCTCCCAATCCCTGGAATTTCTTGAACTTCTGTGGACAAAAAGGGAAAGGTCAGAGGTTGAACAGCACTATTTATTTGGACTCGTTTTCTACCAATTGTTCAAAATCATGCACCTATAGGGCATTTCAAGACCCAAGGGGTCTGCCTGCACAGCCTGACAAATTCCAGTCATTCCTCCAGGCTGATGGGGGCTATTCAAGCCCCCATCTTACTGAGGTAAAGTGGATCCACCAGCCCTCGGTCTGCTGAGGAGGGACCTGTTCCAGACAGACCACTCTGTCCCCAGACAGATCATCCCATCTCCATGGCACCAGTCATCTGCTCTGTGGGGACGAAATCCCAGGCCTCAGGAGGTGTCTCACTTGCCAGGAAGCTGGGTGCCCCACAGAGACAGCCCCATGGAGGATGTCCAAAAGATTTCTTCCTTTTCAAGCAGGACCACAAGAGAGAGAAGGAGAGAGGAGATACTTGCTTGACTTCAAATATTCCTTTTTATCACCTTGACTTCAATTTACTTAAATTACAGGAGGTGGTGAGGGCACTAGAAAAGGTTGCCCAAAGAAGCTGTGAATGCCCCATCTCTGGAAATGTTCAAAGCAAGGCTGGATGTGGCCCTGAGCAACCTGATCTGCTGGAAGATATCCCCGTGCCCATGGCAGGGGGATAGGAACTAGGTCATCTTAAAAGTCCCTTCCAACCCAAACCATCCTGTGATTCTGTAGATTTCAGAATAAGAAGTCTGCAGCACATCCACAAAGTAAAAGGTAGTTTTTAGAACTAAGTCCTCGGGTTTCAGGCAAAAAGCCTAGTTCTCAGGTCTCAAAAAACCCTACAGCCTTAACAAATGAGCTAGGATCAGCACTGTCCCTTCTTGTGTCACTCTCCTAAGAGCAGGTGGCTGCTCCCACGAGGATGGGGATTGTCCCATAGCTGTTCTCCCCAGCCCCAGCAGTCACACACAGCCACATGGCTATCAGAGAGCATGCCAGGCTTGGGCACACTGGGATGGGCAACCAAAAGCTGCTGTTCTCTGATTTGTCCCAACCCCCATGGAGGAGCAGCCTCCAGCAGCACCGAGTGCTTTCTGTGCCACCAGGGGATCTACACTCACAGTGGGTGGTGAGCAGGGAGCGGTTTCATCTCAAAATAAAAATTAAAAAAAAAAAAAAGAAGCCTAGAATGTTCTCCAGCTGCTTTTTCTGTAAATATGTTCTGTACTGAAAACTAAACACTACAGGAACAACTGCAATGGTTCCCTAAACAGCAGGTCAGGGTGGCATGATTGCTGTCCCTGACATTACTGCTGCTCAAATAATGGGAAAATACATCACAAATGCTGGCTCATCTCTCCATCCTGTTCCCATGTCACCTGCAAGGGCCACACTTGACCAGTATTTGTCACATGAAAATGTCCCCAGCTGGGAGGAAATTCCTGCCACAGAGGTGGCATTCATTCTGCACTACCTTCAGGTATTTCTGTGGTGAAAAGAGAAAGATCTAAGACATCTGCATCCTCCAGTCTTTTGAGACCAGAGGGGTTCATGCACCAGCTGCAGCCTTTGCTTATGCTGGCTCTGAATCACCATCTGGCACTGGGTGGATTCCAGCACCTGGGAAACATGAATATGGATCAATGCAGTCTTTCTTCCCCTCCTTCCCCCTGTCCCTGCCTTGGGCATGCTCTGTGCTTACATATGCAGCTTCAAGGGCTGCAAATACCAATAAAGATCTAAGCAAATGAAAGCTTCAGCCTGCATTCCAATTGAATGCAAACAAGATGTTTTTAGAAACAGCTCTATTTCTTTCACTTATATGTTCTCTTCTGATTCAACCTCTCACAGAAGATTTTTGGGTTGAGATAAAGTGGTAACATTCCATTCTGGTATCTCCTCTCTTTTTCTCCCCAGCATCCAAGATGGTCTCAAATGCACTCTCATGCACTTTCCTACTACAACAGATAGAAAATGTGTTTAGAAGTAGCAGCAAGAGCACAGCCTCCTCTGTGGTCATTCCCACCATGCCTGCTCCAGGTCAGCACCAACAGAGTAAGATAATCTACCTAACCTGGGCTCCTACAGCAAGTACTGAAGTGATCTCAGGGCATGCTGCAACCCAAACAGGTCTCCATGTGAGAGTTAAAGCAGTGCTTTGTCTTAACCACTGAATTAACATTTTGAAATTTAGATGTACCCAGGTCTCTATTTTTTTCCTGTATTTCTACAGTACCTAGCACAGCAGCATTCTGGTTCATCCGTGATGTTCCCAGGCATGGTCCCAAAACAAACAACAAGTTGCAAATCAGCAATCTGAATCACCCACTAAAACGAAGAGGAGTGTGGCTTTGTTTCCTTTGGAGCAGAAGCACTCTCTGTATCATTTCCAGATCAAGATGCAGACTCCGGGAGGTCTAAATTCTTTGGCCTGGCTACCAGACCTCAGCTGGCTGACTGTAGGGGCACAGTGCAGCTGGGTTAATATTCACCATTCATGTGAAGAAGTTTATTCACACAGTGCTGTTCAGGACCCCCTCCCACGCTATCAGCAGCCCTGTGAGGGTGTAGCTGGCACAACAAAAATCATCAGGACCCTGCACCAGGCAGTGCCGGTGAAACTCCCTGCAGATAGCACTGTTCACAGCAACAGTCCTCTGAGGTCATGTTGCTCATGACACCCATGTCTGGAAATAAATAACCAACCACTTGCACCTCCAGTTTGTCTTCGCTTAAACTGTTCATCCCTCCTTACCACTGTACAAATTGATTTGGACCCTGATTCAATGAAGTATTCCAACGCATGCTCCAGTTCAACCACTGGTCCTGGTGGAGCAGAGAGATGGGGTGATGGCAGGACAGATGCCAAGTTCATCCCTGCATATTTGCCTTTTGCAGGAGGATGGTGTCCCCTGCTCGATTTATCCCCAGGGGGAGAGCTGTGCAGTCTCTGCTCTCTGATGTCCTCAGTTCATCCTCCTTATCCCTGCTACCTGTCTTGGCAGTGCTGGCAGACTTGTGGACTAGGCTGGATCTGCCCCAAAGTGCTGGTGTGGTCTTGCCATGGTTTAACCCCAGCTGACAACTCAGCCCCACAGCCACTCGCTCACTCCCCCTGCCCAGTGTGATGGGGGAGAGAATCAGGAGGGTAAAACTGAGATAAAGACTGTCTGATAAGGAAAGCAAAAGCTGCACACACAAGCAAAGCAAAACAAGGAATCAGTTCACCCCTTCCCATGGGCAGGGTGGTGTTCAGCCATCTCCAGGAGAGCAGAGCTCCATCACATGTAACTGTGACTTGTGAAGGTGAACATCATCATTCCAAGCGTCCTACCCTTCCTCCTGCTCACCCTGCTTTACATCCTGAGCATGATGCATGTGCTATGGAATATCCCTGGGTCAGACATCCTGGCTGTGTCTCCTCCCAACTCATTGTGCACCCCTTGCTGCTGGGGGGAGATGAGGAGCAGAAAAGTCCCTGATGCTGTGTAAACCCTACTCAGCAATAACGAAAACATCCCTGAGCTATCAGCACTGTTTCCAGCACAAATCCAAAACACAGCCCCATACCACCTCCTGTGAGGAAAATTAAGTCTACCCCAGCCCAAACCAGCACAGGTCTCTACCCAGGGCTGTTTGCCACTGCTCTTTCATGCCCACAGTGCAAAGGCAGTGGACCGGGTAGCCTGCAGCCCAAATCTGGCAAGGCTGTGTCCTTTGTGAGTCTGGTTAGATGGAGTGTCACAAATCCAACAAGTCCACAAATGTCACCACCAAAAGAGCAAGGACAGGATTTTCTGGCCCACTCCCAAAAAGTGAATGCAGGGGCATGAAGCAAACAGACAAAAGGCCTCAGTAGAAATCGAGGATGCTCCATCCCTTGGAACAGCTTTCCACCTCTGAATAGAGGAAGTCCAAGTGCAAATATGGTTCTGCTCAGGGACAGATGATAAAGATTGATGCCATAAGCAAAGTAACAAGATCTTAAATCTCTTGATACTAGTGTGGGAAGCCACTCAGAAGAGCTAGAAATCATGCAAAATGATGGGGGTTATGAACTCAGGAGCTTAGCTCTGGTCTGCTGGGATTGCTGTCATAACTCCAATGTTAGCACATCATCTGTTTAAGGAGATAGGAAGGGGGAAGGAGTGCAGGGGTGCTGTTATGTATCAAGTGTACATACAACTGCCAGCAGCCTGTCACTGGACAATGAAGAGCGAGGCCATGGAGCCACAGAGTCAGTGCATGCAGGATGTGGAATGAAAGGGAAAGCAGTGAGGGCTCTCCTCTGGACCACCAGGACAGGGGAGTAGGAGAGCAAAATGTCTGGACCAACCCTCAAACTGCCAGAAAAGATGCAAGGGAGAAGCTGTGATCCCCAGCTGGGGCTGAGGGTGGCTGCTGGCAGTCAGACATCTCTGTGTTTATATTCCAGCTGCCTCCCATGGAAAGTGCACAGAGTCTGGCACTTCAGAGCAAATGTAAAACAGCAGGGACTTTGATTCACAACTAGGATTTATCTAGGTACTGCCTGTAGTCTTTGTGGTAAGGCTCAGATTTTACAGTTCACTGCCCCAGGTTGTGATTCATTGTGAGAGAGGCCATTAAAAAGAGATTTACAGAAGATACAAGAAAACTGCCCAAATTATCCACCAAGACTAAGCAGAGTCACTTCTCTCCAGCCAGAATTAACCACCTTATCCTGGTCAGTCCCTTTTTCTTGCAGAAGAAAGATGCACAGAGGAGCACTGTGCAGCCAGACTGTTTCTACACCAGTAATGTGAGCAGAGAGAGGTCTGGGTCTTGGCCCTGGTGCTTCACACACCCCTGGATCATCCTGCAGGACTCTTAACACAGACTCCAGGATAGTTTAACCCAGAGAAGAGTCTCCCCAAAGAGCAGTCTGCTCATTTGGAAAGGAAGAGACCCCATCCTCACAGAAGTGGGCTGGGCCATGATGTACACATCACAATAAGCAAACAGGGAGCTTGCTGGTTCATTTACTCATTAGTACAGGTACAACACCAGACACTGGAGATCTGGTTTATGTTCCTCTAGATTCACATCTTCTGTCACTCTGGAGGGTGCAAACTACATGATGTGGAGAGATAGAACTCTGTCTCTGCTGCTGGAGTTCTAATCTTACAAAAACAGAACATATTTATTGAAGCAGACATTGGACACCTCATCCACCAACCCCTAGACTCATAGCACCTTGTACATTATAGCTATTGCTGGCCCAAAGAAGAATAAATCGTTTCATATGAAGTGAAAGATGCACAAACCCCCAGCACTTAGAAAGCCCCACTCCAGCATCAGACAGTCTGATAGCCAGGATGTTCTCGAGAGCTGCCTGAGACCTGCCTTGACCTCCTTCCTCCCCAGACCATGACCCTATCCCTAATCCTGTAGCATTGTCAGCATTTGACATTTCCTTACTCTGGCAGTATTGGCCTCACACGTCATCCGTGCCCAGGAGACCTTGTTCTCCTTAGACCAGACTCAGTGCCACCCAGGTTGAGGCAGACAGCTATCTTTGTGCCATACACATCCCAAAGAAGTCCAAAAGAGCTGTAGCAGCATTAGTGTCCCATTACATCATTGCACAGGGACACAGGATCATTTTCATACTACTAGCTAAAATAGTAATATGAACCCCTTGCTTCATGTACTGAGGAATTTAGCCCAGACAGAATGAAGCTGCTAGACTGAACTGCATGTCATCTCTGACTGAACCATGACTGAAGGACTCAAGTATGTGTCACTGAGGCAGACCCGTGGCTCTGTTGGTTGTGGGGTTGTTGGGGGTTTGTTTGTCTTTTTGCAGTAATACAATTTTCAGCCCAGATAAAGATGCACAGATTGTGTGGATCACATGAAAATGGGGATGCTTGAGGAGTCACAAAGGGTAGACAACACTTAGAAAATCCTAACTGCTGTAAACACATCAGGAAAAGGAGAGGGAGGGAGAGGCTGTGCCTGTGGGAGGAGGGCAGAGCTGAAAATACTCCCAAGACCCACGTCTTGACCTTTACATGGGCTGAATCTTTGATCTCAACAGAGAACTTTCACAAGCCCTGCAAGTACAGCCAAACATCAGCTCACAGAGGTGCACAAAGCTCTGCCTTCTCCCTCCCTCATTCCCACAGGGGAATAGCCCTGCAGGGTACCTCTTCACAGCTCCTCACTCAAGGGTCAATTCTTAAAGTTTATTTGTTGACTTGAGTGCTTTCTAATGTGGCACATACAGATTTACTACTATTTTTAAGATTTATCATTAGCAATTTCCATTAATAACAAAGTAAATTGTCATACAATTATGTTCTTATAAACGTGGGTTCAGCAGGACAGAGAGCGCTGACTCTCAACAGCCAGGGAGGGATGCCAGCCACCTCCCCAGGTGACAAGGACACACAGATCCCTTTCCCTCCTACTCAGGCAGAGCTCACTCTGCCCCCAGGCTGTGCTGTTAGACTGGACAAAAACCCCAGTTTTTACATCCCTCAGTTTTCCGAAATAGGATTTAGTTTCAAATCTATCCCCAAATAAGTCTTGTTTTTCAGACAAGAGAACTGGGACACGTAGAAATTAAGACCTGATTAAGCAAGTGGAATCAGTTTGAGGAGTCTAAATACTCCATCATCCTCTCTTGGCAAATGTTTGCATCCTAGATTCTTGGCTTATTTTTTAGTTTGTTTTCGCAAAAATTGCATTTTACTTGGGATTAATATGTGTTGGCATTGTACTTACACCCATCCTACTGAACCTGCAAACTTTCTCTTCCATATCTTTAACAGTAATCCATTTGTCTCCTGAGAATCACGGAATCACAGAATCTGCTGAGTTGGAAGGGACCCACAAGGATCATCGAATCCAATTCCTGGCCCTGCACAGGACAGCTCCTGGAGTCACACCATGTGCCCAAGAGCATTTCACTCCTGTCTATCCTACCAGATGAGTAACTGCAATGTCTTGCACATATTCCAGGGAAGGGTAAGACTGCACTGGGAAATAACAAATGTCACAGTCTTCAAAGGGGAAAATGTAAGCTTTGTTTAATTTCTGTCTCATTACAAGCACTGTGTCCTGGCTCTGAGAAACATGAACTAAAGCTGAGTCGATTTTATTGTGGGTGAGTAATGGACAATCCAGATGACTTGCCAGGAAGCATGGCCCCAGGGCTGTGCAGTACACAGCTTCCAGGAAGAAAGGGCCGTATTTGTAAACAGAAAGCAACACCACTCATTGTTATGAAAGGCAATTCCCTATCTGAGAAGTGATGGAGCAAAGCCACCAAGCCCTCTTTAAAGGGAATAGGTCTACCAAACAGGAAAATCTAAGGTGTGACAATGTCTGGATAAGAGGATAAAAAGTACATATATACCTTCCTGCCATTGTGCTGGATAAAAACCTAGTGAATATTCCACGCCTGTGGAAAGTCTGACACTGTGCAAGCACTTTTGCTCTGCAAAATGTGGAACCAGGCCAGCAGGGACCTGCTTAATTCCTCTCCACAGGGAGGGTTTGCCCCTCAGCTGCCCTGTGCTCACTGGCCCAGTGGTGAAGGTGTCCACCCAGCACGAAGGGCTTCAAGCCAAGCAGAACCAGTGTGTCTCATGGGTATCAGCACTCACCGATACTAAGTCATTTCACTAAGTCATTTCACTTAACAAAAGGGAGCTCTGACTCTTCATGCTCCTCAGAAGTCCACAGGAGAGCCAGAGGGCAGATGTAAAATGGCAAAATGCTGACTTCTGGCAAATCCAGAGCAAAATTCCCACGGGTTTCAATGGACTCAGTCATTTATCCTTAGATTTCAAGACTGAGACAGACTACTGAACATCTTGTCTAAAACTCCCATGAGCAACCACAGTTCAACTCATCACCCCCAAATCTGCTCGTGAACCACAGCAGTGGTCCCCAACTCCCCCTGTCCCTGGGCCACACAACAGCAAGTCAGTGGGAGGAACAACACATCTCTCACTCCTCATAGCCTCCAGCCTCCGTTTTTATTTACAAGGATGTAAGCAGTGTTGTGTTTTGCATGACAAAGATACCTGCTCATCGTGGATGGAAGGTTACTGGTCTCAGAGACATCCCTTAGGAAGCTGTCTAGTCCTGCTTTGAATGTTTCAGGGAGCAAAGAGCCCACACATGCCCTCAGAAGTTCATTCAGCGGTTACTGTCCTTCTCCACGTGCATTCATGGGATCTGTAGCCTTTTCCTTCCCCCTGGCTGCTCCTGGGAGCATGTGGTTTGGGTACTAATGCTGCTTGCTGGCACCAAGCTGCATTTCACAGGGAAAAATATGCAGCCCTCCATAAGCAGATTAGGAAACACAAACACTGAGAAATGGAGAGCAGAGTGGGAAAAGAACTCTTATCCAAACAACACCCAGGGCAAGAACCAAGGCCTCCAGTTGGTGAGAAAACCAGGCAAAACTTGGGGTTTAAAACTGAAACAGTTGGGAGACTCTGTTATTTTGCACCATTAAAGTGATAGTGTTCCCTCCCTCCTGACAGGCCCATGATGGTCCCTTTTATAGCCAAGCTCTGCTCTGTGTGAACATCAAAAGATGTCTCTTGTTCAAGTCAGCTGCATAGTGCACACAGCATCATCTGGCAATTCAAACACATCTGGATTGTTCAATGTTTTCATGGCCTTGTGGGTCTTGTCATACATGAGCAGGGTGCCTGGAGCCCACCAATGTACCGGGCACCACACCAAAAAGAAACCATTGCAGCCTGAGGTGTGGTGGAAGCTGCAGGAGAACTCATCTTCAACAGCAGCTGCTGCCCACAGCTGCCACACTCTGCAGGGCTCCCCCACATCTGCAGATGTTACAACCACTGCAAAGTGGGCCTGCACAGTGATCTTGCTAAGCTGCCTCAGTGCCCTGGGTGCCCCCTGTCCAAAGCATCCTCAGCTCACACTCTGCACCTGGAGGCTTTTCTGGGTTAAGAAGCGGGAGCGAACCCCACACACTGCTCCTACCTCCTCCAAATCTCCACTTTCTTCCTCTCCCTTCCCCTATCTGCTTTTCTCTCTAGCTTGTCCCTTTGACTTTATTCCATTTTCATTACCCAGCATGGTTTAAATATCCCTAGCAAAACCTGGGCACTACAAAAAATAAACCCCAATGCAAAAAGAAGGCAGAAATATTTAATACATAAACAGCCAGTTTGTAGGATTCCTGATGTCATTACTTCAAGAGAATAAAGGAGTATAAATTCTAATGCAAGTCTCCCACTCAGCTGTAAAACATACTGCTGTATTTGCACTAAAATAATCATCATCCAAATAGTTATGTGTTTTTTCCCAGAAAACTCTACCCTGGATTTGTTCTTAGAGAGGAAGTTGTTCATAGCCTCTTGCCACCCCCCTCTTTGATGCATGCTATTTTAGGATTGTTCCACTCCTTTTTTGCCTCTCTCCTCATAAAACTGGAATTACTTTAGCTCACAAGGTTGCTTCATAAAGCCTCCTTCTCAGCATACGAATCCAATTTTAGATTTTCAGGCTTAAAAATAAATATCTGTCAAAAATGCCCAAACAAATAAAAAAGATGTTCTAAAGAGAGAGGAGAGAAAGAAAGCTCCACCATCCATTGTTTCAGCCTTAGCTATCTCCACCATATGCAGCAAAGTCACATCCATTTTACTGTAAGGGATGTGTAATCTCTGGATGGATCTGCTTAGCAAAGATTTACTATTGAATGGGTGATGCCTGAAAGAATAGGAGTGTGACTGTGGTGTGTTGCCCAGGGATGGCTGCTCATAGAATAAACAGTTTATGCATGCAAATTAGAAAACTCTTGGGGAAAAAGCCACTTACATAGTTTTGGCCTAGCTCTCAGAAAATCTGTCCTGTAAAACTAGTTGTTTGTGGAAGACTGCACTTTACTTTCATACGTTCTATTAAGTGTGTAAAAACATATGAATGGCCTTCTGCAAGTTATATTTGGCAACATTTGCAGTCAATGTGGTCTCTCAGTAGCTGTATTAGATGTACAGATATCGTTTTACACAGGTTGTTAGCTGGAAAAAGGGGTCAACACAGGCCTTCTGGAGCAAGCAATCTGAAAGACATTTGAGGCTGTCTTCTACATGAGAAATTGTTTCAGTCATTCCCTAATATCATCTTCCCTCTCCAGGGAAGACTCCTCAAAGAGAAGGGGGTTTGTGTGCAAGTGTCCAGACTTCAAAAAGCAGTGAAAATATGCCTCAAAGACAGAGCAAATGTACCTTCCAAAACTTTGGTTCCTGTGTACAATCCCTCCAAGGCCACGTGTGACTGGGGGCTTTATTTCTTTTCTTCTCCCCACTGGGTTGCCAGTTCAGCGTTTTTGACTTGGTTTCCCTCTACCTTGGGCAAAGCCTGGAAAACATAACCTGCCCCTAAAAAGGGACAAACACAGCCCCACTATTTACTCCCACACTCCAACTCTGCACTTTCTTTTTCCCACAGATAGTAAAAATGAGAAAATTCATAGCAGTCTGATGGCTTGCCTGAAATCAAATACCAGTTTTCAAAATGTTTTTGGATCCAGAGAGAAATGCCCACAGAGCTGCAGAATACATTGGCTTTGACTGACAGCTAATTTATCTCTCTACTTTTCTGTCTGACTGTGCAATCAAGAAATCAACTATTCCAAACAAATTTCCAATACAGAACCTCTTTACCACCCTTCTGGATATGATGTCACTGGGGTACATCCTGATGGTTCCCAAAAAAACCTGGGATTCCTGCCTGATGGCACAATAACAGTGGTAGAGAGAGACACTCACAATAAGCACTGGGAGAGCAGGGACAAACAATGATTGGCATCAAAATCAGAAGTCATATCTCCTGGCCTTCTCCTGGTTTACATCTATCATATGGTGTTTTATGTTCCTGGCAAATCATTTAGGGTAAGGTTTTTGGAAATAAGTGCTTTTGGAAATGAGGTCCTCTAAGTGAAAAAGTAAGTGCTGCAATAAATGACTCGATCTTCAAATGTATTCAACAGCCTATGGCTCTTTCAGAAATCAGAGCTGTGGAGTGCTCACTGCTTTAAAAATGAGTCTCATTTTCTCTTGTGCTCAACTTTGGATAAAAGACTTAATGTTCAGAAAAGGAGGATTTGCTCATACAGCATAATCAATCTGTAATCCTTAGAGCTTCTAAATGTGAAGTGCCGCTCTTAATTCCCTTATTCTGGTGTGGTTCTGAAGGTGTTCAGTGGAATATATTGGAAATGCAACTTAGAACATTACTAGTGTGCTTTGAGGAAACAGGATCCAGATGACAATTGATGTGACACACTTGTCACCTGCAGCAGAAAACCCCCACCAAGAGGGAAGCCATAAGGCTTCTCCCCATGCCCACAGCAACCTACTCAATTTGCGGTACAACAAAAAAGTCTTTGCAGCCATGTATTTATTTGTCTTGCTTAGTGCCCTTTGTGCTACTCCCACACATTGGACTTTAAAGCTTCCTTTGAAAGTTTTATTATCTTTCATATTTCACAGCCCTCAGAGGCATTGATGTTGCAGCCTGTTCTGGGGACCGGGTGGCAAAGCGCTCTTTGTTTCTGTTGAGGGAAGACCCCAAAGGCCACTAAAGCTGCTCAGCAATGTTTCCTTTTAAGGGTGAGCCGAGGGAGGCATCCTGCTTTCATCCTTAAATCTTACCAGATGAGAGGGAAGCTGGTGCTGAGGACCAGGCAATGACCTGTGCTGAGTTTCCCCAGTTAGTGGAGATGCAGCCAGTGGGCTGGCATTGCCAGGGCACTGAGAGCCAGGGGCTGTGCTCTGCCTGCAGCTCGCCGTGGCTCTTCCTCAGCATCTCCTCTGTAGAGCAGAGCTGATCATCTCCCTGGATCTGCTGGCAGGCTGCCCAGCCAGCCCAGCCACCGCTGGGGACAAATCAAATACTGCTGACAGTGTCTCAGATCCATGTGCATGAGAAAGCAAAGCTTTTCCCAATGCCTCCTGCCGTAGCCCTTTCTCTACTGGGATCACTGCCATGTCTTATTTAGAGATTCCTTCTTTCCAAGCAGGAAAGATTTGAAACTGCATTTGAAAGAGGGCGTATTTAGATGCTTGTCTCCTTCTTGCTGGACAATTTTTTTAGTGACTTTGTGTTGTAGGAAAGTTCTTTTCACAGGCATAAATGCTGTGCAAGGAAATACTTCCTAATATGAAAATATGGACAAACTATCTCAAAAGCACATGGCTTGAATGCAGGACTATTCAATGTTGAAAAATAATGATGCTAACATGAACCTTCACTGTAAAGGCCAACTGTGTCCCATTATCATTTTCAGCACAAGAAATAAATATATATACTGCAACACTGAAAATAAATCAGTCTAGCAATAAACAACCATCACCTTTCCTGTAGGGAGTGAAAAAACCAAACAAACAAAAACACAGGGAGCTGTATGGGAGAGAAAGGGGGCAAAGAGAGAGATGGAGAGAGTTTTTACAAGGATATGTGGTGACAAGACAAAAAGCAAGAGTTTTAAGTTGAAAGAGGGTAGATTAAATTGGACATAAGGAAAAAGTTTTTTAGTTGAAGGTGGTGAGGCACAGGAACAGGTTGCCTGGAGAAGTTGTGGGTGCCTCATCACTGGAAGACCAGGTTGGATGGGGCCCTGAGCAGCCTGGTCCAGTGGAAGGTGTCCCTCCCCATGGCAGGGTGGTTGGATCGAGGTGATCTTCAAAAATCCCTTCTAATCCAAACCATCCTTTGATTCTAGAAGGCTAATATGGCAAATGGTATCAATGCAAAATATTCTTCTCACCCCTCAGTCCATGTAGACTCTTGCTCACCAGGGTCTCTAAAACTGCACACCAAATTTGTATGAATTTAAGGCTGGTCACTAGAAGCAGCAGCCTGGTGATGTGTCTAGTGATCCCTTTTCTCCAGAGGATCATCTGGAGTCTCCCAAGCACTGGCTGATCTGTGAGCAAAGCTCAGCTCTCCCCTGTGGGCTTCACTCCCTTCACAGCTCCCAAGTTCACACCTGACCTCTCTGCTGCCTGTCTGAACCCAAACTCTTGCACTCCTACTGAGAGGAAACCAAGATCCAGCAGGAGAGTGGGACTCTGGGAGCATCAGGGTGAGGGTAAAGGTGTATCAGCTCTGCCTCCATGATGGGGCATCTTATTCTTATCTGCCTTGTGTACTCCACAGCTGCCTCTGCTTCTTCACCTCTCTCCATGTAGCTGGCTTCTCTCCTGATGCCTTCTCCTCCCTCTGTTTCTCTTTTCCCTTCCCTGGCTCAGTCAGTATATGCTTCAAGTCTGATTCAGCTGCTTCTCCTGCCTCCACAATCAACAGCTCCCTCCCTGGTAATTTTTCTTCCTGTAAATCAATAATCTAATTGAATATACACCTCAAAATATTCATCTGTCTAACATCCCTTTCATAGCCTCCTCAAAGCCCCATTTCAGCTCCAGGATCTTCTTCAGCTTTGTCTCCCAGCCTTGTCTTGTCTCCCACAGGTTCCTCAGAGGCTATCTCCCACCTAAAGAGTTTCCATTATAAATATTACCCAGGATTATCTGCCTCCCACAGCCAGGCATCTTTGCTCTCTTTGCCTTTAAATTACTTTCACTGCTGTCCAAATTGCCTTTATCTCCTTCCTCGGATCTGCTAAAACATCAAGCTTTCTGTACAAACTTTAGTCAAAATCACAACCCTCTTCCCAAGGCCTCCAGCAATCATTCTGTGTTTGGATTTTTAAAAGTTTTGCCTGAATCAATCTTGTTTTGAAATAGTAAAGATAACAGCTTGCAAAGTACATACATTTACATACCTCACTTCATTCAAATTAAGTGGCAAAGATAAGAATCTCCAGCAAATTAATTCTGATAATGTTCTAAACTGTGAATTTCAATCAAAGCTGAAAACCAAACCAACTCAGCTGAATTGCTGGCTCTTGTTACACTTAAAGTGATCTAAAAGCATGCATCAATAAGCAAAGCAACCTCACTTTGTGCCGCTGAGTTCCAGACTGATTTGCTGCTTTCCAGAATTGTCTGATAAAAAAAGCCACAGTCAGCTCCAGCTAATAAGAGAAAATCAACCCAGAGCCAAAGAGCAGTAAAAATGTTGTAGCAAGTTCAGAACATTTTGTCGCAGCTAAAATTTCCTATGAACCATCTGAAATCATATGGACTGCAAAGCATTGCAGTTCACAACTGTTAAAATAGCAAATGCTCTAATGGTTCCAGAAGCAAGCAAGAAAATCCACTTTCTGCCCCAGGATGAGGGACAGTGATGAGGTGAAGAGTAAGAGATGTTACACAAAGGATTTGGAAATTAATTTACTACTCAGTACCCTGGGTCACTTGAAACCCAGTAGTTCAGCTGGAGAACCTTGTAGCGTTCAGACAATCTGCATTTTAATTTGGATAATTTAAAACTAGACTGCAGCTTTTGAGAAAAACAGAGACTTATAGATCAGAGATAAAAGTGGTGTGGAAAACTAAGAGCAAATACAAGTGAGAGGTCAGAAAACAACTGGGATGCTTTGTTCCCAGTGTTCCCACACTGCCACTGTGGGTACCCCACAGGCTCTTATTTGGATTTCTAAATATAATTTACCCTGGTGCAACTAAATCCCAGAAGTGCACGGGGAGAGAGCAGGGCAGAGTTTACAGATTTATAGATGCAAGGTTCCTGTGGGGGTTGTGGATTCACTGTGGCATCCCTACCTTGCCAGTGGCCAGGGCAGTTCCCAGCAGATGGGTCTCGGAGCCCAGGGCAGAGGGTAGAGGGGATAACACAAAGGGCTGCAAGCAAACAAACCAGCTACACAAGGAGCAGAGCTGCCTGTGACAGGATTTTTGGTGTCCTGGGAGGCTGGGGCTGATGATGGCAAGTGCCACCTCTAATGAAGAGGTGCCCATACGTCAGGGCATCTAGCACAGCCACAGCCTGCCTGCTGCTCTCTGGAGACTGAGGCCACCTCAGCTCCCAGTCTGCCCATCTGCCCCTCTGAACCAGCAAGCACTTGATCTTGCTTCTGCAACTGACAGACAAAAATGTTTCCTACAAGGCAAAGCAGTACCTGACCTTCTTCTTTTTTAAAGAACCTCTTGTGTTTCCACTGCTGGAGGAAGCCAGAGCCCTGTGTTTGGCCACAAACAGGCTTCCCACGAGCAGATGTGCTCAGAGCATCCACCCACACAGCTCCAAAAGGAAGGGCCTTGGGAGGGAGCAAGCAGCTTGGTCTCCACCAACTCTTTTCACACAGATCAATGAACAGTAGTTGAACAGAAAGGTCTTCTCATCCTCAGCAGTCGAGGCCATGCTCTGGCCTGTGACCACCCCCTCCCAACCAGACTCGAGGAGAACCCAGGATTTATGAGAAAAGACTTCTTTCCCCTTTGTGCTTCTCCCTGTGGCACCACCCAGCTTGAGCAATGTAGCAGTTTCAAATTGTTTTAAAGCAGGTCCCTGCTTCTATTTTTACAGGAACGTCTCAGCCCTGTGAATTTTGGTGTCCCCTGCATATGGTGTGAATCATCCTCCACAGGCAGCATGGGGAATTAAGCAGTCCCCAGCTCCAGGGGGAATGTGATAAACATCTTCATACGATTTCCACAGGAATGGTTTTCAGTGGATAAAGCAGCCCTGGTTCTGTGCCATCACACTGATGAGTGCATCTCCCACACTCGGTGTGGTGAGGCTCCGAATGTGCTCTGTGCCACCCTGACAGAGCAGAGTTCATCTGCTGTGGTCCACCTCATTCCCGTGGGCAGATTGTTCATTTTATAGATTGTACATTTAACTGATTGTAGTGTTTAATTCCTTACTGATCACACAAGCTGATAACTACCTTGATAGGACTATATATTTACAGTGTTTGAATATTTTCCTTGGCATCTGCTAAGAAGAAATCGAGTGCTGTCCTCCCTGAATGCTGTGGGTAACACTTCCTTCCCCTGAGCTTCAGAAATAACTTCCAACACTGTCAGACCTATATGTCACTTTTTTCTCCGCATTATATTTTTTGTCAGTGTGAAATGATCACACTTCTTTTACCCTCTTGTTCATTCATATAGCTCACCCTTGGTGGAAGAATCTCTAGTTCGCAATGGCTTTGCAAAATGGTTGCTCTGCTTTTGCTTGAGAGCCCTCTGTGATACTGTGATAAAATTGTGGAAGATAAGTAATGAGAGAGGAAGCTGCAGGGAGCAGTCTGATGACTTTTACACACACAGGCACCACTTTTATATGAATTATAATGCAATTTAACAGTTGCAAGAACACACAGAATTTTTAAAGTGCTATTAAATAAGCAGTGATTTTATACCAAAGCACAGGCAAGATACGGAGCCCACAAGTAGAGCTAAAAAAGTGGCATGTCAGAAGAGGCTGGGCTTGTGCCTAGGCTATTTGGTCTCTCCCTAGCTATCCAGTCAAGTTATTCAGGCAGACCAAGCTTTATTTTCATGGAAAGTTTCTGAGCAGACACTCAACGACAAAAAGGGACAAATATACTATCAGTAGTGAGTTTGTTCTATGACTTTTACCTGTGACTGTGGCACATGACTGTGGGGAAAGCAGACTGTGAACCACCATAGACACAACCAGGAGGGGACACTGCAGTAAAAGAACCCAAGAAAATTTAAAATTTAATGCTGATTGTGTGCATCATGATAACTACATTCAACCCCACCCCTGCTGTGAAACCACGGGAGACACAGAGCTGACAGAGAGGAAACAACAGGGAGGCAATAGGGGAAGAGCAGCTTCCCACACCCCACAACTCTGTGCATGACTCAGTCTTTCATGAAGCCCTAAATCCATCATTTCTGGGGAGAAATGACGATTGTAACTTTGCTACATCACTCACTCCCAGGCACTGCCTGCTGCCCTGCTCAGCGTGGCATGCAGGGGCACTGGGAGCATGGCCATGGCCAGCTCTGCCCAAGGGTGCAGGATGGGGACATGCCCCTGTCTGTGCCTGTTATTGCAACATGCAGCCCTTCTGCCAGCCAGCACCCCACAGCACATGCACAGCATGGAGCAATTATGCTTACTGGTGGCATGGCTTCCTCCCCAAAATTAGATTCTTATTGATTGTGATAACTAAAGCAGCCTTAAAAGGAAAGTACTTTCGCATTTGGGCTCTTCTGGCACTATTATTTGTCAGAAAATTAATGGCATCCTTGGCTTTGCTTTCTAGATGGACAATGTAAGCGTCTTCAGGCTCCCCCCTGAATTTCCCTTCTGCTGCTCGTTGTTCACAGCTATGTTGAGCAAAGTCCTGGCAGGCTGGAGCTCAGCAGACAACCAGAACACGGAGAGAAATGTTTCTGCATTTCAGCTTGTGTCAAAATGTTTATTTGCTTCATACAGAGCTGATGTTCTTTCATAATATATAAACATGCTGTTGCTAAAACTTTAATGGGCGTAATTATGGCTCTTTGAAAATTCTAATTATATGGATTATTAGGAAATAACTTAAGAGCTTGGATAAGATCAGGGGATTTGGATGGGCTGCCAGTGATGCAACCTCTGTGCCTATAACTCCCTGTAAGTTAATAATTTTCCATGGTTTATGTATACATTCCACTTTTCCACTTAATATGACATTGCAGGCAATGTTTCACCAGGCATGTTTCACATCCTGCCTTGCTCAGTCCCTCTAGCTCTGGCCCTGTGCCTGCTTAGGATTGTCACTGTCTCTCAGAAAAGACCCCCTTGTTGTACCCCTTACAGACCATGCCATGGTCCCAGCCAGCCCCCCAGCCCTCAAATACCTCTTCAGGCTGCTAATTTTGAGGGTTTCGGCTTACTCTTGTCTCATACAAGTAAAATGTCATTTCTTTTTTAAAATATCCACCTTTATGACTTTTCTGAGAGATGATTTATAGGTCTGTGTTTTCCTGTTTTCAGATTTTATGTGTTTTATAATCAGCTCTGGGTGATAGCAAGAGCCAGAGCTGCAGAGGAGTGAAGCTACAAATCCAGCACAAATCCAGTCTTCCTCATTGACATTTGCCTTAAATGGGTTATTACTCTTCCTCTTGGACATCATGGGATGAAACCAGGAATTGAATTATTGAATATTGTGAGAAATCAGCTAGCCAGTTTATAGACATTATACTACTTGGTCTGAAATCTTAATCTGTTACTAATAAAATTGCTGACTCCTTGTATTAGCAGTTGTTCTCAGGCTGGGGCAGCATAGACCAAATTTTACCTAAAAATTTGGTACCCTCTTTGCACCATGAATTTGTCTCACAAATAGACCCAGCCCTGAGACTGGGAGGCTTTTTTCTTTGCATTGGTCAAAATGCGTTACAAATGGAGAAAATGCAGCTTTCAGGCATGGTGGTCTGACTGCAGACTGCTATTACTTTTTCTGCATGTAAAAATGCAGTTAATGTTTATCCTGTACAGACTCTCTGTGTGGAGCTGAGTGAGGAAGCAGAATCACTGCTGCTGCCAGACCCCACCACCCTGAGCTGCCCCTACAAACTTGCTGAGCCTCTCACTCTGCAGATGAGGTTTTGGGGAGGTGAGAAGGATGCTGTATTACCTCAGGAGAGGGGAAATAGCTCAACAGGTATTAGGTGCTGCTGGTTTGGCAGCCAACTGCACCCACTGCTTGTGCACATCAAGATCTGCTTGAGTGAAGTCTCCCTCCAGCCTCTGGAGAGGCTCAGGACATGTGGCTGGGATAAGAGATCTGTGCCAGATCACCCTCCATCCCTGCTGCCCCTGCCTGGACAGCCAGCTGAGTGGCAATCCATGTTTCAAAACCTTCCTTGACCTTCCTTGTCCTTGACCTTCCCACTCTGCCAAAGCCCCCTGAGGTTTGTCAGCTGACCTACAAACCAGAGCAGTCCCAGCTGATGGGATTCTTTCTGCAGAGACAAGCTACAGTGTTATGTCAGCATTGGAAAGGCTCTCTCTGACTTTTTGGTGAGTTATAAATTAATTACCAAAGTTTAATTCAATTGAATTTCTGTGAAGACACAGGAAATTTCAGCCCGTGAAACATTCTCAGTATAAAAACCCATCAGCTTTTATTGTGCATAGAAAATTACTTATATAGGTATTTTTCTAAGATGTAAGAAGCTTGTGTGTTTAAGAAACCCATTCAGGACAGTCCTGGAAAGGAAGCAAGGAGGAAAGATGTCAGAGGGGCTATTGCAATTTCCCAAGCACAACACAAGAGGTTTCAGGTGGCCATGAGCTAAAAGTTGATGTCTGGGCCACTTGCCAGCATCGTCACTGGCTGCATGTTCTTCGCAAAGGAAAAAGGCCATGAAAGGTCGTCAGTGCAAAAGAGAGGCTGAGTGAGGCTGGGAGAGAGCTGTGCCCAGAACGGAGCATCCACCACGAGAACGTGGGATCCATAACCCTGTCTGTTATGATCCCAAATCCGATCAACAGGGCTGCATCTCATCCCACACGGAGGGCAGCCCCTGTCACTGCTGCCCTTCCTTGGTATACTTTTAGGTGATTGCAAGCATTTCAAAGATATTCATTTTCAGAAGTATTACATAAATAATTCTGGGATTTGAAATGTTCTTTGAAACTTTAAGATGAAAAACCTAAGATGAAAACTTTAAGATGACGAATCTCCCCCTTTCAGGAATTGTCCATTCTTGGTCCTTACACAAAATACATCAAGCAAAGAACATTTGGGGTAAAGTCAGCAAGGTTCTTAAACTGACTACTTTTTATTTAAACCTTTGTTATGAGTGTCAGTGATCAAATACATCACATCAGTATGGATAAACCAAAGTAAATGCCCAAGTTCAGCCTTCAAATAGCCTGAGCACACTGTTTCTTTCTACTCATGATGATAAATTTGGTTCTAAGTTTTTTAACATAAAAGTGCTAGTGACAGAATTAGATAAGTAAGTCATAGGGAATAATTCACTCATTAATTCAGCCATTTTTCTGCTCTCTTATTTTTCATGAGGAGATTGTAATATTCATTCCCTCCTTAAATCTCTTCATCAAATAACCTCATGGCTTTATTAACTGCTTGTAGCCCTGCCTGGATCCCACTGGAGCAAGACACAGGACGTGTTCAGGGGCACACAGCAATCACCAGAGAAAAAAGGCATAAAGATGGGGACCCCTTGTCTCGGAGGAAGGGTGATTAGAAGACAAGTGGTTGAAGCAAACAGAACAATACAAGGGTAAAATGCTGAAAAATGCAGTTATTTTTCCCCTCATAACATAAGAAAGAGAGGGTATTCAATTAAATTGCAAGCCAGAAACTACATAGTCAAAAAAAAAAAAAAAAAAGAAAAAAACAAACAAAACCACACTGTTGGAACCTACCTCCCCAGACAGTACCCGCCCCCAGAGCCTCCCCCAAATCCAA
>WAAE01019502.1:0-145657 GCA_013400495.1 Nicator chloris | reverse complement strand
AAAAAAAAAAAAAAAAAAAGAAAACAACAAAAAAAACTACAGTGTTGGAATCTACTTCACAAGACAGTACCAGTGCCAAGAGCTTAGCACAATTCAAAGGAGGATTAGACATTTATATGGATAATGGGAATAACGGATCTGAGAAAACGATTTTAAAAGCAATATAAACCCTTTTGTTTCACGGCATTGCCAAGTCTTGCAAGGTCAATTCCTCACAAGTGTTTGCATTTGAAATTCAGAATATGAGTATCTTGTTCTCTCATGGTCTAAGGACACAGCTTGCATGGGCTATTTCTGTTCCTTGCTGGGATAGGTGGAAACCCAAACTGAGTGCACAGTTTATACACATAGTCTCGTCAAGTTATTTTTTTCAGCACTATCTTCAGCAACATCACTTACCCAGTGTTCCCAGGGGTGGAGAGGACAGCCAGGTCATGTTCTGGATCACAGGCTCTGTTTCAAGAGGACATTTCTGGAGGCCCATTCAGAAGCTAACACTGCTCTGTGGCGTCAGCTGTGGCTGCAGGGGAAGATGAAGCCAATTCCCATTTGCAAAGGACCAGGGAAGAAGGAGGGCTGGCAGCTGTGGCTTCGCTAGCAGTAAGGGGCAGCACTTGGAAAGACATAGAGAGACTGGGGAGAACCATCACCTTCCTGCCTTAGTCTTCTCAAAGCACTTAGAGTTTGTATCAGATAATGAAGGAGAGACAACTCAAAAAGACACCAAGATGTCCCCTTCCCATTTCAACACCTAAATATTCTGGATGTCAATGAATTCAGTAACACATTTCCTCATTTTTGATACCCAGGGTTTTGCAGCACCAAGAAAAACTGAAGCTTTTTTATAGGTGGGGGAGCTGAAGATCTTTTCCAGATCCTGTTTTGTATAGATTTCAAACCTTTAAAAATCACCCATCAGATTTTGTACTTTAGATTCATCACCTTTATGAAATTCTCTCTCTCTTCTTCATAGCCCCCTCATGCCCTTTATGGGATGTGATTTGTGAGAAGGTAGGCATTTAATCAGCTTAGGCATTAAATTGGCCCTGACACAAGAGGCTGGACAATGCTTCCACAGTTCCAGTTCCTTCCAGACCTGCTGTGAAACATAATCCCGTGTTCAGTAATGAGAACAGTAAATTACAGGAAAGCATGCAAAGTAAAATGGCCATGAATCTTCCAAGCTCCCCAATGAAACCCCCACTAATTAGAAAGGTGAAAGAGGCTTTTCCTGGAGCAGAGCCAGAATTGTGCCTGCATCACCATTGCACAAAGTTCCTTCGTGGCTCATGTCACTGGGTTTCCATTTCTCCAGGGTATTTCAGTCCTCCCTTAGAGGCTGGATCTGGACGTTTTCTGCTGATGCTCATCAAGTGATGTCAGCCAAGGCCATGGCTCAGGATTCCTCAGGGGAATTTTTCCTGTTCTAGTTTCACTTTAAATAAGTGAATCACATTGTAAATGCAAGGCTCCTAACCATCTGGACTCCAAGCACAGTTTTGACTAATCTGTTTCTTTCTCAATCATTTTGTCTAATATGTCCTGTCCTGTGCCTCTGTGTAGCCCCACACACACACTTGGAGGCCCTGGTGCATCTGTGCCCCATCCTGAGAACAAATAGCACAGCCTGGCCTCCACCATATTATTAAACTCTCCTGAGCTCCCAAACTGTGTGGCTACTTCCAGGCAAGCCCATGGGACTGGCCTCTGACCCAGCCCTCAAGTCCCTGAGATGCTGCCAAGGAATCTTTACCCAGCACTGGTTACTATGAGGCAGATTCCTGGAGGGGAAAAAATAAGGACTGTACAGGCTCCTGCCTGGCTCTAACAGGCAACTGAATGTCATATGGGAGGATAAAGTCTCACTTTAAAAGTTCACATTTTCTCTGGGGCAAGGAGCACAGTTTGTTCTGGTTTGTTACAAAAAAAAATCAGAACCAACAAAATTATTTAGAAGACTGTGATTTCCAGTCTGTTCATCACACTCTAGCCTGGCTGGTCCATCCCATGACAAGCTGTCTAACACTTTGTATTGTTGCATCTCAAATGCCATCCACCTGTGAGAACTCAAAAGAAACCCCATAATATTAACCCAGCCTTTGACCAACACAGAGTATCGAGTCACAGGCAGGGAGTAAATATCCTTCCTGTTAGCCAGAGATAACATTCATTTTTTCCATCAGCCTCTCGGTGCACAAACACTGTCTGTCACTGGGAACTGATCTTAGAAATCTCTCACAAAGAACATTCTAGACAGTAATGAAGTTTCAGGAATATAAAAAAAATCACTCCTATAATTTTCAGTCAGCTCAGTTATGTTTAAATAGTACTGTCCACACACAGAATAAAACCAGAAGTTTGTCAGCTATCCCTTTCTTCTTCCTTTTTTTTTTTTTTTCCCTGTTAAAGAGGAGCTGCTATATCAGGTTTCCTTCTTTTTCCCTTCTTAAGTCATGTCACTACACTTTGTGGAACACACTCCCTGCTAGATCACCAGCTGGGTCTGAGACCCAAACCACCCAGAGACAGGGAAATTACCAGGAAGATGGCTAAAGCCTCTTACTGAAATAGTCCAACTGGCATGATGCCAAAAGCACAGGCTCCACATCAGGGACAAACGGCAACATGGGACTCTCACACCAGTGCAGCATCATCAGCTCATGGTCCAGCCTTGCACCTCGAGCAGAAGGAGCCAGCACAGTTCCTTCCATTGACTACCAAGTCCATCAACCTACTTGCACTTCCTTGAGAGGGGAAAAGCTCATTTTAAGGTAACACTACTGCCTGCATAGAGAGCTGGCACTCATCTCATGGGATTACAGATCCCAACACCATGAAAGCCCACAAAGCTCCTCTGCTCCCTCTCAGTGACTCAGGCTACAGGGTGAGGAGGCAGGAGAATGGTTGTAGGGTACTGGTGAGTATCTGTGCGGTTATCAAGGTGCCCACAGCAGTGACAAATCTTAAGAGTTCAGGCTGGGACAAATCAGTCTTGGTCTGGCATGGTACCTTTGGTGTCCTTCTACTGAAATTAAGGGCCAAGCTAAAAGAAAAGACTTGTGTCTTGAAACAGACATGCTGCTCGCAGCCCAGGCACTCCATACATGCAAATAAATATACTGCATGTAGTAATCGTGGTTACTTTGGCAGGCACGTTCTCTGAAGTTCTTGAAATGTGTGTGCTAGGAGCCAAACACGCATCCTCAATTCTAAAACTCAGGGTGTGCTTTGGAAAGCTTGCTAGTCCTACTTAACACACTGCTTTGATGTACTTTTAAAATAAACCATGTTATTTGTACAGGATGTGATGGACCCACTGTGAACACTTGGAGGTATGAGGTGCAGCATTCTAGTGAAGTAAAAAACCCAGGGCACCAGACTGGGCATGGGAATTCAATTTTCTGTTGGCAGAATTTTCTTCCAATTTTCTTTTTTCTACATCTACTACTTCCTCCACAGAGTGCTCAGGAGATAGCAAAAAGCAGGAGTCATTCCCAAAAGCAGTCTGGTTAGAGCCACACAGCTCTGGAGGTGAGGAGAGGTCCATAGCTTAGATCAGGGCAGCCAAGCCAGCTTAATTCAGGGCAGAGGCCAGGTTCTGGCAGGGCTTGACTAGTGTTGATGAGCCCAAAGTCCCCTGGATACCAGAATTTGGTTTCTTTCAGGCTTACTTTTAGAAATATAAGGCTGAGAAGAGAAAATGTTTTTCTCTGTCACTTCACCATCCAGCCTCTTTACTCACTGCCAATGCCATCTGCAACAGCCCAGTTGTCTGCACTGCTGTAACATTTGTGTTTTCTTGCAGAAAAATCACGCCCTCCTTGAACATTCAAAACACCTTGCAGACACCTCCAGTGAATTACAGACACTGCTGGCACACCAACCATAAGGCAGTGCCTGCAGGGATTAAAGGGAGGGCATCGGTGAGGGACCAATCACCCTTAGATGCATCTACAGTCACAATCCTTCCCATTCCCTTTGCTGTGAGCAGAGAAGTGCTGAGAGCCTCAAAGGCTTGAAAAACATGCTTACATGCCTTGGAGCAACTGGGCTTCATATGCTTTCTTCATCTGAATTCCTGCCATTTGCCTGATTAGCTGCTCTAATCAGAGAGGAAAGAGATGCAGTCAGAGATCATCCATCTGCTCTTCCCCAGGCACTGACTCACAGTAGACAATGGGGGCATGTCTGCTCATCACAGCTGGCACCCCAGCTAGAAAAAAGGATGGTGGGGAGAAGGAGAGAGCTGATCACACACAAACCTGTGTGCACAGACACAAGAACAGCAGAACACAAGAAGTGACCTTTGGGGAAGTGCACAGAGGAGCTTTGTTTGTCTTCCATTTGATATCAGAACTCAACGTGTAAAGCAAGGGGTTTTAACTTTCATTTTCATTCATGAGTGTCTGCTATACAAAGCCTAATTAAAGCCCCTCTGTTTCCAGATCAGTGAAAATATGCAACCTGTATGTAAATGCTTTCTGGACAAGCTGAAAAGCCCAAATGATACTATTCAATTCTACTTAAGAAACAAGCAAATTTTAAACCTGAAGCAGTCTCAGAAATAACTTCCAACTGTAAAACAAAGTGATGTGGAAACACAGCTGTGAGAAAACATGATCCTGCTTCTCATTTAAACAGATATATTTATTGATGGTAAGACATAATGCAGCTGAATAACTCACCTTAAAGTTTTTGAAAGAGACACAAATCTATTTTGAAAATACATTTTCTTCTGTAATGTCCAATTTACATTTTTCAAGTATGTCATCTTTTCTGAACAGAAAAGCACATTAAAAGGTGAAGGCAGGAGTCTGCAAACTTGCAACATTCTTTGCCAAGAAGATGTGTTTTATTTGCGTCCTAATGAATATAAATAAAGCAAGGCAGCATCTAAGAAAATTGGGAGCTAGGCAGAAATGTAGAGGAAGGTCTGACAGCAACAGAACAAAATATTTAGAATTTTTTATGTCTAAAAGTGAGGTTTGAAGGGTTTAGTACTTTGCAGTGTAATGTGCTTAAGCAATTCAACCCAAAAAGGAGACAGGAATTTCAGCTACTGGATTCATTTGCCAGGAAGAGAAATCTTCTTGTCTTTTTGATATCAGAAAAAAAAATATATAACTGACATCAAGGCATCATCCTTCAAGAAGACTCAGCATATGGATTCTGCTCTGAGCAACTTTAGCCTTCAGGAGACCCCAGTTTTTACTGCCTTTCCCTGCAGTACTGTGTAGCACAAAACAGATCCCCTTCACCATCTGAAAACAGCTGAGATGCATTTTCACTTCCTTGTGACATTTAATCATCTTTCCCTGTCTGATTTTCATGTGTTTTCCACACAGTAAGGACTGAATTTCAAAGCAGTTGTGTCCTCACGGGGTGGGGAGGGGGTTTCCTGGGAAGAAGGGTTCCACAGGGCTGGGCAGCCCCCGGCCCACGCTGGCAGCTCGCAAGGATAAAGCTGAAGCAGGTTTCCTCCTGCAGGATTCCCCTGCTCACAGATGGCTTTAGGCTAGGATTTTACCATGTGCATGTGGCATTACAACTTCATAGTTGATACCTGATGATCAGCTGTGGGGAACAGCACCAGCACCTCTGCAGCCATTTCCTGGGGGAGGAGGTGACAAACCCGACAGAGCTGTGGCAGCTTCCACTGTGCAGTGTGGGCACAGCTCTGCTACACAACAGATCCCGTCACTTCCCATGGGGAGGGGAGGAGGGGGGCCCATGGCATCCTTGGCCTCCTCTGCTAAACCCATCTCTGCATTTATTTATTACTAATGCCCAGCAATCCCCTGTAATACTAGAGGTGGCATTTTGGAAAGGAACATGTGAGAGGACGACACTTCCTCCTGCCTTGCACAGGAGAATCTGAACCCCCACGCTCCTGTGTCTGCTGATGCAAATGTACCAGGAGGGACAGGCTGGAGCTGTGGCTTGCCCATCTCTCAGTTCTCTCAGGGACACCCATGGGCCACTATTTCTGCTGAGATTCGTTGAGGAGCACAATAAACATGAAACATAACAACTAGGCCACATGCAGTTCCTCACAGCAAATATTCTCAAGTATTTGACACCTTGAATGTAAAGAAAAAATAACTTATTGAAAGCAAATACGTTGAATAAGAGCCCTGAAACAGAGCTATAAGCACTGAGGTGTCCACAGACATGTCCCCATTCCTCCACCCCTTTGTCCTTCCATCCCTCCTTCCCTTTTTCCCTCCTCTCACTGTTTCCCTGAGGATGAATCGCACCACCCATGCACCAAGGCCTCTTTTTTCAGCAGATCCCATCCTTTTCCACTTCTTCCATGCAGCCATTCAGGAGCCATGAGTTTGCTGGCTCTGTGCTGGCCTCCAGCGAGCACAGCATCTGAGAGCAAAGCCTATACATTTTTTGTAAATTTAGGTTCTAACCATACTGTGGCTAGATTCCCTGTTTGCAAAATGAGCATATTAATCCTTCCTTTATCCCACTGTTTATCAGCCTTGATTCACAAGATTGTAAATTCTCTCTGGCAGGATAGTCTGTTAGGATGTGTGCTTGCTTCAACAGAGCCTTGAAACCCCAGGAGTTTCTAAGTGTTGCTGTTCATGTATTATCATATTATTCATGCTGATTAATTTCTGGGTTGTATCTTTAAGCAAAGACTGCTGTTTTCCAAACCCTAACTTCAGAGTTCACAAGCCAGATTTATCCCTGCTGTCATGCCATTAAGTTACATTACTGTTAATAATTCCTTGCTCTGAACACACTGTCTTGTACTACCCCATTTTGTGCTTCTTCTACAAGTGATAAAGGATAGCTCTGAGGAATTTTCATTGCAAAAGAAATCAATTCTCAGCTCACAGGGGAAGATAGCAAGGGCCATATAAGGTGATCTCACACCACCACCACTCCCTTTAACAAGACTGTAATATTTTTGCAAGCTGTACATCTGGATGCCAGCTTTCCAAGCACTGGGGTTGATCTATCAAACATTGCAAAACAATCTATCTTTAAAATGAATGATGATGCAATTTGTTCTCAGAAAAGAAATCTATCAAAAAAAGAAGAGAATATAAATTAAAGACTGGACATGTTGGCAGAGGAGGAATGCTATGTGGTTTACATCAAGTTAATCCACTGCCAAAACTTTCTCTGATTTATATGCTAAAATGGCAACCCTAGACTAAAGGTAAAAGGGGCACATTGCCAACACAGAGCCTGCTCTGCAGAGGCTCTGCACATGCCTAACTCCCTGTGTGCTCCTAGGCTGCTTGGAGGAAGAGCTGCTTACTCCACCACCACGTTGGAGGTGCTGCTGTACCACCCAGCAGCCAGAGAAGGAAGAGCTGCTCAGCTGGATGCCCGGGAGCTACGAGGAGGAGCTTAGTGAGTGATGGCATCTCCTCCACACCAGGCAAGCCTGGACCCAAGCTCAGCCTTGCTCCCAGCCACTGGTGGCTTATGCAAGGATGGCTGTCCTGGAGGCCCCCTTCGTCCCAGCACCTCCACCACAGCATTGGCAAGTCTCAGCTGAGAGGCTTGGCCCCAGCCCCGGTGCAGTGACTGCAGTCCTGCCCACATCACTGTGGCATCCCAGACTTGATCCAGGGCAGTGTGCTTCTTATCAGCAGTGAAATCATTAACAACTACCGACCTGTCCCTGCTGTGACTCTTTCAGCCACTAATCAGGCTCTCCCCTCTGCAAAGGGGCTCGGAGCCAGCCATGCAAGGTCCTGCAGCAGCAGCTCCTGCAGCAAGGACAACCACACCAGAGGGGACAAGGAACCCTGTGGATGGCCATGGATATCCAATGGCACCCAGCCAACCTTTGGGCCCTGGGATAGGAACATAGAAAGACTTGTTACTTATTGTAGTTACAGACAATATGTAGTGCAGTTGAGACCCCTTCCTCTTTCAGTAGCAGAGGGGGCTTGGGGGACATTTAATACTGTCCCTTACACACAAAAATTTGATTGCACAAACATTGAAACTGCAGCATCAGGCACTCATGAGCTGAGAAATGCCAGATATAAGATTGCTAATCTGTCCTTTATTAAGTCTACTTTTGCATGTTTACTTGATAAGGTCTTTAATTACAGGATCTCATGTTTGCAGTTGTATTATAAAACAAACACAAGGAAGCCCAAATCAAGCTGTACAACAGCTCAAACAAGGGTTTTGCTAATTTTCCAGTTTTTAGTGTGAGTGAGAGCAGGATTTTTGGCCATCAAATTCTCATTTGCTAAACCTGTTGTGTTCTTCCTACAGTTCTGCTCTGCAGCCCCTTTGCTGACACGATGGCAACCAAAGCTATTAGGAGTGCTGGGAAGAGCCATCAGAAGCCACATGTGGATTTGTCAGCCCCTATTACAGGCTGAGCAAGGTCCCAGCTAATTGATGAGACAAAGCAATTTCTGTGATTGAAAGTCTATATAGAGATAAAGCACTGCATTTTATCAGGTACAGCTTTGACTTTTCGTTAATTACTATACTAACTTTGGAAGGAGGGGGGAAGTATTTATCCCACATAAGGCAAAGAAAACCAAAGAATATACTGGGCAGAGACAGAGTGCATTTGTCTGAGATGAAAAACAGGACATATCTGCTGGTAGACAGCTATCCAGGGAGGTATTTTTCCCCTGCTGCACTGTTTCTCTTGGCAGCACAATGTGCTAACTTTAGAAGTGTCTGAATGCCTTTGCTAAACTATTAGCACAAAATAAGCTCCTTTGTGTTTCACCCATTCATGCCTCCTAATTTATGTTCTGGCATCACTTTTCCTTGTATTGTGCAAGTCAAGAGTCCGCACATGGGGCCAAAATGTGTTTGTGCACAGGCGAGGATCAGGACAAGTGCCTTGAAGTCGATACAGCTGCACCAGAAAGCCAGATCCCACCGCGTCTCCTTTACAATGAAATTCATGCATGCCTACCTTGAAACCTTGCTCAGAAAGTAACAGTGTACCTTCCTCTGCCTTGGGTTGATGACAGGCTAACCAAAACCAGGAACAAGCCGTGGTGCATGGGGCCAGAGCCATGCTCCCCACGGTCTGCGGCTCTGGGCTCCCTGTTTGCCCCATGCTGGCAGAGCCAGAGGCCACCATGAAGTCCGTCAGCAGAGCCAAAACATGCCTAAAGTGAAGTGATCCTTCTTCTTTCGATTAGAGTCTGTGTTACAGCAATGTGTTTTATTGCCTGGGAAAGAGACAATAAAGAAAATCTGCAGCAATAAATAATGCGAAACAGGATATTCGAGAACAATATTCCAAAGCACTGCATGAAGTGAGGGCCTTTCCCTTAAAACACTGCACACTGCAAGTTCCCTGGGGCATCAAAAACCCATTCTTTCATGTTCTTTATGGAACTCAGGGAATTGCTGGTGCTTGATCTATCAAGAAAATATATATTTTATAAAGAGTGATACCAAGCCAAGAAGTCAAATGCTCTGAAGCTTGACTGACAGAGTCTACAGAAGCAGCTGCAGCCCAGGAAGGTTAAAACTTCACTTTTTCAAACCTAGAGTAATTCACTGCCTTCCCAGTGAACAGGACAGGGAAGCAGAAGTGCTCTGGGTGCATTTACTTCTGGGGAAGAAGTGTACGGTTCAACTCCCCCGAAGGACTGTCCCTGAGGCAGGCTGCTGAGCACTGGGATGGGAGCTCACCTGAAAATCTGGGGTGCTGGAAAAGGCATGGCCAAACACCAGGTAAACAGGCTGCTGATGCTTGTCTGGGACCCTTTTTACAGATGGGGAGCAAAAAAAAGGAAAAGCCCTTTTAACAGAAGCCTCCAACTTCCCTTGCTCAACCCATCCTTGCCCAAACCAAGCTGCAGCTCTACCAGTTTGGAGACCTGAGTTGGGCTTGGGGGCTTAGAGTTGTGGCTGCCTGACCCTGCTGCCTCCACACCTTCAGGGACAGCAAGGGGGGACTGAAGGCTTTGAAGCCACTGAAGTGGCATCCCTAGAGAGCTGAGCTCTGACACTGACTTTTTCTCTCTCACGTGTTCTGAGGCTGCACGGTTGCCAGAAACTATATGCACACTCCTCCATCCTGACTCCTTGAGGGCTTTTTCTCTGATTTCAAGCCCTAGAAATAGGTACTTTTCATCCTTAACTGTGCCTTGTTCTACACTCTTCACAAGAGGATGCTCCTGCAACGTGCTAAAAGCTGCAGCTTCAAAGCAAAGCTCAGCTCACACAGGCAGCTCAGATCACAGATGACTGGGAAAGAGGGAAAGGACTGAAAGCAAGAGAAAAAGCAAGCACCAGTGCACCCAGCTTTGTTTCAGCCTTCCAACACAGGCCAACACAAAGACAGGATGACTGCAAAGCTGGCAGGTAAAAGTAAAATAAAGGTACCTGCCAACTAGAGGGTGAATGTGATGCTAAGAAAACACGGCTAAGTGCAACACACGAAGTGGTCCAATGGAAAACAAAACAAGCATCTACATTATCTCTTTTTGAACTGTTTGTGGCTGGGTCAGATCACAGTCCTATTAAGGTCAGTGGACAGACTCCAGCTAGCCAGGGCTGAAGCTGGCTTTGGCCCTGTATCTTTGGCTCCATAGCTTTGTTCATGGCTGTTAACAAACGTTTCATGGTGTATAATGGGTAAAAAGCACCACTGCTGCCTCTTGGCTGCACAGTTCAGAACAAGGAACAGGCTCAACAGCCCTGGGGCAGAAAGGCAACTCTGTCTGCTGCAGGAACACATCACTTGATTCAGATGCAAACTCTCTAATTTATGCAGACAGACATACTTGTGCCCAGACAAACACGCTGGGTTTTCATCCCAGCGTATGGATGAGTGGGCTAATGAAAAGAGATGACATCTTTCTCTTACACACACGCAGTCACCTACACAAAACCATGCTAAAAATATTTTGTAAAGGCAACAGTCAAGTACACTGAATAGGCAACAGCAGAATTAAGACTGCCTATTATTCATTTTGATACAGTTCAAGAATTAAAGTTAAGCAATAATAGTATTGTCCTCAGTGTTGCATTAACAATTCCTGCCTTATTTGTTCTGAAAGTACATGCCTTGTATTAAAAATATCTTGTTTATTTCCTATCTAAAGTCTTGGGGGAAAAAAACAGGAAACAAAATCTAAGTCTTTATTTGCAAAAGCTTCTGGAGAGTTTTCTCAGGAAAAGCAAAAGCAAAAACAGATATAGGGAAATGTCAGTTAGGGCTGCCCAAACATGGTGACACTTTTAATTTACTCACATATCCATCTCCAAATAAAGTAAACCAAAAATGCACAGCCACCCTGGCTTTTGAGTGACTAAGTCTGCAATGTCAGAAACAGTCCAAAGACATCTATGCATTTAAATTCCGGGGGGAGATTCCCCTGTTCATTTTTCTAAAAGGAAGATGAACCCTGTGCCAGGGTGATTCCCCCACCACTGGCACTCTCTGAGTCACTGGCAGTGGTTCAGGCTGCCACCCCCATCCAAGAGCAGCCTGAAGGAGGAGACACTTCAGCCACATGTTTGGTGAAGAAGCTCTTACATCTTCTCCTTCACATCCATTCCACACTTGAGCTGTTCTGTCCTTTCCCCTCAAAATGTCCCAGTTCCAGGCCTGTTACATAAGTTCTCCACTCACTGAAGTCTCAGGATCCCCATCCTGCCAGCTGAATCCCTATTTCTCTCCTTCCCACTAAAATCATTGCTCAGCCACTCTCAGTTCCCCATTTCCAGACTCTCTGCTATGCATTTCCAGTTCTCACTTATTTTCCACCTTTTCTATCCTTCATGTCTCACCACCCCATTCATCCCCCTCTATTTCTGATTCAATTTAGTTTAGATGAAGCAGCATCCCTCCTGCCCAGGCTCAGCAGGATTTGGGGACAAGGTGAGGCCAAGCCCTGTGGTCTCAGTGCACTGCCATTGATGGCATGGTCCTGAATCTCCTGCACTGGATCATGCTCTGTGCAGATACACCATTGGGAGTGCAAATTAAAAAGTTCAAGTAAGTCACTGCTGAGGATGTGAAAATAAGAATTTTTCCTAAATATTGACACCAAGGCAGATCTTAGTGACCACTGGAATTTGAGGGAAGGAGTAAAAAACCATGCTGGACATGGGATGTACCTGTTTCAAGCATACCCTCCCCATTCAAAAGCAGTGACCGTCCCATCTTTGGTACAGACAAACAAATAATTTAGAATCTTGATTGTTTCAGGAATGATTCAACAGAGTTTTTGACATCTCTGTAGCATATCTTAACCAAGGCTTTTGGACATGGCTTGTAAGTGTCAGACAACTCTATTCTCCCAAAGGGCAGGAGAAGGATGGATAAACAGATGGAGAATGACGAACAAACCAACTGTGCACCCACAGTAGCCCACCAGCTCCTAGGGTAGCCTGCAAGGACCCTCTGGGCAGCTCCCCAAGGGTGGCTTCTTTCTAGATTATACCTTAACAGTCACCACATCCAATAAATGGTGGGAAATAGAAGGTGTGTTCCATGCTTATCACCACACAATTAGTTATTTTACCTAAGCACAACACAAAAGCACATGCAGCTTAATGCAATGCTGAGACGGATCTCCTCCTGCAGAATAGAACAGGCATTTATTTTCTTGCAGGAATAAACACAAATGCTTGTCTTCCCTGATGTAATTCCCTCCCTTAGCTAAGCCAGGATCACTCACAAGACTTCTCCCCAGAAAAACCTGACTCCCCCTTTCTGCATTCATGGATTCTGCTCAAAGAGGCTCTCATACAGCTCTATATGAACTGGCTTCTAGATAATATTTGTTCTGTTCCATGCCTACTTCTCTTGCTGAAAGATAGGAAAAAATGTCTCTTTTGTTTTTTTAATCATCCCCTGGACATATATATCATCATTTGAACATATTCATCATCACTAAATATTCTATTGGAACTTGCAGACATGAACCATAATGACATAAACTCAGTCTGTGTCTGGAAGGGACAGAGTGGGTAATTTATCAGAAAACAGGCGGAAAAAAAGGTGCCTTTATGCTTTCCAGTGTCCAGGAGATATCCAGAAATCCATTTGAAATCATATCTGAAAGGTAAAAGTCATAAGGACTTGAAAGAAAGCACTGAGTCTTCCCAGACTACCTACCTACACTGACTTTACCACTTGGACCTGAAGAGCCTGAACAACACGTTTTGGTTATTACAGAGAACTTCACCAAAACAGGCAGGTGCTGGCATGATTTTATGGCTGCAGGTGAAGTTCTCAGAGGAAAAATTGTGCTCCATTTGCCAACCTGTCTCTCCAGTTTATTTATTTGTGCAGCCATAACTAAGGAAGTTTACATCAAGACCATGAAATGCTGCTAGGAAATGCAGTAACATAAATTGGCTCTCAGTGAATGCCAAGACAGAAGGTGGGTGGAAAGGACTTCTGTTGATGTGTGATGAATTTTGGGGGCTGGTGAACCACAGAATTAGGATCCCAACCACGGATTTTCTGAATTTTTATAATTGTAAAACTGAATCCCAGAGTCCTACAAGGTGTTTGTACTGTTTTTATTCAGGTCCACTATGGAGTATAGAGAGACAATTCTTTTTCTATTCACACATCACTTGGCTCCTGTTGTGCAGCAACAAATAAATTTGTGATTCTTCCTGCTGTCCCTTAAGTCTGGGTTGACATGTTCCATCTGAGATTTCTCAAGATAAAATATATGTTCACATGTCCAGGAAGTCTGCAGCTACCGTGGTAGCAACACCAAGCTGCTCCTTCAAGCCGCCCTGAACACATTTCATGATGACTCTACACATCAAACAGCTACAGGCACATCATGCAAGTCCACTGCTCCCCAGAATTACAAGTTTACTGTACCTGCAGTGTACACCCAATGCCCAGATGTGCAGTGAATCCATCCAGCACAGTGGGAGTGGGACCTATGGCTCAGGCCCTCTGCAATAGGGCTGTGGTGGCACAGTAAAGCACACTGCTTTCCAAAAGCATCAGGCTTGTGCACACACCATGGCCAACAAGAAGGTTTCTAGACACGTGGCAGTCCAGATAGATCTATTGCCTTTTACCCCAAACTGGTCACTTAACACCTGGAAACTCTGGACAAATACAGAAAATACTCCAGACTTTCTGGGTAAGGCTTTGGTCAAAATAAGTGATTACACCAGTGGAAGTGAACAGAACATCATGGCTAAATTGCAGTTTGACACCAAGATCCACTGGTATGTTCTGCCTGCATCACAGGCTGATGCACATAAGCCATGGGCAAATGACTGGCTGCATAGTTTACAATTTTTTCTTTATTAATCGTGAAAGAAAACGTCGTTTGAATGCATATTGCCAGTGAAGCAGAATTACCCATGCTCAATCTTTTGAATGTCACCTCTGACAGGTCTACAGGAAAACATGCTTTTAACTAAACATGTGACTGTTGGGCATATTTGATGACAATATATTTCAAAATGATCAAAGTCAGCTGTCAGAGAAATTAGATTAGTCATTATAAGTCTTCAGTTGTTCCCATGAGAACCTTGAACTGTTGGTGGCTCTTCTTAAAAGATTACAGTTAAGCCTTGTAATGTGTCGTGATGAAAGTGGTAAAGATTTGGAATAAAGGGAAGACTGCTGTCTTTATTTCTGAAAGTAGATGGTTTCTAATTGAGACTTTTAATTGCACTGAATTTTATCAGTCTGTGATACAGAAAACATTAAAAAATGACTTATATCTTTCCGTGAACTGCTGGAAATTGCATTTTAAATTCATTCCTCTGAAAGAATCTGGTTCCTAGCAGCCAGTGTCAATGCCAACAGATATTTCCACACCATTCCTCCTTGTTCTCCTACTAATGCCAAGATGAGAAACGATGCTGATATGTGTTCACAGGACTAATTATTACACACTGGATCATGTAGTCTTATCAGTGAAGTTGAAACAAAATTGGCAATATAATAGCCATGACCTAAAAATAAAGTTGCGGAATTTCAAAGCAAAACGAGATAAGGTTTTAGCCATCATGACTGCTGGTGTGCAATATAATTAAAAAAAAATTCATTGACTGTTTTATTCTTTCACAACTGGAAACTTCTGTGATGTGTAATACCATGTGAAAAAATGGAAATCCTATAAATTTAAATAATAAAGGGTATCACTTAAATAATATTTAATCCAAAGAGGTATTCAGATAATCTAGAATATCTGAAAACAATGATTTCTTCAAAGCATTAGAAAAGATTTCTCTTTGAAACAGCTTGTTTGAAGTCTTTTTGCACAGACATAAAACAAAAGACTCTCTGTTTAAAGGATTACATTTAAGGAGTCCTTTTTTCCTGCATTTATTTGGAAAATGCTGATTGGGGAGACCCCTAAGCTGCAATGGAGAGTATTCTGACTGTCATTTCAAAGGAGATTGATAACTTCTTTAGATCTTTCTCCAACAGTGATGTAATCATGCCTCCTTGTCCTTTCATTATGATTCCTTAGCCCAAAATTTATCAAAGAGCAAAATTTTATAATGCCCTTTTTTAAAGAGCATTTTGATGTTCTTTACTGTCAATGTTTTCTTTTCATTTTTTTCTCTTTATCCATCCCTGAAGCACATACCTCACATAATACAAAACAACTTAAACCCTTAAAAGTATACAATAGCACAGGGCTTATAAAAAACAAGGTACCTGGTGATAAAGTTTTCAAACTCCTTCCTTGTGTGCTTATCTACACGTTGTTTAGGCCATTTGTTCATTATATGTGAAAAATCATAATATTAACACTACACAGTTCTTTCTATGCTGAGTGACTTTGAGTTATGTGGGGTCCTCATGAAAACAGCTTTTTCCCTGATGTACCCAGCCAATGCAGCCCCTTCAAAACCATCACAGCAAAAGCAATAACATGTTAAGTCCCTATAGACACGGGTTTTAAGGAGAGAAGGGATACCTGAGGGCATTTTCCTGGCTGCCAATGGTACAAAGGCCACGGAAATGTTGCCCAGGGTTCCCGTGGCCAGCATCTGGCTGAACCAAAGCTGTGGTTGGAATCTCACCCAGCCTGCAAATGGCTGTTAGTTTTCCAGAAGAATTGCAGACTTTCTGTAGGGAATTTAAGTTTCCAGGTTTTTCCCAGTTGCTTTTCCCAGCTATCCTCCTCAAACCCCACTAGAAGCAGCCATGGTGTCCCTGGCTGTACCAGTACCAGTGAGGTGGTGAGAATTGGGATCCCAGCTCCAGTGCTGCCCAGAATCACTCACACCACCTGACTTTTAGCAGTGAGTTTTGGCCATGACCAGACCTTCCAAATAATGCTGAGGCACTGTCTGGGAGACAGTCAGGCCAGAGAACATTCCCAGGTGATTATTATGGACAAGGCTTCCCTGTTTTGGGAAGGAAAGGGGATGGAGTCCAGCCAGACGGGTGCAAAATCAGGCCGTGTATTTCTTGCCCTCAGGGCCAACAGTCCCTGTGGTTCAGGGATTTCCTGAGCCAGAGCTGGAACCTTTTTGGGAGTTTGACTGTTCTCAATTACTTTATATTCCATGAATTTGTCCAAATGTGTGTGAGATCCAAGGAAAGCTTTAGCATCCTTCACATCCTTTGGCAAGCAGTTCCACAGCTCATTTGAGTGTTATTAATGCTACACTTAAATGTAGATGATAATAAATCTATCATGCCTTGGTGAAATCTTCCAGGGCATAATAGTTTTAATAACTGTTAAAAAGGTTTGCTGGGCTTTCTGTCTGAGTACACCTAACTTCAAATTTCAGCTGCTTGGTTCCTTTTAATGCCTTGTCCATTAGCTGGTGCAAAAGAAATATATAACCAGATACTTTCTCTGAGTAAACTGTGATGAAACCACTCTTTAACTGTCTCCTTTATATAATAAATCGGCTGAGTTCCCAAAATCTCTCATAAAAAGGCATGCTTTCAAAACTCCAATAATTAAACTAAATATGTTGAGGCATGACTTTCCTTTCAAAAAGGAGCCCTTTTTGGTTGCATAAAACACACCTTGACAGAAATAAATAACACTCTCTCTTTAGTTTTTGACATTATGAAAATATTACAGAGAAAACTTTGGCCTGTGTCCAAGCCAAATAAACAATTTCACAATTAGCATCCCAGAATATCCCCTTATGAACAAACTGTGCTCCAAAATAAAAGTGGATTTCAGTCCAAAAATGTTAGTCTGAGTTCAAAGCATGCTAAGGAATATAAACAGCTTATTCAGCACTATATGCTTTGGGAAATTTTTCCATGGAGACAAGCTCTTCCTGAAGACAAGAATGGCACTAATTTGTTCATATGCATATAATTAACTTAATTCCACTGATTTTCTTGGAGATTTTTTAGAAGACGAGGAGTGATCTTTACACTTCACACCATAAAATGTGGAACAGCCGATCTTCTTACAAGATATATATTGCCAAAGGAAGAAAAAAGACATCATTACAGTTCTATTGATTTGGCAGTAGAAATACTTAGTGTTTCATGTTAGATCTGATTTTCAGGTGGTTTTTTTCTCACATCACCATATTGTTCTCTTGTATAAGACTGATGTTGAAATGTGATCTTCTGGTTGAATGAAATGGTGAAAACTGAAAAATAGGCATGCAATAAATTTGTTTCATAGTGATTATACAGTGATGATCACTACTGAAAAAATTAACCACTCCTTCAATCTTGATTTTCAAGTTCATACCACTCCTTAGACTTCCAGGCATATACTGTAGGAAGGAATACATCTTCTCAAATGCTAATCTTTCATTTTACACATCCACCTTGCCAAATCTTATGACTCAATTTACTCTGCAGGGATTTCGTTTTCTGTAGCACTGACACTCGAAGCACCCCCTGCAGAGAGATGTAAACAACATTCCCACACACAGTATTTCCAGAGCCCTCACTGAGGCAGGAATGAGTACCTTTTGAGTAAAAACTGGTGAGAGGCCTTTCCAAAACAGACAACTTGGAGCAATATTACCACACAGAAATATTACTCCATAAGTAAAAGTGTGTTTTCAAACTGTCCAGAGTGCCTTCACAGATTCAGACAATGTGCAAGTAAAATGTGTGGTATCTGAAGCTCAGAAGGAAGTGTTCATAGCGGAAGATCCAAATGCACATGAGAAATCTGTGTAGTATTCTCTGTTGAGAACAGAGATCTCCAAAGAAACACAACTCTCACACTTGTGCTTTGCACCAGGTTTCAACAAAGCCCTGCTGGAAACCAGTGTTTTCACCTTGTGAAAAAATTGGGTTTCAATCTTTATGGTTGGAACCTGAACCCAGGCTATGAGCAAGGTGATTCTCGTTCTTCAGAGGCACACCAGATTTCACACATGACACATTTGAGCAGACAGTCACTTGACTCAGAAGACTGATAAACTGAATTCCCTCCACAGTGGATGTACAAATCAGGCAAGAGACTGCCATTTTGCTATTTCTCTCTTCCTTTATTAAAATTTAACATATGATTAAAACCCATTTTGACATTTACTGCAAGAGAAACAAGACCATGCTAGTTGCATGGGTTCAACAGCTACAAAAAAATGCAAGTACCTCAGGATTGTCTGAACAGCATTATTGTCTGAATTTTTTAGGTTGCTAACACTTTACTAGCACTAATCTTGCTTTGCAATTAACATCCAAATAGACACTTATGTATTTCAACCTTCTTATGGAATTGAATTCATTACCATTAGGTTTTCCCTCACCTCTCAGGCCCTCTCCCCTATGGTGACACAAGTTAATCTCAGGGGAAAGGGCTCTAAGCTCTCAAACAAGTCAGGCTGAAGTGTGATTCCACTAGCCTCTTCTGTATTTTTTTTTCACACCAACTATTCTCATCATCAGTTTCAGCTTCCTTTTAAAATAGATTTTTTATTTAATTTTGCTGCATGTCTCCAGTACTGCAATTTAATGTCACCCTCTTTAATTTAAAAGAACATTGTTTTTCAGAAGAAAGCAAGCAAGCAAGCTTTTCAATCTTTCCTATGTTTTTCTCTGGAGGGCAAATTTCTTTTAATCACTTTCCTGAGCATAATTTAGCACATGTAATTATATCTCAAAACAAAAGGAAGTGAATCAATGCATTACTTTGATTTTAGGAAATACTAAATATAGTCAATCTAAAGATTTCTTACTACCCCTTTGATACAGTTGTCATTGCCAAGGACCAAAGTGCTTCTGGGCAGAGAGTAAATAAGATGATGTGGCACTTGTTATAGAGCAGCCTTTCTGAAATGCAGGGTTGGTGTCTGGAGGCATTATGGTTCAGGTCTAACCTGCCAGCCTGATGCCAAATAACACACACGTAGATTCTGGCACACTGCTGCAGTTTTGCTTTACAGAAAAGTAATCTTTTTGTTTGCTTTTTTTCATACCACAGTCATCCCAGGTTACACTCATATCCTAAACACCAGACCATCCTGAACTTGTGCAACTGCTGTTATGCACAACAGGAAGGATGTTCCCTGGAAGACAAGTGATCCTGTCTCCACAGAGTGATCTCCTGAGCAGCAGAATAGCAGCCTGCAGGTCACCATACTTGTCTCTAAGGGCTTCCTCCCTGTCTGGCCCTGGTTTTACAACACCTTGGTGCCCCCTCAGTGTCACACATCTTCGCTACACCCATTGTGGCTGATGAGAAGCTGTTTTGCTGTGCTGTTCCTCACAAGGGTCACTGTCCAGCTGTGCAAGCATTTATCTGCCACTGGTGACCCATCATCCTGACTTTGCAATGCCCTTGTTTATTTACAATCTTTATTAATTTATCCGCTCTCACTTCCTAAGGTATTGCACAGCACACTCTGATAAAACAAAGGAAAGTACTAATCAGGATTAATGGCACTATTATAACCCAATGAATTCAATAGAATTGCAATGGCTAAGAGGGAACATTAAATTGCTGATGAAGAACCCATGCAGGAAACACAAGAAGCTGGAAATTAACATCTTTTTTTCAAGAGTTATTCACAACTAAGCAGCTGCAATAGACCCTTGGTGTACCCTTCACTGTACCTGCAAGCAAGGGCAAAATGAGCAGAATTTTGCCTTTGGCTGAGGATGTCAGGAGCACGAAGGGGTTTTGTACTGAGTCCTCCGTTTTTTACAGCTTGTGTGCCTGGTCATATGTGGGGGAGCTGAAACTGCCAGTAGTTCTGGTGAAGAGCCAAGCAGCATGAAGCACTTTTGGAGCCTCCAACCTTTTTCCAAGGAGACACAGGGAGCTGGGACAGCACCCACCCAGGGCGCGGGCTCCAAGCACTGAGCGCGCAGCAGCCGGCTCCAGGCACTCGCTGTCTCCAGCAACGGGGCTGAGCGAGGCATTTGGGCTCCCCAAACGGAGTTTCCTGAAAACAGGAGCCACAAACCAGCCCAGCGGGCAAGGAGCCACGCAAGCCAGTCACAAAGAAAGCTTGAGGTGGTGTCAAGCCTTAACCCACCCAAGGGTGCCGTCCTTGGACGGTGTTCACAGCCCCATGGGGTGGAGAGCCCCGTTCCCACCCCCACTCGAGTGCCTTTTTCCCATAATACACAACCCCAGGATGCAGGAAATGGGAGTTCACATCATTCCCTGGACTAAGGAAGTGTCTGCACATCAGAGAGCTGGTTTCAGGGTTGTATTTTTTCCTTCAGGGCAAAAAAGGAAGATGCAGAGCATCTAACCTGCAAAACTTGCCCCTATGAAAAGCTTTTCCAGTTCTGGTTTTGTTGCTTTGTTGTTTTTTTTTCAACAAAGACAAAAAAAGGGAAAAAGAACATTAAGTTTTGGTCAGAATAAAAATCTATTCTGAGTGAAAAAGAAATTTTCCCTTCCTCTATCCCATCAAAGCTACACAGTGGCTCTTGCTGTTCAAGGAGTAACTTTATACAGGTCTAAAACCCCTCTGCCTCTTGGGTAAAATGCTAGGGGTGTATTAGAAACAACCAGCAATACCTTACCAACCCTCTAAAAGCAGTGGTGATGAAACAGCCACCAAAACCATGGTCTGTGGTGAAAACAGGAGCTATTGAAGGGCCTGGCCCAGCAATACCATGTGCTGCAGCCCTGTGCCAAGGAGCACAGCAGAGAGGCTGAGGATCCAGCTGGGAAAGATGCTTTGGCAGCCTGTGGTCACCCAGGTGAAGCCTGGTCCTCCCACCAGTCTCCCCAGGACCCATCATTCCTTGATGCTCACTCCCAGCAAAGTTCTAGGACAAGAAAAGGACAACAGAGCCAATTCCAAGTGCCAACCCTCCACGAGTGTTCCCACAGCTCGGTGCCTCCCCTGCTGTGCACAGAACCACTGCCAGCAGCTGGGAACACTCCAGGCCCACAGACACAGTCTGAGTCCTTGGCTGCCTGCAGCACAGGGGAGAAGCTTTGGAGGTGGGCTCTCCCTCTCATCCCACTTTGACTTTTTCCTTCGAACTGTGCTGGCAGTTTTCTTTTCCCGATCTGTGGTTAATCTGCACACAAAGTCACACAGAATATGAAATTTAAAATGTGACAGGCTTTTTTTTTGTGGTTATTGTCTGCTTTTTTGACAGCTTTTGGAAGAGAAACCCAACTTCTGGCTTTTTGCCAGGAGGATTATGTTGTTTCACTTATGAAGAATGCATTTTTCATAAGCAACTATTTTACATTGCAAACTCTGGGCTTTTATTCCAGACAGATAGACTACTTTTATTAAAGTTTCCTCCAAGATCTCTGTCTTTTAAGTCCATGAGAGTTAACCTAGAAATACTGTAGTTACAGAACTGCACACAAAGGTATATTCATCAGGTCTGGGGCTGCTTTCACACTGAAATAACCCTTTAGAAGTTAAAAAAAAAACCAAACCAACAATACTTCCATAAAAGTGAACACATTTGAGTATAACATACAATTATAGAGAGCCTGTACTTGGTCCCAGAAGGCTGTGATTGTGACCTGTGGCTGTGGTTGGGCAGGAAACACTTTTCCTGCCTTGCAAATATTCCTGGGATTTCAGAAATTATTCCCATTTCCATATGTAGTAAAAAGAGAGTTATTTTACAGCTTTCATTGACATGAAAGAGCAGAGAGACAGGCAGACAGCCCACAGGGCTGTGGTTAGGCTCTCACCTAGGATGAAAGGGATTTAGGATCAGATTAGCTGTGCTTGCTGTGGTTTGCAGCGGGGACAGGGCTGCTGGGCTCTCAGAGGCACCAAGTGCTCATTAGGCTGCTGGCTTTTTCAGCTCTCTCAGCTGAAGATTTTCAGTTTTGCACAGGTCATTAACTGTTCACCAGATCGGGGACTTGAAGCTAATTAATCTCCGCGGGAGACCGGTGCCAAACCCAAGTGCTTTAGGCGCGCAGACGGGTTGGGCACGACAGGGACCGGTGAGATGGGTGAGGGCTGGCAGGAGCGACTGAGCTCCCCCCGTTCCCAGCACAGGCTCCTGGCAGGGCTCCTGGCACGGCTGCCCTGCTGGGTCTGCCTGCCGTGCCCAGGAGCCACCCCTGTCTGCCCAGCAGGGGCACGTTGTGAGCGGGGACGCACCAAGAGCCAGCCCAGGGGACGGGTGCTGGCTGTGTCACACGTCCCTGAGGTGCAAGCAGCAGGTCCTGCCCCACGGGGCCTCAGGAACCTGAACATGGGTGAGTCCTTGGGCATAGCACCTTAACCCTGCACCCTCACCCACATCAGCCCTCAGAGGGACAGGATCTAGCCTCCAGGCTAGAAACTGGGCTAAAATAGAGATGGTTTCTGTCCTTCATAGACAAACCATGCCATTGCTGCGGTAGAACCCATGGGAGTGGAAGAAAAGGTGACCCAGGTTGGGTTCAAGGTAGTCTCCTGAGGGAGAGGACCCTATGACTCTCTCCCTACACCCAGCACCACCTACAGTCCTTGCCAGTGTCATAAATAAAATCCTCCTTACTCCTTTCTCACCTGCCCCTTACACACCTGTATAATGCTCACTGACTTATGTTACGCTCACTGAGCCAAAGGAAGGCTTTCAGGTTTCTCCAGCTCCAGAAACTGCCCTTATTTAAAAGATGTCCTAAGTTTTACTTAGATTTCGAGAGTCATGATAAGCCAGGCCAGAAGGAAATCTCACCCAGTCTCCTGCATATCATAAGAAATTAATTCTCTACAAATTCCCTGGTGTGAGTCCAGTCCAGAGGAACAAAATGCTACATTTCAGCATTTGATTTTATCCCTCCTTTTTGTTCTCTGCTTATTCGTTTCTCTACCAAAAAAAAAAAAAAAAAAAGGCAAAATGAGGGTGCAGGAGAGGTAAAATATGAATGGAAAATTACTTAAAAGTACTTTAACGTAGGTTGTTACTCTGAGGAGGAGAGAAAGGCACTGAGGAAAAAAAAAAAGTGAAAGAAAATATTGTCTACATTTATTTTTTCCCTTTCTTTGTCAAAATTGTTTTAATGTCAGGAAATTCACTTGTACACAACCCTCTACTGGCACCAGCCCTGCTGTGGGAGCCTAGCCCCCACAACATTGCACATTNAAATTCACTTGTACACAACCCTCTGACTGGCACCAGCCCTGCTGTAACCCAGACACCTCAAAAGGGGTACACAAATCAGGGCTTAAAATATTCCTCGTCTTTTCCTGGAGCTGCTCTAGAGTGGGGCTTGTGACAGGCTGGACAGGGATACACTTAAAAGTGAGTGCTCTTGAGGAGACAATTAATGAGTGAAATTTACCAGTACATGATTTTTGATGTCTCTCGCTAAAGAAGTCAGCATTTCGTGTTGAGTTTTTCAGGAATACCTTTAGGATGAGTTACAAATATACAGAAAGTGAGACAGCAAGTTACAACACACAGCCTGCACAGATCATCCCTTGACTCCATTGTGGCTCCAGGTGCTCACTGTGAAACAATTTCCAGTTTCTTATTTACCATATTTTCTCTTTAAAGTTGCTATTGCCTGGTTTCAAACTCACTATTGCCATGTCAAATTTGACATTCTGTTTAAAGCAAAAGCAAATCATATCTCAGAGAATTCAGAGACGATGGCTAGAAAGGAAGATACCCTGGGTGTACAGGGGGTGAGAGTTCCCCCTTCTAGGGCCAAAAGGATCTGTTCATGAGCACAGGTACTCTTTTCTGGGTACCTCTGGCCTGGCCTGAGGTGCATCTTTGACCTTCACCCCCTGCATCTCACATATTATTAATCTGTGAATGCATTTATTTAAGGGCTTGACTTTGGTTCTTGAGCATTCAGAACTAGTTTACATCAGGATAACATGCTGGAGTAAGTAGACACAAAATGAAATGGAAGAACCAGGATTTAGCCCAATGATGACAACCCCAAGAACTCCATATTAATGGGAACTGCTGAGAATCCTGTTTTGGTTGGGTTTAGTTCTGAAATCTTCAAATATAGGTTGGTCTTGGACTTTCATCTTTTTCAGAAAATCCTGGCCAAGACACTTTGTAGAGGTGCATAAAGTTAGAGGGCTAGACAACATCCAAAATACTTTTTTTTTTTTAATTAAAATTCCCCTCTTATGCCTCCCCTCCATTTTATCTGAGCTGCCCGAAGGGCTCCTGCAAGGAGGATCACATAATACCACACCAGTCACTGCAGAGAAAAATGCAAGTGGGGAAAAATTCATTTCTTTAGGGGATGAAGTGAACCTCACTCTTTAATTCCATTAACTGCTCTGTTTCTCCAGGGCATTCTGCAGGCAACAAGAGAATAAGAAATATCCATTTCACACTGTGGAAAGGACATCTTTGAAAAGCTGCTCCTGAAAATGGGTGGCTTGAGGTACAGCAGGTACAGCAGCTGTAAAATTATTCTGCTATTTAGGTTGGAATTCCAATATTTTATTGTATGCCTTGACACAGAGTTTTCTTGAATATTTTCAGAGAAGATCTTGTAGCTGGAGTATAATGAGCAAAAAAGTAGAATGACCTTCTTTTCTGGTGTATGCTTTGGGATTTTTTTTAACCCTTGTTCTTAATCCCATTTTTGGCTTGAGCATAGTCACTAGATGGAGGACAGACTGTGCACACACACACAAATACACACACACGGAAACAAGAACTTGTTTTCATAATATCTGTCATCTATCCACATCCACTCTGCCTTTTCTTCAAATAGACAGTGTTATTAGCTTTACCTTTTACCCTTCAATTACCAAGCACATCATGAGTCTTGCAGCACTCCCTCTACTTCAGAGCAGCACAGAGCTCAAACAAACAAAAAAAACCAAACACAAAATACTTCCCTGGCTTTCCATGCATACTGATGATATAGAGCAGAGAGGAGACTGTAAAGTAGGAAATATGGCACTTAGAGTTCAGGATGGGTTTTAGTTCTCTTTGCCCTCATTTTGGGTTCTTGCAGGATTTTGAGAATTTTTTTGTAACATAAAGGTGGTAAATTCTGATTGTCTGATTCCTCCCTGTTCAGCAAGTCTTACTTTACACATCTATCCTGTAGAGTTTTACTAAGGTGGATATCACTGGCCGGAACAGAGATGCTGTGAATGATCATAGAAACATGTCATGTTTGAGACCTACCACCAAAGTCACCCACATAGATAATATTCAGGTGCAGTTTCATGACAGTTCCTACCCACTCTTATGAACTCTAATGTCTGTGAAGTGCAGTGAATTTTCCTCACCAGCAGCAGTCCCATAACTCTCCAGGAACTGCTGCATGTGAGGCTGTGCTTCTCCCTCAGGTCACACCTGTGACCATCTCTTTATCCAGTGTCCCTAGAGGTACATTCAGTGCCTTTGGAGCAATACTGCTTTACGTGGCTGAGTGCTCAGCTTTGAGCTGAGCATGTCCTCCAGGGTCTCCCTGCAAGTACAGGACAGACACTTCCCTACCAGGGCTTCACAGTATGAAACCTGCTCCCTTTTGGGAGGTGACAAGAAACATCTTCACTGTATCCAACAGCACCGCTTTCGTATTTGAAACCTCTTCAGCTCTCTGAGCTCCTTTCAAACACAGACTGAGCAGAATCTGTGCAGTGGCATATTATCAGCTCTGCTAAGACCCTGGAGCATTCGTTTGAGAAGATAAAAACAAATTTATTCACACCATGGTGCCCACCTGAAGATCAGTCAGGCTGTTCAAATGCTGTCCCAGTAAACCAAGCATGTGTTTGCTGAGTGAAACTGCTATTGCCCAAATGGCACACTGAATGGCAGTGCAGAAAGTTGTAGGAAGTGTGTAATAATATGACAATAATAATTATAATAATAAAAGTAAAAGAACGTGTAAGAATTGTGCCAGGGAGGGAAGCATTTGACTGAGGTCTGAAAAATTATGGCAGATTTCTCTGCAATGTGTTATCCAGTAGTTTATTAAATTACCCGAAAGTAAAGGACTTCTTCTGACTAAGGGTGGTTCATCACCCAGAACATGTTCCCACATTCAGCAACAGCTTTTGCTCAACTTCAGCTGAATTCTCTTGCATCACCCTGTCTGTGGACACAGCTGTAAAATCACTCCCTTCCCTAGTCAATATAAGGCAAAATATTTATTTTAGTAGTGGTGGCTAGGCCAATTTCATTCATAATTAAATCAGTGGTTTATTTCTAGGTCTTTTCACTGACCATCCATTCATCACTTTTAACCACAGGGTTCAAAGAGCTGCTGGAAGGCATAATCTTTTCAAAACCCAGCACAAGCAGAGTGTCACAGCCCAAGGGCCAGGCTGGCAGCCATGCTCTGCCATCACAGCCTGTCAGCCTCAGCCAGGACCCTGCAGCAGAAAGGCCACTCCAGCAAAGATCTCCACAGCCACTGGCACCTTGGGGCACACCTTCAGTGACAATGAAAAATGCACTGGTTGAGTCAAAGACTGCCCAACCCAAGCTCATCCCACTGTCCTGGTGTCCCCTTAGAGCTGCTGATGATCCCAGGGGAGTAGAGCTTTTTGGGTCCTGTGGTCTTCACCAGCGTGTGGCTCCACATAATCCATCACAGATGCTCCATATGCTGAGCTCATATTCTCTTTTTTTTTTTTTCTAGTGAAGGTGACCAAGGGAGCTGTACATACTTTCTTGTCCTATTGCACACCCACTTTCTTGTACTATTTCACAGCTCCTGTCCTGCAGACAAGAACTGCCACAGTGCACCAAAGCTCCCCCTTGCACAACAGTGCAGACACGGTGGTGCAAGGAGTGATTTTCAATACTTCACATGTCATAAGAGAAGAGATCTGCAAAAGATTTGAAGCTAAGAGGTTTAGACCAGTGATGTATCTCGAGGGTGTCTTGCAGCAAGCAGCTCCCATGCACAGCAGTACAAAGAAAAGCCAGCTCCCTTCCTCAAATTGCTGCCTTGTGCAGGTAGTGAAAGCTAAAGCTCAAGGAGTCTGTGATTTGGAGCAAACACCAAAGACACCAGACTCCAGTCCCAGTCCCAGCAGGCAGTCAGGCTGACACATACCCAGGACAGCTTGGTAACATTTTCTTTTGGAGTCCTATCTTTTATGTCTTCATATTCTGGAAATTTTTATACTTCCCCTTCCAAGCAGAATGTTTCACTCTGCTGCCTGTCGTGCTTCTGTCCTTCCCAGCTTCACTCAGTTCAAGAGAACCATTTTTTCAGCCCCTTCTATACCTCTCTCTCTTGTAACCATGGGCAGTCATTTCCAAAGTGCCTGAAGTGATCAATATTCAGATTGAACAGCCTAATTCTCAGATTTATCTCCAGTTTTATATGCACTCTTGGTGCATATCTCCAATATCTGCAAAATAATACTCCTATTAACTGAAGGAGAATTTGGATTATCAGCACAGTTCAAATGATGACAAGAAGACAAATAGAGTTTTTACACAGCAATAAAAATTTCAGAGTGACCAGACCCCAGTCTCTTCTTTCAGTTTCACATCTTGCAAATATTTTGATCAGCTTTCCACTCTGTCCTCCAACCACTGCTACACTTCAGGTCAGCTGATTGTTTCATGGAGCCAAGCTCTTTTGATCCATTAGAAATTTGTCCAGCTCTTCGCTAAAGCCAGTTAGAACACACTTTACAAAAGGAGAACATAAATCAAGTGGTAAATTTGTGATTTTCATGCAAACCACACAGAGGTCAGTGGCTCAGTTACACCATCCATTCCTCTGACCAGCAAAGTCTGAGGCCTTTTTCTCTGGAGAATTATACTGGAAAATCTTTAGATAATCTTGGTCTCAGAAGAGGCTCTCGAGCTGGGCAATATTTATTCTAGTTGAAAAAGTAAATATTCTACTGTAGATTCTTAGATGGCAAAAATATCTCAACAATGAGCAGAAGGATGGATATGATTTCCACTTTGATGGCATATTGATCAAGATAAGATAATTATTGATCAAGATAAGAAATAATTATACAACTCCTCTAAAATATTATACAAATGAAGAAAATTATCTAAAAAGCCAGAAATATGTGTCTTGGAACAAATCCAGATGCACCAAATGTCTACTTTTAAACTCTGACTAATGGAAAGAAAGCTGCAGTGATTAGTTACAGCAGTTTTAAATAAATACAAATTAGGAATGGTTCTGACTGGATCTGGGCAAACTGACCTCCAGAGCTAAGTGACCTTCAGATTTCAGAAGCATGTGGAAGGGGGAGACCTGTTGGAAAAGCAGAGCCTGAGGAATGTTCCATGATGTGATTTCCAGAGAACTCTTAGGGAACCTTGCCCCTGTTCCAAAAAGTGCAAACACCTCTGGTGTCCTGCTGTGTGAAAATTTCCCATGGGAAAATTTGGGGCAATAATCTGTGCAGGGGACAGTCCAGCATAGGATAACAACCTCTGGCAGTGTGGAAACAGGCAGTAGTGATGGTGAGGAACAGGCACCTGAAAGCTTCATGCAGTGTCCTGACTCCTGTCTTGTGTGCCTGGGTTTGCCTGCAAGAGCCATGAAACACTCACTGTTCTAATAAACAATTTCAGTGTCTGTGTGGTCTGTGGTCAGCTCACACCTCACTTCAGGAGCTCCTCAGCCCCTGCTGCACTCAGCTGCCCCGATGTCTGAAATGCCCATTGCCCACCCCTGCAGTGCCCCAGATCCCATCCTGTCGCTATCTGGGCACAATGGCACCCGTGGGTGCTACTGCCAAGCACACACCCGAGCTGGGAGACTGATCAAACTAAACCCTCTTTTTTCCTCTTTGGTAAAGGTATTGTGAACACGAGCCCTGAACTAAATGCAGCAAATCCTCAGGAATTTGAAGTGCAGATGACACATAAGGCTCAAGGCTCAGGCCAGGTCTGTTGCTGAGGGTTTTGCACAAGCCATGTTTTAGCAGATCAGAATGGCACATGCTAATGAATGCAGTGCCACAAATGGCATTGAAGTACTGCCTGTGCATTGCACAGTAATTGCCAGACAAAGGATGGCAACAAAGCAGAGACTCACATAAAATTAGATTAAAAACTTTAACTCTTTGTGCATCATGCACAGTGTTTCCATGGATCTGTAATTGCCCAGGGAAAGAATTTGCAGTGGGAAGCAGAGGCTTTCTCTGAATTTGCAGCAAGCAGTTCACTGCTGCTCAGGCTGCAAACACAAGCTATGGACAGCTGACATCTTCTGAGTGTATATCATCCCCAACTCTCATTTATATCTGAAGCTTAAGAAGGATTTATCTTCAGAGCCAGCTCAAGGAGTATGATGTGAAAGGGGAATGAATAAAGCAAGAAAGCCATAAATTTCTCGTCCAGTACAAAAACCTGGACACTTAGTAACCATGCAGAGCCAAGAACTGAGTGGAGGACATCAGTGTGAACGCTGTGATCTATGCTAAAAACCTTCTCTAAATTCCTCATTAGCATTCCTTGCTAATTCCTTGCTGGGGGGAGCAGGTGTTTATATCTCATGAGAGAGTATCAATTTTTAACTCATCTAAGTGTTTTAAATCACTTCTTCACTCAGCTCCCAAACAAACAGAGAAGCAATTTAGGATCTGGGGTGAGAGATGCTCTCCCTTTGACCAGACTCACTGCACAGAATACTTGGAGCCAATTCTGCTTTCTGCTGGCATAAAGGGGATCAAACTTGGCAAATTGTTTTAAATGTCCAGTGTGATTACTGGCAACAGAAAGGTCCTGAAAGAAACTTTTTTTTTTCTTTTTTTTACACTGAATAACATAGATAATGACAAAAATGGCTGGATAAAATCTAGGCTACATAATGCTGGTTTAATTATATTTTCTGTTTAGGTTTCATGTCCTAGTGATAAGTTCTTACCAATTCACTCTTGTCCCAGATTTCTTCCCCCTGTGCTTCTGTAGTGTATTGAAAAGGCATTCTGCTGACAGATCTTTGTAAATATTAGTGGAAAGAAGTGAAGAATTGTCACTGATAGTAGGGCCTATGGCCACAGATATAAAAAAAAAACTTGTCTAGTCCCTCTGCAATGTGTTGTCTATTAGTAGAAAGGAAGCACACAGGAAAGCAATAAAGATGTTGAACCTACATAAGCTCTAAATGAGTAATCTTTAAAATCTCATTCCTTCCCTGCAGGACAGAGAAGGTAATAAATAAGGAAAACCCAGCTAAGGGGGTAGAACACTCCTGGTGTCCACGCACGGGTGATGCAGGAGGTCCAAACTTCAACAGAAAATGCTGAAAAGTCAGCAAATTTCTTGGATGTGACCCACTGTTAAACTCACATTACTCAACTTAAACAGGAGCACAGAGGTTTATTTAGGCAAAATAACAGTTCTTGTAAACACAAACAATAATGAAGAAGAAAAATTAATTCAGCTGGGAGACAACAGAAGCAGAAAAACAAAGACAGACCTTGTGCTAGAGCCAGGCCTAAGCCCAAACCTGTTCTGCCTCCAACCCCAAGAACACTGGTACACAGCTGACCTCTGTAAAATCCTGGGCAGGTATATTTCAAGCCCTTGTGCTATTGAAGATAACAATTTACAAGCCTTCTGGAAGAAAGATGTGGAAGGACAGCATCACTGTAAAAGCCGAGTGCAAATTACACCAAAACACACACAAGCTGGATGCAAGTACTCAGTCTCTTCAGCTCTTCTTTATATTTATTTTAAAACATAATATTTTATATTAGTACTGATTAACTAGAACTCAGCAATTCATGACCTATTACCAGTGTGATGGACCAAGGCAGTGGGAAAAAACAGATTAACAACTTAAAGTTAAAAACCCAGAAAGTCACAAATAGATGCTCTTTCTATTGCCTGTGGCTCATCCTGCAGCATTAATGTGTCTCCAGAGAATAAATAGGGCCATATAATGGCAATTATTGTCATGGGCTCATTGCAGACATGACCTCACCCTCAGGACTTGGAATCTGCCCCTGACTGGGCTGGAGCTCTGGAGGAATTTTAATGATGGGGTGTGAGGGTCAGGCTGTGATATCTCTTTTGCATAATAGAAACCCATCTCGGTGGGGCTGACTGAGGCTGATTGCTATCTGAGCTCCCTGCAGGGTTTCCAAGGAATGGGTTGGGTCAACAGGTAGCTGAACAGTCACCCTCAGTGCTTTAGTTACTATAAGTGCTCTGACAGAAATATTAAAAATTTTCTGCGGTGCCAGCCTCAACTTTGAACACTTGAGAAACCTCTGGTTTGGAGTAACACTTGCTTTCCTCATGGATCTGGAACAGCCTTTGCCTATTGTACCCCAAATAACAGACAAGGCTGTCTTGTGCTCTCAGCTTGTACCCATCTGGAATTCTGTGTTACCTGAAAGGGACACTAACTTTACCCAGAATCCTAGAAAGGTGTTCAGCAGCACCCAGGAAACTGGAGGAAAGTGTGACCTGTCAGCGACCTGTTAAAATACAGACTGCTCACACCTTCACCTGCTGGGAGCTGCTAAGCTTGGTAGGAAGACATGTCTGCTGTAATGCACAACCATTCTCAGCTAACAGACATCTCCCAATTACTCTGCAGAAAGTTAATTCCAGCTCCCACTTGGCACCAAATCTAAGCATCCCCAGGACCCAGTTTAAATGGTGAACGAAGCCTTCGTTTTGTCAGTCCCTGCCATAACAGTCCATTAACCTCAGTGAATTACCTTGTAGTCCCCATCCATCAAAGTGTCTGTCTACCTGATGAAATGAAGAGTTATTTCTTGGGTCTGTCACTATGTGCCAGCTCAACAGCTAAAGCGTTTATTCAATATGATTAATCCATTATTTCCTAACTGTGGTATCTGCCCTGTCAACCTGGAGACATGGCCAGAAAAGTTCCCAGGAACATCAGAGACAACAGCAATGGGACTGACAAATCCCACACGTATATGGCATGCCAGGGGCATCCAGGAAAGCATAAATTCCCTCCACTCCCACACTGGTGTTGGAACACTGCTTCATTTGAGGAAACCAAACTTCAACAGGAGGCAGAAAGGGCAGGAACAACTCAAGGGGCAGCAAGAAGCATTTTACAAATATTTCCCAGTGCCTAAGAGAACTGAAAGGACATCTGGTAAGAAAGTTGCTTTCAGGGTGAAGATAAGGGTGTTCAGATCCCATGATGAGCATCAGTACCCAGAAGTGCCATTCCTCTCACCTGGTGAAACATCTGGGATCTCTCAGATCTGTACCATCACTTTGGTGTTTAGGCTTGCTGCACCCGAATTCCTCCTCACAGCCTGCAGGGCTGCAGGATCCCCAGTTATGACAGCACTGACCAAATGGAGAAAGTCAGCCATAGCTGACTGGTACCTGCCATTGCACCTAATCTCCATCCAGTACTGCAGAACACAGCCAGCTACTGCCTTTACTGCTTTTATTCCTTCACTGTCATCTAGTTCTTGAACCTGGTCCCTCTGACATGAAAGAATCTGAAATACTGCAATATCTGAAATACTGAAATATCTGAAATACTGCAATATCTGAAACACTGCAATATCTGAAACACTGCTAGCAAGGAGCCAGCTGTGGACCAGGCCCGACAGCACTGGTGATAGAAGAAAGCACTTAGCACAGAGCGTATACACCAGGGTGATCTACACAGAAGGATAGGCAGATACCCACTATTCATTCCTGAATATTTACTGGGCTTGCTTCAATTACAAGGCTTAGTAGCATAAACTTCGGATGTACAATGCTAAATATTTTTCTAAGGTCATGGGCGGTAATTGAAAGATGACTTTGATACTCACATTAAAAGCTACTACTAATAGGGAACAGCTCTGAAATCAGCCCAGCATGATGCCTTTCAGTCTTGGTAATAATGAATATACAGGCAACTCATAAGAGTCTACTCAGTGGAAACAAAACATAATTTGGCCGGTCATTTGCTTTTGTTCGTCTTTTGTTGGGGAAAGGGAGGGGAGACAAGTCCTGTGGCAATGGCACTGAGCAGCCCATCTCCGTTTTGAATCTGCTGAGATTAAATATATCCTTTCAACAACAAAGGCTGAACTCTGATCAAAGCCCCACCAGCAGCACACCCTACAGTGGGATACACCAGATCCTAATTCCTGCCAGTGCCCAAGGGGATGTGAATCTCCCATCAGTCAAGTAACACAAGGACAGGAGAGAGCATTGTAATTTTCAGTCCAGCCTAACAAACCCTGCAGCCTCTTGGCTTGCAGTAACCTGGAATGCATCCTGCAAACAATTAGCAAGACGGCTTTTCCAAGCCATCAACACCACATGGCTCCTTGATATTGTTTTGTTCTTATTTCCCTCCCTCCCAAGAGCTTTTTCAGGAACCCCACACATACACTGCAGGGAGTACAATTACAGGACAGAGTGTTCAAGTCAAAATGCATTCAGCATGTTTCTCCTTTTTATGCAAGGGCCTCTGTGCCTCTTCTGCCTGCACCCAGCGTGAGTGCAGTTGTATGAGATACTTGGACAAGCAATTACCCATCATGTGCAAATAAAGCCTTGTTTTGTCAAGCAAATGTATGTGTGCAAAAATGTACAGTCCTGTGTTGTAATTGTCTAAAATTCCATTGTGGCACGACAATGAGTTACAACAGGCACAGGGATCGCTTGTCTCTGAGTAATTACTTGTGTCCTGCACAGACCCTCCCAGCAGCTCCTCTCCAGCTGTACTGCACTCATTCATGCAGGACAAACACTGATGTTAACAGACTGAATGAAAAAGAGTATTTTCTGTAGTTACAACTCAGATTGCAGAACTTCTAATTTGGCTCAATTATAGCTTTTTGCAGGATGAAAAGGGGATCTGCACCAGCCACTCACAGGCAGGCAGAGTTTAGCAGTGGGCAAGTGTCATTTCCACTCTCACCTTGCTTGCTTGTCCTTTGCTCCTCCTCCTGCACCCAGCAGGAGCAAATGTCTCCCAGCCTTCTGTGTTAGCCAAAGGACCATGCCACAGTCAGCAGCCTACCAGAGTTTCTGCTGAGAAATTACCTCCCAAGCAAGGGCAAGTCACAGATAACATGTCTGAAAATGGCAGGTTTGTCTATTCTGTCCTCTGTCAGTCAGGAGAGGGGGATCCTGCTGCCAAGCTCTTCTGCTTATGGAAGAGGCAGGTACAAACCTGATAGACCCCAGAATCATCAAACATCTCAGCTGCTCCTATTTCCCTACTGCTAGGGATGAGGGTACAAGGAACAACAGCACAGTACAGGGACTCTGGGCTGGTGAACTGGGTTGGCCACTTACTGCCCCAGAAGGAAATATGGCTTCAAATCTAGGCTGATCTATCAATGGTCTATGTGTTGTTGATCAAAGTTTCATCTCCTCTCTTTCTCTCTTCCAAAGACAGAATCAGGGCTCTAGAGTCTGTGCAAGTTACCATAAGTATGTGGTTTTGGGAGATTGATAACTATTAATCTAAATGTTTCCAAGTCAAAATTCTCTATCACACTTTTAAATACTTCAGGAAGATAAAACCACCCACTCTAAGTCTGTAGTTTTATTCTGTATCTGTGGTCTAGAAATAAATTGAGAATTTCCTCTCCTATTTTTAGGAGTGCAATTATATTAAGAAACTTAAGTTGGTGGAGAGGTGCATTTCCATGCATATGGTACAATCACATCTGAAAGAGAAAACATTAAAACAAAAATACGGTGTCCTATCTGTCCATTAGCACTGAAATATAACCAACCAAGCAATCAATATCTCATCAATCATAGAATCATAGAAACATTTTGATTGGAAAAGACCTCTAAGACCATGAGTCCAACCGTTAACTCAGTAGTGTGCAAGTTCACCACTAAACCATGACCCCAAGTGCCACATCTACACATCATTTAAATACTTCCAGGGATGGTGACTCAACAGCTTCTCTGGGCATGAGGAGACTAATAAGGTACCCCTGAGCTTTCCTCACCCTCAGCTCCCTCAGCTGCTCCTAATCAGACTTGTTCTCCAGACCCTTCACCAGCTTCCTTGTCCTTTTCTAGGAATGCAAATCACTTAAATATTCCTTATTCAGCAACTAGACTTAGCTGGTCTGTAAATTTCCACTGAAATCCATAATATATAAAAATCCATGTGCTTTATCAAACAGGGATGTAGTTACCTGCAGAGCTACACTGCACTGCAGGGAAGAGTGTGCATGGGCATAGATATGGTCTTTTATTTTCTGTGATCCTGTGTTTATCTGTAGGTCTGTGTATTCCCTTTGTGCCTGACAGCTGCCTGATAAATTGCGTGGCCACTGCAAAAAGAGATAAACCCTGCCAAGCAGTTTGCTGATAACATCAGTGTTCAATTTAAGGCAAATGCTAAATCATGGAAATCAGCATTTCATGCAGAGATCAGAGATTACTGGGTTTCAGAAGCTAACAAGCAGTGTGACTTTGCTCTGGAATACAGGAAATCACAGTTCAATTTTCCATGCAAGCATAATAGTGAAAAGATGCAGATTTGGTAAAGCACTTCTGGGAATTTGGGGGCAGAAAGAAAACTTTTTTTGGCTTTTAAAAATTGGGTTTAGTAGCAGTAGTTATAATAGTATTTCACATATTTTCTTTTCAAATACTTCTTTCCAGTAGCTCTTTAAAAGGTGAGGGTTTTTTGTATTCAATAAATACAATCTCAAATCAAGAGGCCACAACAAATGGCATATTTGTGATCTGACTGTGTAATAGTTGTTCTAGGTTCATATTTCCTGTGTGAGATTCATGATTATGAGCTAAAAAAATTACTTTATGTGCATGATTTGTAATCATTGGTTAAAAGCAAACAATTCCACAGTTAACTCATTCTGCCAAATACTCTTACAGAGGAAATGTGAGTGGCTGTATCCAAGCAGAATCCTCTCTGCATTTCTTCTAAACTAACAGCCCCATCCGGGTATATATTTTTAGTTTTCAATGCAAAAATTCCAAGTAATACCATGAAGGGATGAGATCAGTTACTTTTTTAACTAGGCAAAGCTTAGGTAACAGCCTAACTACTCATATTTTCTTACAGTTTGTTTGTCTGTTTGTTGTTGACAGCATAAACTGTAGTCCCAGGCAGAAATCCTAGCCCCACCTGATCTCAAAGAAATTTCATTCTGTTTCAAGAAAAAGCAGGATTTCAGCTTCATTGATTCTCTTGGATTCACACTGCCTAATTGTCTTGAAAAATGAAAGTTTCATATCACGACTCCTAGTGCAAATCAATAAGGGAAATGTTTTCGTGAATGTTAGTCCTACAGAATTATCTGTCATCTGAAATGTCTTTTTCTCTTTCAGCAAAAAGTTTTCGTATTTTTTCTCATTCTCTTTGACTTTATGGAGATCTTGGCTGTTTCCCAAGATTGCTAAGCATTAATGTTTCCACTTCTAAAAGAGACCAGCTGCTTTATGTTTTTTCTACCCAACTCTTCACACCATCATCAGTCTAAACCCTTAGCTTTACAAGCTTTCACTGTCTGATAGCCATATAAATGCAAAGGAGGACATAATTATGAAGAGTTCATACTCACATAAAAGAAATTTTCTTAAGAAAGAGAGAGTAATGGAAAGATTAATATCAAGATATTCACAAATTTGGTTTCTTAAGGTGTAACTGTCAGTGTCAGGAATGAATATCACACAGATCAAAGGATGCATCCCACTTCAGCTGGGGACCATGTTCAACCAGTCCAAAAACCAAAACATTTGAGACTGCTATGGCTTAGATATCCTTGCTGGCCTGGAACAAAGCAATCAGAAACTCTAGGCACTGACTTAAAGGCCATCTCCACTTTGCCCAAACCAGGCAGACCGTGGCTGCAGTAGAAAAAGGTCTTCATCAGCCTGCATTCTGCCTAATCATTGCCTAGCAATTGATTTTACTCCAGTTCTGAATAATTTCTGTAGCCCAGTGTGTGCTTCACAAGAAGAGAAGCAGCTTGGGAGGGTTTGCTCTCTTCCCATTCTGTGCCCTACCCCTGTGTACTCACAGGAAATGGGAGGAACAACTTTAGGGCGAATCCTTCTTCAAGCTGACTATTGAAAGGACAAAGGGAGAAGTAAAAGAACCATTTACTCAGAAGAAGGAGTGCACCTACCAATTACTGTTGAACTGCTCTTAATCCTTAAAATCCTGTGGGAGCAGGATCCTCATTGGGCTAAAAAGCTATGGCTCCTACCTGGGGATTTGGGCACTAGGACAGGCAGTTGGCTGTCAAGTGGCAGTAAAATTTGTAATGCTCAGGAGCACCATTGCTTTCCTAGGAGCTGCATTTCTTCAGTTAGTGATGCATCCTCACCTGGTGCTCTCCAAGCACTGGTTAGCACTGTACCTACATACACAGGGAAGTTGCAAATCCATACAGACCATCCCAGAGCACAGTGTCATTAATCAACTGTGTTTTCAACAGAGGTCCCAATATTGCGCAAAACTCATAGTTTGCTAAGTGAAACCAGAGGGCTGTTCTTTTCCTCCAGCAAGCATTCCCCTTGCAAAATCCAGAACTATTCCATTTAAGTGTTCACAGTTTGCTGAGGGAAAGAACATTTTTTTACTTAGGATGTGGCAACGAAAGCCAAATAAATTTTTTCCTGAGAGCTGGACGATGTGCAACATCTCTCCAAAGTAAGAAAGAGCTGCTTGGTGTCTGACTAAAACCAGCTCAGAAAAATGCATCCAGTTTTTTAAAGCAATCACTGAAATATGCCCATGAAGTGAGGCCTGGAGGCTACAGACAGAACTTAGTTTAAGCAGTGACTTAGGTCTTCTGTCAAATGTTGCTTGAGAAATGCGGCTGAAAGAAGAAAAGAAGTACAAATCCGGATGGATGGATGGATGGATGGATGGATGGATGGATGGATGGATGGATGGATGGATGGATGGAGAGCTTCCTTCTTTCCTTTCATGAGGATCCCTGGGAGTCAGATTCCATGTCAGTTTATATGAACACAGACTGCTCTGGGTATGTGGAGTTTCACTGCTGCTCCTGCTCCTGTGGTTTTCATTTTATGTGTTTGTGCTGAGAAGTGAGAAACCAAATTGTTACCACCAAGGTCTCTGGAATCCAGTATCAGGTTTTAGCCCTGGATTGAAATGCATCTGATAATTCCCCGGTCTTTGGTAGCACCGGAGAAAAAACCAGCTTTTTATATGAGCAGTGACTGTGGCAGCCTGACAAACCAGTGCCTTTACCAGAAGCATTTGCAAGGTTTCATTATCTTCTTTATCTGTCCAACAGGAGAGCTGCAGCAGCTTTCTACAGGCTCAAATGTGTTTCTTTCTCAGTGCAAGGACCCATCACGACTCCTCATTCACTTTACTTTTTCAGAGAGAAGATTGTTTTAATATATTGAGCAGCTTGTTAGCCAAGTTAATATTCTTTGCATTATTCTGAGGACGTGAAGACAGTAAGACTTTTTGTACTTTAACCACACAGTTGACTCTTGCAAGACCATTGGCAACAGCAGCCAATTATGCCATACACATTATGGCATATATAATTCCCTTCCTCCTAGAAAACAACCATGTGGTTAGATGCCAGCTCTTTGGCTGGGTATGCACAGTGGAGAGCTTAGCCTCTGTTTAGAGGTTGTGATAGGCAGGGGGTAAGGTCCTGTTGATTGTATCCTTGACATCTGCCCTGGTTCTGAAGATAAGATTTGGTGTGGACTCGCTGAGTGATCCAGGTGAGCCTCAGAGTTAGTAATATGCTGGCTAATGATTTCTGCCTTGCAGACCTTTGTATCCAGTCACAGGGCAAGTGGGTGGGAGAAGCTATAATAAAAGATCAAGCTTTTTTGTTCCAAAAACTATTCTCTACTCTTCTTTTATGCCTATATATCAAGTGCTACAGCTCTTGCCTCTCACTGGACCCCTCCACAGTGACTCATTAAGCTTCTAATAAAAGAGACTCAAATCCCATCCCAGCTAGGCAATATCATGACATCAGATCAAATTCGACCCACTATTCCAACTATTCGAAAAAGTCTGTTGCTTATTTCTCTTCCATCCTAGAAGCAGAGTCTGAACAACTGATTAAAGCTCTGTAATTTACATAACCGGGACCTGTATGCAAAATTTGGTCCATCTATTTGTACCACTCAGTGACAACCTGAAAATTGCATGAGAACTTCCAAACTCAGCAGGTGTCAGCAGCTGCAATCCAGGCTGGCTCTTGAGCAGATCTTGAACAGATTATGGCACCAAGTGGGTGAATAGCATGAACTCTATGTTTAATCTCTTCTGTTTTATCCACCTCTTTAAAAACCTTCTTCTACTACCCAAGTGCAATTTTCCAAGCGAGTATTATTATTATATTGCCTATTTCACTGTTATTGCTATGAAGGTGCCACCCACCAAAGGAATGGCTGCTCCAGCCTTTGAATCAATCATAAAATCACAGACTGGCTTGGGGTGGAAGGGATCTGAAAGAACATCTAATTCCAAATCCCTGCTGTGGGCAGGGATGCCTCCCACTAGACCAGGTTGCTCAAAGCCACATACAATCTGGCCTTGAACACTTCTAGGGATGGCTCAGCTTGCAGCAAGTGACAAAGCCGTTGTTTGAACAACCCCTTGATGATTTCCCTTTCTCACAGGAGGAGGATATTTGGTGCAGGTTCTCCACTGCACTCAGGAGAATCGATGAGAGGAGGAAGCTCTGACTCACAGTACCACAGCTCGATGTAGATGACTCCAGGCCAAAGCATAGGGTGCCCAGGCACAGCAGGTGTTCTGCATGGCACAGGAGCATTGCCTCTGGATAGGATTGAGCAGCAGGAGAGAGTGATGGTGGTGACTGACACAGACCAAGGCCTGACAGGAAATGTTCTGGTGACAGCAGAAACAGCAGAAGTGACCTTCCTCCTGCCGAGCCCCGACGGGGTGCTTTTGGATGGCAGCTCACCCGAACTCATGTTCTCCTGCCCTGACCTCACAGCCCCTCTGTTACTCAACAGAGAGTTTTGCTTCTCTACCCTGCCCCAGTCCTCATGCTCACACAGCCCCCAGGCAAGGTTTTAGCTCTCTGCTTTGCCATCTGCTAAAGCACACAGACTGTCTGTGGAACAGGGAGTGCCTGCAGGATAAAAGAGATGCCTGCAGGTCTCACCATGTTCTTTGTTTGTCATAAAGTAAGCAAGAGATCCCAGGTACATGTAAAGTCTTTATTGCTGTGTCCTCTTAAGTATGGGTAATTCAGCATTCACGGGAGAACAGGGAAATAACACTTTTGTAGAAGGTCATTTGTTTTTTCTTGTTTCAGAGCTTGAGGACTTGTTTTGTTTTTCCTGTCCTCTTTATGAGATGAAGATTGCAAAACCCTGGAAATAGGAAATTCACTAATGAAAGTGCCACTGGCACACAATTTACTCAGAGCTCTGCTGCTTCAGGGTTTGGAGATTAACCCTGAATAACCAGCACACGTGACTCAGTCCTTCCCAAATACAGTGTACCCTCACTAATGAGGATGAAAATCACAAAAATCATGAAAAGGATAGTCTAAAAAATGAGGATTAAAATCACAACAATCATGAAAATCATACTCTAAATAAAACATTGACAATTCCATTTTTTAAGATACCTTTTGGTTATTTGAATTTTGCCATTTGTTTTTTGAGGCTTATGGGTTTGCTCATGCCATTTATGAAGATGATGTAGAAAGATTTCAAAAGAAAGAACAAAAATATTAAGATGAGAAAGAGAGAGCAAGTCTTCTACTAAAGGAAATTAGTGAGAATTAAGCTCTTTGATCACCCTTAAGTTATCTTCTTCTAATATCTGGAAAAGCACATTTTGGTTTTATCCTTAGAACAACTGAACTATGGGTCCCAACTCATTACTTGTCTACAGAAATTTGGACTTTAAGCAAAACATTAAACACATGGGACTGAAAATAGCAACCAGTGATAAAAATGGAACTTGAACTGCTGCCTTATCCCACAGTACAGAACTATGTTTAAACTGACCTCATCTTCAAAATCAGGGTGGCTGTAAGCCTCTGAACCTCACAGTCATGTTCAGCTGGGGCAAGCAGTGGGGCTGTTCACTCTTTTACTCCATTCTGCCTTTTCTGAATGTGTGACAGCACGTAAATGGGGACTTTTCCTCAGCAGCTTGGAAACACTTTGAGTGCTGACTGGTTGCCATAGCAAGGCAGCATGTTTAGGTAGCAGGCAGGAAACAGGGACCTGCTTGTCCAACAGCAGCAGCTGGGGAGGGCCCTGTGCATGCACCAGTGTGGGGATTTGGTAACTTCTGACCCCAGATATGGTCGAGCTGGCTGGGACTTTGCATCCAGCTGCTTGCTTTGAGTAGTTTCATTTTAGACAGAAGAACCAAGGGTAAATGTGTCACACTTGACACGCTAGAAGCACCACACGGACTCTGACCAGATTTTGACCAAGAGAACTAACTTTACTACATCACTGACTCCATTTTGGAGTATATCAAACAATCAATGTGATTGGTAGGCAAAGTCAACACCTCTCCAATCACATTGGTCAAGACAGATGTCCATCAAGAGAACTCCTCTTCCAAGAAAGAATCTAAACACTCTATTGTTTACAAAAAATTGTGTGAGAAAAGAATTTCCAAAAGGTAAACATCAGAAGGCTGAGAAAACCAGGGCAACATAAATGATTCCCTGTTTCCAGAGCAGGAGATCAGAATAAGGTTTGAACACCATGAGATGTTGGCACTAGTGGCAAAAGGCCACATCTTGCTTCCCTGTTTCTCTTGTACCTATGCCATATATATCACAGCCTCCTTGGCTGTGCCACTGAAACTGAGGCTGCACTGTAACAAAATCACTGGGATAATCAGGCTTCAACCCCTTTGGAGGGCTGTTTGAATATGAGAGGGATAACCAATATTGGCATCTAAAAACCTAACTGTAACAGGGAGCCAAAAACAGGATACTGTACTCTGAATGCAATCTCCCAAGTGCTGAATAGAGAACAGGTTCACAGGGTAATTCAGGCTGGAAAGGACTTGAGGAGGTCACCTAGTCCAGCCACCTGCTCAGAGCTGGGTCAGTAGCCACCTCTCTGGACTTTCTAGCACAGCCCAGGATGCAGCCAGCTGCCTTCACTGTGAGGGTACACTGCAGACTCATGCTCATGTCACCCCCTCAGACGTCTCTGAGCTAGGCAGCCTTTGAAGATAATGGCAGAAATAGGTGTCTGACCCATTTCAGACATCTGCTTCAGCAGAAGATTCATCAGGGGATGAATCATGCTCCAGCAATGCCTGGTTCCCTCCAGTGACTACAAAGGGAAACCAGGGTGATTAGCTCTGATATAAACATCCATACCAGTGGTATTTGCTTTCAGCCAGATTAATCCTGCCTCATAAGTTTTGCTGCATCCCTAGGTTTTGCTGCAAGATGTCACACATTTGCATGTGTGTGTGTGACATGCACTTCCAGGGTTCCTTTGAATGCGAAGAGAGTACAATTAAGGATTTATATTCACAACAATGCACTAAACTGGTGGTACTTGAAAGAACTGATTCACATTTCAATGGCTGATATTGTAGCAAATATCATCCCTACTGGTTTCTGAATGTTAGCTTGCTTTAAACATATGCCAGAGATTTTATTTTTAATACTAAATAGCATGAAGATATCTTTCTTCTTCTATTTTAGTAATATCAGTTTGATTTTCTAAGGGGAAATATAGAATTTGCTTTGAAGCAGTCAAGAGCATCAAATTCTGTATGCAACTCACACTGAGATCATCCTTAATTCTGTTTTTTCTCTCTAAGAGTTTCAGAAAGGAGCATGAAGTCAGCAAATCTGACTGACTTTAGCTCCTGGTGGAAAGGTCAGGTAAAGTTCAACTCCTTTATAACAGAGGAGCAATTCAGGAGGTCTTTAATCGTTTGTCCTGTAGACTAGCACGGTCCTCATCTTTCAGTGAATGTAATGGTTAAAAATTACATTAAACCTCCCCTTTTTTGAGCAACTGCTCTCCTTTTGACCTCTCTGTAACCCTGAATATTATGGCCTGCTATCCAGTTTGAACCACAGATGAGTGTTGCACTTTTTAGATGCAAGTTAAATAATCTGCCACTTTCTTCTGACTGAAGACAGACACTGTCTCTGCAGAAAAATCCAGGCAGATAAGGGAGAAAGCATCACATCCCATTCCCAGAAACCAGCCTGGACAAGCAAAGTACGTATTCTTTTAATAAGTATGTTTTGAAATGTTGAGAAATCATTGATCTTAATCTTAAAAGCTGCCTTTAGCCTCCTTTCATGTACTTTGTAGCAGCTTCCTCAGAAGTCCACCACAAGCCTTCCCAGTAATGACAATCTCACGTCATCTCCAAGCAACTGACCATATGCATACAAAACAGAGAAGGGGTTGTTCATGCTGGTCAGAGCAGATAGGAAAAAACAGAGAGAAGACAGGAGTCCCTCAAAGCCACTTTGAATAATGAGATTGATCAGCCTCTGCAATTCTTACTCCATGAAAATTGTGGATATCCAGCTGCTTGACTCCAATTGTGCTTAGACTACTGTGTCAACACAGGATGGTCTAAACATTTAATGCAGTGCAAGGGGGTTTTCAAATCTGTTCCTTGGGTCCTAGCATAGCATTGCCAAGCATTCCTTCAATGATGAAGTTTTCTATGGAAATATCTCTCATACAGGTCCCTGGAGAAATCTCAGGGGGTCTTTGGAGCAAGGGCTTTCATAATGGAGAAAGAAGCATAACCAAAGAGGAGACTGGCCCATCATGCTAGGAGGTGTCTGAAATAGAAACTGGTGTTCTCCAGTTGGTTCCATTTCTTTATCTATGCCTTTCTGCATTCTGATGTTCCTCAAGTTCAGAAGTCAGCAGACAGCTCCTCTCTTAACTTCCTTTTTCTCTGCTAGTTTAAATTTTGGCAAGGCATGTAATGCTAACACTGGAATTTATACCAGGCCTGGGAGGACAAAGATCCTTGTTCCTGGAGAGAGATGCCTGAGCTCAGAATCGCTGTCAGATGTGTCCCAGCAGCAGTGCAAACCCTGCTCTGTCGGGGACAGGAAACAGGTATTACAGATAAACAACTGGGGGGAGGTTTAGTTGGATATTGGGGAAATTTCTTCACGGATAGGGTAGTCAAGCATTGGAACATGCTCTGCCCAGGGAAGTGGTAAAACTGCTGTCCCTGGAAGTGTTCAAGAAGTGTGTGGATGTGGTGCTTAGGGACGTGGTTTAGGTCCAAGGTTTAGGACCTGGCAGCATTAGGTTAATGGTTGATGAGATTAAATCCTTTTTATATTTATTTATAACACACCTAAAAGTGAATTAATGTTCAGGATGCACGTGACATAGCTATTAACAATAACCCTGGACTTATTGCTAGCACTTCCAGCTGAGGTACATGTCCACCAGTTTCATAGATGGGTAGAACATACCCAGATCTCTAGAGAATATTTCAAAGAATGCATAGACCTCAGACATGCCTTACCTAAGCTATACTCAGACCATATACTCCAGAAACATTGCCAGCACTTTGGATGATGTTTTTATCTGACTGCTGAGATATTACCAAAATTATAACAGAAAAAAACACCTATTTTGAAGCAAAACTGCTGTCACTGAGACTAGAAACATAGCCTAGATTCATTGTTTTAAATAAGTGTCTCATATTTTGGTCAGAATGAGTAAGATGAAGCAGATGTTCAGTGCAAAAGGATCATTTTCTACTCAGGAAGTTGGAGATTTAATAATAAATGTGGCCTGAGGATTCAAGTTTATAATCTGATCTTATGGGAGCTTCTGAGCACTCAGTGCCTTTGAAGCAAGTCTGCAGAATCTGTGAGAGATATTAAATGAGTTCCTCAGGGGTGGGCAAAGGCCAAGGCTGTGAGTGAAGCACTCCTGCCCAGGAGATGGGACAGACACCCCCAGAGAAAGCAGGAAGCTCACTGTGAGCAGCCCAGCCTCCACCCACCACCGAACAGCTCATGCAGTGCCTCCTCTGGGGCTTCTTGCCATTGTCCATGACCCACAGCCTCTCCCTTGCAGGGCAGTTGGACAGTCTCTATCTCTGAACTCAATCCATTTTCAAGGTCATCACACCCACTCCAAATACTGCTTGCAACAGTAATTAAAAAAAAAAAAATACAGAATTGAAGGGACCTTAAAGATGATCTTGTTCCAAGCCCCAAAGCCCACCTTCCACTAGACCAGGATGCTCAAAATCCCATCCAACCTGAACACTTCCAGTCATAGGACGTCCACAGCTTCTCTGGGTAACATGTTGCAGTGTCTGAGCAGCCTCACCATAAAGATGTCCCAGTACATTAAGTTTTTCTTAGTTCATTGTCTCCTTTTATGCCTTTTCATGAAAGTTGTAGGAAACATTACATTTGCACATCAGGCGGGGGGTGTACGAAAGTTCAACAGTCATGCAAAGATCAAATAATCATGTTATCACAACAAAACCCCTGGCAGCTTCTGGTTAATCTCAATCTTCTCTCTGGTAGGAGTACAACAAGTGCTAAATGTCAGTGTAAAGTCTCCATGGAAAGCCAGTTCTTAAAAAAAGTGTTGCAAATATCACATTTATTTCCTCAGATCACCCTGTTTCTCCAGCCACTTGTGACCAGGGTCTGTCCACCCCTCTGCAAGTGTGTGTCATGTTGTGCATCACGTGTGGCTGCAGGTCAGGCGTCCCTCCAGGGCTGCTGCAGCAGGAATGGCAGCAGCATTACCTCACCACTGCTCCACTGTCTGGGGTGACCTCACAGCTCTCAGAAAACACCTGCTGTCAGCACTTGCTATCTTCTCCAAGGGCTGATAAGGTGTTGAATTTAAAATCTGCGTGTTACCTCACCTGCCCCCAACTCCAGCTACTGCCTGAACATACTCTAGAGGTACTTAAGCAGTTTATTGCAGCTATAAAAGTCATGTGCCACGCATAGGCATTTTGGTAAAACATTGTGCAGATATTTCTATCAAAGACATCTTTCATATCATTCGTTAAAGTCAATAAAGTCTCTTGTGAGGTCTCCCAAGCACCTGATTTTTGTTTTTTTGAAATTTCAAGTATCACTGCTGAAAGCTATATGAAAAGAAAAAAACTACTTTAATACAGGGAATACAACAAAGGACACACAGAAGGCACACTCTCAGATGGAGTACAGCACCCCCAGGGCAGAGCAAAAACAAGCCCAGAGCCTGTCTGGGCAGGCCAGGAGCACCCCCACAGGCACACAGATTTGTCAAAAGGCAATTTGCTCTTCTCTAGCACAACCCAACCCAGTGAGAAATGAAACTGGGGGCTGCTGGGTGCTGGGCATGGATACCTGGGGGCAGGTCTGAATGGAAAATGGGGCATGGGGAGGAGGGGAGCTGATTCACATTTCAGTGGCAGATGTTCTAGCAAACATCAACCCCAGTGGTTTCTGAATGTTAGTTTGCTTTAAACATATTTCAGAGACCTTTTTTTTTTTTTTATGGTCTCGGTAACATGAAGTTCCTTTTGTTTTCTTCTTTATTTTGGTAATAGCACATTGATTTTCTATAGGGAAACATAAAACTCCACTTTGAAGCAGTCAACAGGACCAAATTCCCTATACTGAAATCATCCTTACCTCTGGTTTTGGTAACCAAAACCTAAGGGGCTGAGGCTGTGAACATCCATGTCAGTGTGGGGACATCCCTGAGGGTGCCAGGCTGTAGGAGCACCCCTGAGGGACTGCAGCTACAGGTGACCCACACCTGGAGGAGCTGTGGCCGTGGGGAAAACAGCCATGCAGGGACACCCTGAGGGACTGCAGACAGAGGTGACCCTCACCATAATGGGGACACTACAAAACCCGTTTGAAGGCAAGCTGGAATCAAAGAGCAGCAGAGAAAAACCTAGAGAGAAAATGGTGGCAGAGAAAAATGAACAAGTGAAAAGCATCAGCAAGATACAGCTCCAAGCACAGCCTCAAGAGAAATTATGATGCCACCAGAGAAATCAGAACAGGATAAATGTGACATGGGGTGAAAGTCAGGGACGTTGAGGCTAGGAAAGGGGACATAATAACTGATTCAAGGGAAGGAGGACAGAAGTTTGTGTTCTTTTTTTCCTTTGTCAATATTAATAAGGCATCAGAAATTTGTGCTGTTTGTAATTAAATTAAGTAAAAATTCTCAGCATTGAGTCTGTTTGGCCTGCAACTTCCCTTTCTATAGGAATTAGTGTGTTTGAGGCTTTCATCAAGTAGCTTCTCTGGTAAATCAGATGTCTCTCCTCAAAGAAGCAGGCACAGAGTGCTGCCAGGCACACCTGATGCCAGAGACCACATACAGACACCATTTATTCCTGTTTGCAGGAAGAGTGGAGCAGTGTGTTTTGCTGAAGTTTGTTCAGAGGCCATGGAACTCTTCATGCAGTTTGCTTTTCTGTATACAGTGCTCGTGCCGTGTGTTCTCAAAGGACAGCAGGCACTGAAACAGAATCAGCCAATTCCCAGCATTTCCTCTGTGCACTGGGTTCATTTGTTCTGTGTGTATCCCTTAAACCACCTCAGGCCAGGCCTGGACCTCAATGCTGCTGAATGAAACGAGGAGAAAATTCCCTGTGCCCAGGGCAGGAAGATCTGGGTAACAGGCTTCTCTACTACAGCTCTTCCTTAGTGAAGCCTGCCTGATGGATGCCTGATTTCCAGGTTTTTTTAAGACCTACAGACTTTCATTTACATCCACAAACACATGGAAATTTCTCAGCAAAGTGGGATTTGTGCCCACGGTATCTGCATTCCCATTTGGATGGGAGTAATTAGCAGCTCTATTTTTTTTTTCTGTTTAGAAAGATCAGGTTATAGTCTTCATTAATTCATTTCCTATTTCAGTTATTGTCTGTGACAGACCACACACACTCTCTACTTGTGGCCCAGCATCTCGTTCTCTCCCCACACTACACAATGTTTCTGACTCCATAGATTCATAAAGCTTGGAAAAGTTCTTGAAGGTCATCAAGTCTAATCATTAATCCAGAACTGCCAAGATCACCATTAAACCATGTCCCCAGGTGCCACATCTACATGTCTTTTAAATACCTCCAGGGATGATGACTCAGCCACTTCCCTGGGCAGCCTCTTTGAATGCCTGATCGCTGTTTCAGTGAAGAAGTTGTTCCTAATAGCCAATCTCAACCTCATCTGGTGCAATTTGAGGCTGTTTCCTCTTGTCTTATCACTTGTTGCTTGGGAAAAGGAACTGACTCCCACCTGTCTACAACTTCCTTTCAGGTAGAGAGTGAGAAAATCTCCCCTCAGCCTCCATTTCTTTATCAAGCCTGCCTACAAGCACAGTTCCTGACTGTTCTGCAGCACAGAGCTAGAAATGGCTCTTTCAGCAAGCCCTCCTAATAATAAATTGTGTGCCAAGATGTTTGTGGGTGACAAACACGAAGACAAGTGTAAGTCAGGGCAAATGTTTTTAAAATTTCACACGTGTTTATTTTTATCTTTTCCCAATATTTGTCCAGCTGTCTAATCTTCCTAAGAACTATGTAAATCAGGTTAACTCTTGCCCAGTGCAAAATTCCATGCCAAATCCTCCCAGGCAGAACTAGAGGTGGGGTTTTCAGTTGTATCACCCCATTCTTTCCCCACACACCTCCCAGCAAAACAGCCAAAAAAAACAATGTCTCTAATTTTCACCTTAAGCAATATACTGTCATAAAAAAATAAGTTTCTTCAAAAATATAAAAATAATTTTTATCAAAGAAAATATTCCACCTTCAAGCCTGACCCCGAGTCGTGGTGTCATTCAGATGATGAGATTTACCCATGGTTTCAGTTATTACAGTCTGCAGCACAAGTCATTTTACCTTTGGTATGCTGCTCCCACCTCTTTTCAACACCAAAATTTTCAGTGTGTGCTGGTATAGAAGGTCTGGACAAAACCCCCTCTATTTCCCTGCATGCAAGTCTCAAAATTAAACTATTCACCTACCACCAGTATCTCAGAAATACACCCCCACATTTTCCCTTGCTCTTCTCCCAGGCTGTGCTACCTTACCAGACTCAGTAACTTGGCTTCCAGCCTCGAAGTACTCAGAAATATAATTGGCAATAGAAATGTGAAGACGCCCCACTCCAAACCTCAGACCTTACAAATACACACTGGTGGCCTAAGACAAACTGTGACATCCCAGTAAGGTGCTAAAGAGGCCATGTCCTAGGCCAGTGTGACTCTGTTATGGAGCCAACACTAGACCATGAGGGTCTGTAAGGGTCTCAACCAATGCAGGCTGAACAGACCAAGTGCCCTCAGCTGTTCCTCCATACAGCTTCCCCTCAAGGCCCCTCAATGTGTTCATAGCCCTCCTTTGGATGCTTTCTAATAGCTTTGTATCTGTATCTTTCATGACACTTTTGACAAAGGGAAGGCTGGAGGTGTTTCTTGCCATCTCTTTCCTCTCTTCCTTCTCCACATCCACACAGCAGATCAATTTTTACCATGCCCAGAGGATCCAGTGCTCCAAGGCAGAACTCTCGAACCCTCCATGGGCAGAACTGCAGAGAAGGAGATCTGAGTGCATGGAGAGAAAGCCCCCCTGCACGCAGCACTGCATTTGCTCCAGGAACTGGCCTGCACATCCACCAATGGTGTGTATCACATTGGGCAAGACCATCCCACCCAGTGGCTTAATGGATGCTTCCAGCCACAGGTCTGGTCATGCTTTCACTCCCTGTCAGTCTGTCTGCTGGGATGCTGAGTGGGACATGATCAAGTGTAATTTTGTCCCTTGTCAGGAGCAGAAGAGCTGGAATTTCAAATCCAGCATCATTTAATGTTGGAAGTCTGTAACATCTCCAATAACACTGCAAAAGCAAGGTGCATACTGATCTCCTCTGTTGAAGAAAGCAAGAATAAGTCAACTCAAAATCCCCCTATGGTTAAGTAAAAAAAAAAAAAATCTAGATTATTTCAGGTTCAAGATGGAAATGACCCCAAGTTGCACCTTGATGGGGTCAGATTTGGCCCTAAGAAACTTCTTAAGCAGGAGAATAATATAGTCCTGGAAGAATAAATCTCTGCCATACAGAGCGATAGTAGAGCCTGCAGCCTTAGAGACTAAATGTGAATCAGACTAGCAATGGCTTTGTCTGATGCTGGCAGTAGTCCTGACTTCAGCTTGAGGATGTGCTAGAGTCCTTCAGAGGTCCCTTACAACCAGCATTCCAATGATTCTGTGAAAATGCAACCAGAACTGAGAGCTGTATACAACTGCTTTATTATTTGAGTAATACCATTCACTCCCGTCTCCCTGGAAGTTTATCTCTTCCCTACATTTTGCCATGCCATACCTAAATATTCAGGTTTTCTTTCCATAAATTCTAAATTGTGGCACCCACAAGCAATCTGTTCCTTGAAGGCTCCTTTCTGTTGGCCTGAAGTTCCTCTTCCTGTATAGAAGTAAAATATGGAGGATGAAAAAGGGGATAAGACCTCAGATAAGGTAAAAACTTAAACTTAGTCAAATTTGTCATCAGATGCTGAAAATGGATCTGACCTTCTCAAGTATAAGACCTGCCTTTCTACATGCTGTCACACACCTATATCATTAACCCAGAGCTCATAAATAACATTAGATAGATTAATTTCTGATTATACATTACATTTAGTGCCAGAAGGGACTATCCAAACATTTGTTTTTGACTCTGGAACATGTAAAACTTTTAATTTTTCACCATGCCCCGTTATGAGCCTTCACTCCTTCTGCACAGGGACTGAAAAGGTCAGTCATTTCTGAGCCGTGTTGACAGGACTGGATTGCAGCACGGCATGCTCACTAGATTTGTACAGCTATTCCAAAGATTAAATGTGGTTTAAACAGCTGGCAGGCGCTTCAAGCTGATGCTGTTCCCAGGGAACAACACCAGCACAGTCCAGCCACCTTTTCCATGATATGAGAAGAAAGATGATCTTTCAGACCTGATAGCTGTTTCCACAGGGAAAATATTATAGAGGCTGCTCGTCAAGATTGATCCTGCTGCCTAGAAACCATCTTCCCCTCATCCTGGCAAATACTTCTGGGATCCCACCAGAAACCTTACAAAACAACCCCTTGCTCCTCTGCCTGGATTTCAGCTCTCAGAAGAGTAGAGTGAGGGTTGGCAAGAACAGCTTTTCTTCACTTGATGCTGCTTTGTTGCAATTTACTGAAATGATCCACCCAAAGAGACACAAATGCTGCATTTGGAAGGACATTGATCTGGTGGAGCAAGTCCAGAGGAGGGCCAGTAAGATGATTAGAGGCATGGAGCACCTCTCCTACAATGAAAGGCTGTAAGAATTGAGTTCATTCAGACTGGAAAAGAGATGGCTTAGGGATGACCTAATTACAACCTGCCGGTATCCAAAGGGAGCCTACAAGAAAGTTGGAGAGGAGCTTTGTGCAAGAGCATGTAGAGACAGGACAATGGGGAATGGGTTTAAAATGAAAATCAGTAGATTAGATTAGATATTAGAAGAAAGTTTCTCTCCTGTGAGGGTGGTGAGGCCATGGCAGAGGTTCCCCAGAGAAGCTGTGAATGCCCCAATCCCAGAAGTGTTCAAGGACAGGTTGGATGGAGCTTTGAGAAACTTGTGCTTGTGGAAGGTGCCCCTGCCCATGGCAGGGGATTTGGAACTGGATGTTCTTTATGGTCCTATCCAACCCAAACCATTCTATGATTCTATGATTTCATCTCCAGATAAAGGAGAGAGAAAAAGCAAAGGAGGATGAGCCATCTGCTGCAAGACTCTAAGTCCATGAGTTGGATGTCCACGCAAAGTTGGATGGACAAGGCGACTTTCATCTTTTATCCACTCGGTGGCATGGATAAAAAAAGACCTGTTAAAGCTCTTTTATGCTGATCTGAGAGGCTTCATGCCATGGTGTGGTAAATATGAGGTTCTCCTACAGCTCAGAAAACTTGGCTGTGATTGCTTACAAAAGATGTGAGTTCTCTCACAAAATCCTCCCCTGCCCTCTAGAAATGTCACTGCACCAGAAAACACGGCTTGTTTCTAGAAGAATGACATGACTGAAGAATTAAGGCAGGCCAGAAATATCCATGGGCTGGCACACAAGGAACACAATGCCAAATGGGAACAGGATGATGATGGACGAGATGAGCGGTGTCATCGTGACCTGGCACCATTCTCAAATTCTTGTGGTTCACTAAAAGGCACTACAGAGGGGCTGGAATAAAAGTATAACACTTTCCTGGTGATTTAATCTCACTATTGAATGAACAAGGGCATCTTTCAGATGCTCAGGCTTTTAATTATTTGCAAAAATATCAGAAGAGCATTTTGACAATTGTGAGAAGTGGGCTGGATTCAAAGGATAGCAAGAACAAGAAGGAAGTAACTCAGGAATGCAAAAAAGGGACCACATAAACAAAAAAAGGAAAAAAGTGAAAGAAAGAATGTGGAACAACATCTACAGATCATATAGACAAAGTTTGAAAGTAAAAAAATAATACTTTATCACATTTTAACCACGATGCCATGGTTCATTGTGTGGACAAGGCAAGATGTCTAAATGGGGATACACACAGAGGGCTGAAATGGAGATTGTTTGAGGGGAAAAGAAGTCAAGGAACCTGGTACACTTGAAACAGGGACTAAATTAATTCTATCCCAAATGTTATAGATACACATATCATGCAGGAAACCGGGTCTGGCAGCAAGTATGTCTGAACAATTCTATGAAGGAAGGATGGCTTCCTGAGTTGTGTCCAGAGCTTGGTTTTCTGAGCCTAGGAAACCAGAGGCTAAAAAGGTGTGTTAATTGCTTTCTATAAATACAGCAAGAAGGAAAGGGAATGCAAACAGAGGAGAGGAAAGGATCCATTTAACCTAAAGCACAGTGTTGGCAGGAGAACAAATAGGTACACACTGTCCACAAATATACTTAGGCTGAAAATTAGAAGGCTTCTTGCTTCTAAAGTGATCAGAATCTCTTCCAAAAGCAAAACATAACATTTCTTTGAAAACAGGCTTTCAGGGCGAATTCTTTCAAAAGCTTATAAAAGAGATTTCTGTGATAGCAGGGGAGTTGGCTAAAAAGCTGAAAGGTCTCTTGTTTCTAAAAACAGCTGTCTAGATCTAGAATAGTTACAAGAAGGTGGCTTAAAAATGTTTATTTTACATGCTTAACTAGAAACCATTCAGCCTGCAATCCCCCACTGGTGCCTCCATTGACTTCAGTGCAGTCAAGTCCTGGTTGTGAACCTCCAACTCACCCGCTGCTACTTCAGCTCCCTGAGAGCAAAGGGAATAGGGGAGAAGAGCCCCCTTTCAAATACTGACAAGCACATTTCTTCCCAGAAATCATAAGAAACAAGATAGAAAAAAATGTGAACTTCATAAGCTCTACAGTGGAGCTACACAGCTGTTCTGAGAGTGCCACTGGCACCTCAGATTTCATTAAAAGAATTTTTTTTTTCAGTGAGGTTGGCAAAACTGACACAGGTTGCCCAGAGAGGCAGTGGATGTCCCACCCCTGGGAATATTCAAGGTCAGGTTGGACAGGGCTCTGAGCAACTTACTCTTTAAAGGTCCCTTTCAACCCAACCCATTCTATTATTGTATGATTCTGTGACCTTGGTTCTCTCTAAACCTGTGCCTGTGCAGTTACTCCAGTGCAGCTGTGATGCTCCAGGTTTATGCTCACCTCACTCTGCAGGAGCCTCTCAGTGCAGAATTTGAGTAGAGCTGGTCAGTGCCACCTGCCAGCCAGGTGCCCCTGACTGCTCTCTGAATATCGTTGCTGCATTGAGGTTCACAGAACAAAAGGAGAGAGGGACACATGACATATGCAAATCCTTGAAGCTGCAAATGACTTTCAAAAAAACCAGTAGTGGTTAATTTGCCAAGTGACAGAGAAGACAAAGTCCCACATTTTCTCTGTCTTTCCCATGGAGCCCAAACTCTTTTCCAGGGCAGCAGCTTTGGAGAGGAATATAGTTGAGCATTTAATACATGCACTATTTTGGGCTGTAAGAGTTGTCAATAACTTTTTGTAAAAACAGTCCATTAAGATTGCTCTCAGTTCCTTTCCAGCCATTTTCACTGCCTCATTTGCTGGGACTTGTTATGATAGGTCATTTCATGTAGCTCATTGTGTTGAGATATTTTAGTACATTGTTCAAGACGCAGCACTTTGCACTTGAAATAAATGCTGTAGTCTACTTCTCTGTTTGTTTTGGGTTTTTTTAACTCTGGCAGGTAACTGCAAGGGACAAGCTGACCTGCATTTTCTAAGAAATTCATGCTTCCTAAATTTGTATAGGATGAGACATGGTTTGTACATCCAGCCATGGACTGATATTCCATTCTTTATTAGAAATTCAGAAATCTTTTGTTTACATGGGTATTTCCCTGAATTCTAAAAAATGCTGAAGCAGTGCCAGCATCAGGATCTACTGTGGGCAGCAGAAAGGAGGTCCAAAGGAGGACATAAAGATGGTAAATGTTCTAGAGGGGAAGCCATACGAGGAGTATCTGAGGTCCCTTGCCTTGTTCAGCCTGGAGGAAACAGAGGGGAGACCTCATTGCTGTCTAGAGCTCCCTAACAAGGGGAAGCAGAGGGGCAGGCACTGACTTCTTCTCTCTGGTGACCAGTGTATGACACTGTGTCAGGGGAGGTTGGATATTATAAAAGGGTTTTTATCCAGAGGGTGGTTGGGCACTGGAACAGGACAGAGCTCAAGAAACTCATAGACAACACTTTCAGGCACATGGTGTGATTCTTAGGATTGTCCTGTGCAAAGCCAGGAGTTGGACTCAATGATCCTTTTGAGACACTTCCAGGTCAGGATATTCTATGATCCCACAACTATTTCCAAGAAGAAAAACTTTCCAGAATGGAAATTGTTCCTGATCAGTTCAGGATGTCCTGCATGCAGCCCTTACCTCAGTCCATGCTCCTTTCCATGTCTACACAAGTTGTACCAAACTCTCCAAGCCTACAGTCTGCTGAGGCCCAGGAAAAAAACCCTGGATTTTCTGTGATTTCAGTCAGTTCACCCTGTGATTGGCTCCGTTGGTCAGAGAAGGATGTAAGGAACAGCAAAGTTGTGGTTTCAATCCCCGTACAGGCCATTTACTTAAGAGTTGGACTTGATGATCCTTGTTGGGTCCCTTCTAACTCAAAATATTCTTTAAATCTGTGAATAACCCATTCTCTGCCCCAGGTCTGAGTAGTTTTGAAATAAATGGAGGAGCTACAGCAGGATGACCCTGGGGGCTGTGAAGGGACCACTATCAGAAAGGAAGGACAACCAAGAGCTTCCAGTCCCAGACACTTCTCTTTGGGAGCTCTGGGGCATGGGTGTCTGTTTTGGACTTGTTCTGGTATGGGTGAGGGATGGGGATAGAGCAAGGGCAGAGCTGCATGCTGGTGGCCTGTCAAGGGGCTTGCCAGGATCTGAAGTCAATTCACAGAGTCTCTTTTTTACTGCTTTTGAAGATGGATGCTACATCTGTCCTTTCCCAAACTGCAAAGGTTGTGCATGTACTTTAGGAGCTCTATTAAATAAAGCTGAATAGTTTAGAAATTCATCTTGTTGGCCCTTAGGTACCCCAGAGTGTATTTCATCAAACTCTTCCTTATTTGCATCCATCTAACCTGACTGGATTTAAAGCCTCAGATATGATGTCTTAGATCCCTTTCAAAAGCAGAAAGGTTTCAGTTCCTAGGTAGGGCACCACTGACTTCAGGCTAGTTATCCATAAATCTGTATTTCTTATTACCATCAAAGTGAGATAGAGAACTATTTCAAAGTCACATCAGCATTTGAAAGAGCCTGAAGATCCTGAGCAGAAAGGATGAATTATCACCCTGGGTGAGAATTCTCACTTTAGGAATTTTTAACAGACTTTACTGAATCAGATGCTCCAAATGTGTCCAATTCTTCACTGGAAACTACTGTTTCTCTTCCTGTAATTTCCTGGTTTATTGTTATTGTCTATTTGCCTTTAGTACACCAGTCCAAAAGCTATTTATTGTGAGAAGCATACACAAGACTCTTCCCCACTCAAATTGAGTACTTTGAGTTTCATTTAGAAATGCTGTGCAGATTTCTGCCATTTCAGGTAGTGTCATAAACATCTCTATGTTCAGAGTCAGTGAGAATTTGTTGTAACACTTAATTCACTGCTAGAAGGTGCTCCAAACAGAGCAGATGAGCCTCGTATAAAAGCCAGCATACAGCAGAATCAGCAGTACAGCTCTACCATAGGAAATTGCAACTTGTCTCTATTTGAGTAAACATTCACAGAGAAGTTACTTGCTCAGCTTTGAACTAACTTTTAAGTCAGTCTGCCTGCTTTCACATGATAGAAATTAATTAAAACAAAGGTAATCCCCTAATATTTTGTAATACAATATGTTTTCCATAAATCCAGGGTATAACGTGTGGAATAATTCTGACCTAGCTCTGCATCTCACCCCATTACACAAGTCATGAACAAAACAAAACCACTGTCCTTCTGCAGCTCACCATTCTCTTTAGGACACCAACTTACACCTCTCCTGTTTTCCTCTGCTTCCCCTCAGGAAATCTCACTGGTGTGATGTGATGGGAAGGAGCCATGGACCAGACTCAGCTGCAATATGGGATGAAAGAGGAACTTGACTAAGGTGCTGGCCAGAAGGATGCACAGCCATGCCCTGCCCCTGAGGGTCTCCCTGCTCTGAGACCAGAGTAGAACCCAGGTTTCACAAGATGGCCTGGGCACCCAGATTTCATTTTCATGCCTATTATTTTTCTTTCAGTCCTTTTCAATAGCCAATTTATTCAACTAGGGGTGATGATTACAGTTACCACCCTACTTAATATAAAGTTGCTACACCAAGGCAAAGGGATGAGCCCTAACCTTTGAGACCAAAAGGCATTTCTCCAGACCACAGGCACTGATGACATTGAGCACTGCAGGATCTAAACCCCTCTTGCAGCTTTGTTTTTCAACAAGAACTGAGTTGCAAATCAGCAGAATTTCAAGTCCTTGGAGCAACCGAGCAGCAACAAGCACTTGAGTTACAAAGGTACATTTAAAAATTTTATCTAAATGGCAGTGCCAGAAAATGGCAGTACCAGAAAATGGTAGCCAGAGTGATGTAGCACAAGTGCTCCTTCATCAAGCCATGAAAAACAGCCCACAGCACCCACAGAGGGAAACAGTCCCAGAAACCCCCTCGGAGGCTCCGGCAAGAGCCACACACCGCCTGTCCCTAGAGGAATACAGTGACCCTGGACAACCATAAATGATGCTCCAGGCTCAGTCCCCTGCTCTGCCCACTCTACCCCACTCTCCAGGAAGTTCTCCACCCTGAGCATGTCCAGTCACCCACAGTTCAAGCTCAGTTTGCCTTTATCACCAACATGTTTCACCTGAGCCAATACACAGAATTTAGAGGCACTTTTCTTCTCAGCTGTCCAGCTTCCATCCATCAACACAACAGCAGGGCCAACATACAGTAAATTTTTTTCATCATCCACAAGTCTGATTCATTAATGGTTTCCAAACAAAGGCCACAAATACCCTTTCTGAGCATTGGCAAGGTAACAGATTGGCTTGTGAGTTCACAGAATGGTTTGGTTTGTATTGGAAGGCAGCTTAAAGATCATCCAGTTCCAGCTCCCCTGTCTTGAGCAGGGGCACCTTCCACTAGACCAGGTGGCTCAAAGCCCCATCCAACCTGGTCTTGAACATTTCCAGGGATATGGAAAGGACAGTTCGAGTAATTTAAAGGAAAAAAAATTATCTCTTTTGGGGGGAAATCTCATCCTTTTCCCTGGTCCTTCCATGAACCTGCTAAGTTTTGGCATTTGACAACTGACTTGGCTGAGGACAAAAAGTGCCAGCTAGGCTTGTCCAGAGGGTGCCACAGACACAGTGGGAGGTACTCAATCTCAAAGGAAGGAACCTCTGCATGACAAATTTTGTTCCATCAGCCAGTGCTATCATTTCTGTGAGTGCCACCAATGCTGACGGCTGAACAGGAAAACCTGGAAGTCCTCATTAACAAAGCTTACATCTACAAAAATGTTTGGGTTTCATTTACAGGGCAGGGTATGTCATGTAACTGTCCTGGAAGGTCTCTTATAATCAGCTGCCATACCAAACTGAGAAGACATTTGAAATGTGTACTGTGGCACTCTGCTTTAGATTCAGTATTACTCCAGTGCTACTGTTTATTTCTATGAACAGTTTGGACAGTGAACAAGATGGAATACTTTAAAAATTTGCTAGCTACAAGAATATCCCAATAGATAAATTCAGAGATTAAAAAGCTTGAAAGAAAATCATAAATGAACCCAACTCTGCAAGATCTAATTGATTACACACACATGAAAAATACTAAACTTGAGAAGAATGAATCAGGCACAGACACAAACAAGGAACATGTAGGTTGGCAGCAGTATAGCAAAAAAGGCCCTGGAGTTACAATGGATTAAAAAACAAAGATGCACCAGCAATATGAGACTCTCTGTGAGACAGGAGATAATTACTCTGTTCTGGCCCACTCTGGAAAATCCTCAACTAGACCACTGTGGCTCAATTAGAGAGAACAGAGACAAACTGCGGAGATTAAAGCACAGCAGCCAGAATGATGAAACGACTCAAAACTGTGACCTACAGGCAGACTCAAGAACAAGGAATTGTTTTCTCTAACAAGGGAGAAGTTTAAGGGGTTAAAACTTGCAGCCTTCCTTTGTGTAAAAAGCTCAGTACTGAGCTATTGCCCAGTAAAGTACGAGAAAGATAAAATCAGCTTTGCAACAAGAGAAATGCGGATGGGTTATTGTGTACCTGTACAGAAAAAGACCTCTTGACATACATGGGAGATTTCAGACAGACTAGATATGCTTAATCCCATGACACTATTAATTATGCTTAATGCCATTCCCAGGGAGTGATCCTGCTGGGACTATGCATGTCTAGATCCATATCTGAGCCCACACAGAGCACAGCATCCTCAGCAGATGGAGTTAGTGCTGGACACTGAGAGGGGCCCAGAATGAAAATCTGCCATGACCTGCACTGGATGTGAACGTGATCTTCTGTTCTGCTAAAAGCAAAGCTCATGTGTGGCCTTACCTAAATCCTGTATCTGACAGCAGGGGAAAGGGAGCATGTGCCATGTGGGAGCTGTCTTGGTGACTCACAGAAAGGTTTCTTGCCTGTGCTGTAGGGGAGGGAGAGCATTTTGTTTTGGGATAGGTGAGTTGAAAAAAGGGGAGGTTCTTTAAACCAAGGAGACTGCTGCACCATGTAGGCAAATCTCAAGCAACCATTTGGAACAAGGTCATGACCATTCTTAGCAACACTGGTACTTTTCTGCAGCAAAAATCCACTTCCAACAGTATCCTCCTGTCCAGTCACAGGCAAAGCATGACACAGAGCAGTATTTACTGAATTTCTTCTCTAATAACCCCCGAGAGCTTGAAATCTGGCAGGGTAAGGGCTTACTACAGTCCTACTGCTGCTGAAGGGAATTAAAAGGCTTGACTCAAATCCACCCTAACAGGCAGCAGACATAACTTCCTTCTCCTTGCTGGAGGTGCATCCAGCTATGCTGCTCCTTTTTGTGCAGCTGTCTTTGTCCTGCATGGCCCATCCCATGTAACAGCAAAAGACTCAGACCAAAACCTTTCAGCCAACTCAGTGATCAGCTTCTGCAGAGGAGCTATTTCTGGTGGAGTAGCCTTGATCTCCATGAGCTGTTGGCAAGAGAGAAGTTTGACTGTATGAAAAGGGATAAAGTATCAAGTCCTGAAATATTTTGTCTGAAACAATCTGGGAGTGCTCCTCCATGCTGTGAGCAACCCTGTACTCAGTCATCTGAATAGGTGCTCTGACAGGATTTAAGTCCCCATAATTAGGTCTTTCACATATAAAAACCCAAAGCACAGACTTTCAGTTTTAAATAGTCCTGCCCTGTGTTCACCCTTCTGCCTCAGTTCTGAGTGGCTCTGCCTTGTGTCTGTGGAGGCTGTGTCATTATCCACCCACAGCAGCAGCAGGAAATTTTCCTGGGCCTGAACCTAACTTTTGTTTTAGTTCAGTTTCTGACACCTCACTCCCACTCCCATCCTCAGGAGCAGCTCCCAGAGAGGGTGAGTCACTTCACAGCCTTGGGAAGACAGAAATGAGGAGCTCGTTCTGGCTCCAGCCCTCTCCTAAAGCAGTTTGCACGATCCAGGGTCAGCCCCTGGGGCACCGGAGGCAGCACAGAGACCTGTCCCTGTCACTGACTGGGGGCCCCAAAGATCTTACAGAAGGTCTAGAGAATTTTCCCCTTTCAGCCCAGCAACACACACACAAACACAGCCCACATTCCCTCTTCCCAGCTAAGGTGTGACTGCAAACAAGGAGGCGTAAGCCCGCAGGCATGGGCAGCAGGCAAAGCAGCAGCTGCTGGATGTGGGAGCTGCTGGTGCCTTGTGCTGTGCTTTCCACAGATCTCCTTCCTTCTCCCTGAGCTGAGCTTGCTGAGGAGGTTTCATCCTCTGTCCCTGTTCTAGAGGTCTCCTCACTACTCTGCTCTGTGTTAACTTCCTGGCACCATCTCAGGCACAGGGAAGGCTCAAGACAAAAGTACCTGGGAAGGTGGCAATGGTGCTGTTGATCACCTTTACACCCCTGACATGGTGACAGGGATAGTGGGGACGTCTCTGGGTGGCAGCTGCCAGGTGGGAATGTGCTCTGGATAGAGGAAGCAGCTGGCTCTCTGGATAGAGAGCTGGCAGCTGATAGAGAGCTCCACAAGCAGAAGTTGATTTTAGAGACTTTGTAAAGATTGGAAAGAGTTAATGATAAGGTCTAAATACAATCTACCATCCAAAGGAGAGCTCATGTTTAAAGTAGGAGATTTGGTCAACTTCAATGGCAAATAATCATAATTTTCATCCCTGACACAAAGGGGATGTGTCTGTATGAGTGTCAGAGTGCTTCAAAGAGAGGTGAGAATTTAGATGTCCTAAACACACATGAAACTGATGATTATTCACAGAAGAGGCTAACCTCAAAGGCTTACTGTGCCTGCAAGAGTATTTGTCTAGTCATGGATAATTGTCAGAATATTTAAAATTATGGTTTGGAAAAGCATTAGAGATCTGGAGATCTGTCTGAACCCTCTGAACTGTCTCTTTGCAAATGCAGGCTGGCAGCCTCACACAACTGGGTTTTCCTGTTGAGTCCCCTGGCACTGCTGTGTGTGTTCCTGGCTAGACATGCCACAAGTGAAACCTCTCCTGTGTGAACAGGGTGGCTCTTCATTCAGTCTTAGCCAGGAAAGCAAACAAAACTGAAAGGCAAATGTTATCTGACCACTTCTAAACTTCAAAAGCATTTAAGGTCAAGCTGTTATGTTGGTATATAGATATATGGTAAAAAATAGCAGCACTTGGAAAGGCTGAGCAAAGAAGCTTCCTGTGGTTTGTTTTCCTTTTTTTCAGACTGGATTTCCTGTCAAATACACCCAGAATGAGGAGAAGGGCACAATTGTGGGGATCAGGAGGAAGACAGTCAAAGGTGATCCCTGATGAGGACTGAACAGGTAGGAATTGTGGGCATGACTAAACTCCAGAGCTGCTTTCCCAACATCAGCCAGGCATCAAAGGTGCTCCAAGCAGTCCATGGCACATATGATGTCTGTCATGCAGCTCTCTGACACGCAGGAATTTCCTCACAGGCACTTCCACAACATCTGTGCAACATGGACCTGCCCAGTATTTAATGTTATTCATAACTGAGTAGGAGAGACTGAAAAAAGCACAGTGAAATTAGGCACATGTGTTCAAATTGCCATGTCAAACTATAACCTGATGTAGATATTGAAGTTAATTATAGAAGTGTCATTTTTTTAACCCACCTACCTGCTTTTTTTCTGCGCAAACTCACAATTCAGGCATTCTTTGCCCAATGAAGCATTATGCAACTTGTTAATTAAGGCAGGTAGAGATTTTGCAATCCTAAATTCTGTCTGAGAGGCTTTCCTATGGTACAGGGCTCCCCTGGGCTCCTAAGAGCAAGCAAATGGCTTTTGCCATGTCAGAAGAAAACATTTCCCATCTTCCATGGGGAAGATCTCTTTTTCAGCATTCCCATGGCAACAGGGGACTAATCTAATACATACACAGCCATCTGACCCACAGAAGCAGGAAAGTCAATTTTGTTTGAATTCAAACTTTTCTGTATGACTGAAAAGTCACTAGGGATGTGTTTTGCCTATATTTGAGACTGGAAATTTCTGTCTGCAGAAAGATTGTGCAGGTTTTTTGAGCCTGTGGTGAGCGAAAGGCAACTGATCTCAGGCATGAGAACATGTGCTGCTATTTATCACAGAATCATGGAATCACAGAATTACAGAATTGTAGAATCACAGAATTGTTCAGATTGGAAGGAAACTTAAAGAGGCTTTCATTCCAAAGCTCCCCATCATGGGCAGGGACACTTCCAGTAGATCAGATTGCTCAGGGCTCCATCCAACATGGCCTTGAACATTTCCAAGGATGGGCTATCCACAGCCTCTCTGGGCAACCTGTTCCTCTCACAGACACATCCACTCAAGAGCCTCTGAGAGGTCAGCTGGGCCGTCAGTGGCACTAATTCAGTGGCAACAGCCCCGTCTCCAAAGCAGGCAGCACAGATGACCTGCAGCTGGCTGTAGGCTGCTTTGGGAAGGCAGGTGCTGTAGCAATGCATTTCCACACCCAAATAAATATTTCCAAATTAGGAAAAGGGGTTTCAGGAACAGCTCTGACTTTTATGGAGAAGCACCAGAACTTTCCATGTTTCCCCCACACTGTAATTGGCTCAATGCCAAGACTGGAGCACCTCTTGGATCTTCCAGTGTCCCTGAAAAGCAGTACCTGTTTCCACTGGCAGTTTGCCAATGAAGCCCTCCTCGGTCATTAGGTACAAAAGAGAGGGAACAAAAGGAGCTAGGGGGCATTTTTGAGGTGCTGTAGCAAGTGTATAGGACTTGTCCCTTACACTGTGCTCAGCTTTGTTACTTTGTTTTGTATTATTTCCTTTTTATTAGACCTTTTTGATTTTCAAGACATTCTCAATCATGAGGTCTCGCTGATTTATTTAGGCCACTGTTCTGTGAGGTGCTGGAAACCCTAACAGAAGGTATTGAACACTCAAAGAGCTCAAATCATTTGGCATTTTGAGAAATTCAATCAGGTGCCCTCCCTCATTGCTGCACCAAGCAGTCTCCACCCTCAGGCCAAGCTCTTGGCAGAGCCCTCCTCAGGTGTTACCTGTGCTCTCAGACAGGGCTCACAAGCACAAACAGCAGCATAAATCCAGTGGCTTCCAGGGGGGTAAGGTGTCTACTGCTCTGCTCCAGTGGCCACGAGAGCAGAGCAGTGATCTGGCTGGGAAAAGGCTGCCTCACAGACAGTGGAGGGTCAGCGAGCTAGGGCAGCCAGCACTCCTCCAGAGTCTGCAGGGGACCTAGAGACGGGGACAACCTGATGTGATTGTGACCACGGCACTGCTGCCTTTCGCTGGAAAGACAAGGCCTATCTGCATGCCAGGCCCACCACAGCAGCAGGGAAACTCATCCCTTACAGTGTACAGACAGCCAGCACTGGACTCGAGTGCTCTGTGGCCACCCAAAGATGAGGATTCAGCCCTGAATGCACAAACCTAGATGTTGCCTTGAAAATAAAGCAACAATCTACCCCTTTCTCAGGGAAGATGTGAGCTTTGCCATGGCTGACAGCACAGTCTTGTCAGAGGGCATCTTCCTCTCATTTTTAGCTAAGAGACTCAGCTCTGTCCCAAATGAGCACTCCTCCTTGAAGGCTTATGGAGAATTGAGCTGGGAGACCTGTCAGGTTTCACCTCCAGCCTAGAAATGCCAGAAGTGAGACCACACCAGGTCTGACAGCTCAGCAGGGAGCAAAAGCACTGAAAATCAGTTCCGTGACTTTTCAGAAGCAGTCATGAAGGACACGTAATGTTTTAGGGTTGCTGCCAGAGGTGGAAAGGTTGCCTTCAAGTCAGCTTAATGCTGGAGAGGCCTGACCAGGTTTTACGGTTGCTCTCAGCACAGCACAAAGTCAGTGCTGCTCTGCCCAGGTGAGAGGTGGTTATTCATTCACCAAACTTGAAATGCTGCAGGAAAGTCATTTAGCACCTGAGCACACACACATAAATCATCAGCCATGTTAAAGAGTATGAGGAGTTTTAAAAAGCACCTTGCCTCCTCCTTGGTGCACAGCAAAGGCAGCACCAGCCTTTGAAAAGAGAAGCATAGAAAGCAACAGCTGGTACAGGCATAGACTTAATTCTTGGCTACCAGCTTCAGCCCCAGGACTCCACCTTACAACACAGCTTTCTTCTTCAGCCTGTGGAAGCAGAGAGAAAAGAAAACCAAAGTGTTATCCCAGTTTTATGATCTCTTGCTTCATGCCATACTTGAGGGAAGCCTCAGACTGAAAGCAAAGAGCATGGAAAGTGCAAGATGCACCTTCAGGACACCAGTGGATGTGTCTTAATGACAGCCTGCTCTTGGATTAATTGGCATTTAATTGCTAAGGTTACTCCTGCTGTGTCTTCTGCACTGCAGAAAATAAGGGTGGTCTGCAGAAATGAGGGTCACAGGTATCTCTGTGATATAGCTAGCAGATATCTCTGACACTGAAAGCCTTGGTAGATGTGAGTTGGGATGGCAGAGTTAGGGGAAACTACAGCCTTACAACACTTTCCCTCATCCCACCCAGAACTTATCAGCTTGAATAGCCTTACAGCTCCCTTTGTCTGCAAGGAAAAGTAGCTCAACTAAAAGGAATATTTTTTACAAGGGCCAACTGCTTTGGTATTGTTTCCATGTCGGACAGCCTTGAAACAAAGTGTAAAGCCAGTCCCAAGAGAAAATTGTTCTGTCTGTGCACAATTCCAAAGACCCACAGCTGAAAGCATGGAATCCCCAAAAAGCCTTCTGCAGGTTTGAAATAAGTTTTTCAGGAGAGAAAAATGGTTATTTCCATGCATCAATTTCTCCTTGTTACATGAGCAGAAGGTGACAAGTAAATCTCCATAATGGCACAGCCACCTCCATGGCACCCCCTCTTTTATTATAAAATCATCCCTATGGGCTCTGCTTTGCCACTGGCTGAGAAGAAAATAATAGAGGTACAGTAGGATGTCCCTGCCACCCAGCTGGCTTATGGCTGACCAGGGCTATTGCAGAAGAGATTAAAGGTTTATGGACCAAATCAAATCCTGCCTCTTCTTACTCAAGGCAACAAACCATCCTTATTCTGAGTGATGGAGAAGAAAGCCTCCAGATGTCCAACTCTTTGGCTTCTTGGGAAAATTTTGCCTGTAGGAGCTCATTTTCCCACACAATTAAACTTATGCCTTTTTTAGTTTAGGTGTCATTCTCTCTACAAATTTCAGAGGACTGAAGAGAAGGGAAGATGAAAATAGAATTAATCCCTTAGGCCAGGGAGGAAGCCATTTGTTCATTTTCAACCATGGTTGTGTGAGAGCAACTTTCTTGGCACTCACTTGGATGTGAGGAAGGTCTTCTAGACAGAAAAGAAGTGCTCTAAAGTTCTTGGCAGTGTTATGTTAATGGTTGGATATTAGATACCTTTTCCAACCTAAATAATTCTATGATTCTATGAGTGTAAGACTTTGGCATCTCCTACTGCACTACAGAAAACCCCAGCTCTTCCAGCTGGTCAACTGGCACTTGTCCCCATACACAGAGAACATAGAGCAGCAAAGCAGACCCTTTCTGAGGGTAGATAAGGCTTTCCACACTTTTCTTTTTCCCTCTGTCATCACAGAATCATAGAATACTGTGAGTTGGGAGGCACCCACAAGGATCAGGGGTCCAACTCTGAAATGAATGGCCCATAGAGGGATCAAACCCACAGGCTTGGTGTTGTCAGCAGCATGCTCTGACCAGCTGAGCCAATCTCAGTTATGATAAAACCAACCCAGCATCTCATCTGCATGGCCTTGGTGTTTGACATTAAGCATATATATACATAGCTGAAGAGAGGTTTTTCCTCCTGTCAGGCTGCCTATGTACATTAGCAAAGGAAAGGTTCACCAGGCCTTTACAGATCTTCATTTTTCTGTTACACTTGCAATATCACAAGTTTCATCACTAAACCAAAACCCAAGGCATTTCTTGTGGCATCCAAGCTGCAAATTGGAATGTCAAGTAAAATGAAGACTTATAGGGTTGTAATTCCCCAGGACAAAAGAGGGGCCACTTCTATAAAGCACTTCTGTCACTCCATGGAAATCCTTCCAGCAGGCTTAGCCTATGAAGGAGGAATTTATAAGCTGGCAATGATTAAAAGCCAGAATTGTGAAAATGGCAAGCAGGCCTTGCTTAAAGGCCTAATTTGATCCAAGTCAATAATAGCATAGCTAATGGAAAGGCAGAATATATTCAATGCATAATTTCATCCTCTCTCAAAAATGCAGGGATAAACTCCACCACAATCCTGGATGTTCATTCTGATCACAAGTTGCAGATCTGTTACTTCACATCAGCACCTATTACCTCTCAGATTCCCTTCCAAGGAACATTTGGGGCCTGGCACAGACCTGGTTAAGAGTGCAAAAATGGGGAGAAATACAAAAGGAATGTCCAGATTCTGCCTTCCTTGTATTCAGGTCTGGTTTCAGCACTGAATAAAGGAGCAGAATCTGGCCTCAGGAGTCTCAAAGGTACTGCAAGCCAAGGCAGCACAACTGAACTGACTCTACCCACTGCTGGTTTCCTTCGCATGCGCCTCTGGTCACGCAGTGTTCCCCAAATAGAAAGTCATACCTTTTCACCTTCAGAGCTGGCCTATTTCTGCTCTCTGGTATTCAAAAATAAGTTTCTCTCCATCCCAGGAAGAAGCCATGCTATAAATATCTCCATGCAAGTTTCCTAAGTCCTAATGTTTCTCACAGAAGGGTGCGGCTCCTTGTCCAGAAACAACAAGCCTGGCTGGGTTCTGCAGTGCCTTTATTGATGTCCTTGTGCTGCTGTTGCTGCAGAGCAGGAATGGAGACATGAGCAGGAGCATTGCTGTAGCCATGGTGGTCTATACACCAGCAAGAAAAAAATTGGGAAAATCCCTTCAAACTTAATCAGCACTGGTGAGGTCACACCAAGAGTCTTGGGTTCCATTCTGGGCCCCTCACGACAAGAAAGACACTGAGGTGTTGGAGCATGTCCAGAGATGGAACACATAGCCAGGGAAGGGTCTGGAGAACAAGTCTGATGAAGGAGCTGGGTGAGGGTTCAGCCTGGAGAAAAGGAGGCTCAGGGTAGACCTTCTCACTCTCTAGAACAAGAGACAGGACAAGAGGAAATGGCCCCAAGTTGCAACAGGAGAAATTTAAATTTAAATTGTACATTAGGAAAATTTTCTTCCCTGAAAAGGTGGTTAAACATTGGAACAAACTGCCTGGGAAAGTGGTGGAGCCATCATCCCTGGAAGTGTCCAAGAGACATGTGGATGTCCTGGTTAGGGGCATGGTTTAGGGGTGGACCTGGAAGTGTTAGGTTAATGGTTGGACTCCATAAACTGAAGGGTCCTATCCAAGCTTAATGATTCCATGCACTTTAATAAATCAGCTATTTACAAGTGGAGGGTTTGGTTGTGGAAAGTGCATTACCCTCAGTATTTTCACTGTGCCTTGCATTGGGCCCTTCAAAAAACGAGACACTAGTTTTCTTAAGAACCAGTTGAACTGATGGGAACATTCAGAATCATGTAAGGGGAGAGGGGGCCTGAAGGGATAATGTGTCTTGCCCAGGGAATCAGCAGGGAGCCCAGCAGCACAGCAGAGGGCTCCTGCCACTATGCAGCAGTGCAATAGTAGACAGCACTTTTCTTGCCTGAAAGGAGCTTCTTAAAATAATTAAGCAATATAAACACTGTAGAAGTAGCAATGCAGGCATATATGTGATTGTAGCTAGTCCCACTGGGGAGACCAGCTACCTGCTGCATGGCACCTCCACACTCTGAGACACACTGATAGTGCTGTTTCAGGGGATTTCTAAATCACCTCCTTGCTTCAAACACTCTTCACATGAAACTAATCCCAGAAGTATCCAGGAGCCAGGCCTGCCAAGAGGGATGCAGATCAGAGCAGATGTTCAGGGTGGCTGAGGCTATTAGACACAACCAAGCCAATAACGAGAAACTTTTATAAGGAACATTAGCCCTACATCTCTGAGATGGGAAAAGATTGAGAGGGCATTTCACACCCCACTTATTTCTCCTGAGAAAAATGTTTTCACCAGCAAACCCGTTCAGAAGCATCAAACCCTCCCACCAACATCTCAGCATGTGCTGCAGCGGCAGAGCCTGTGACTCAGTGACAGCCCCAGAGACTTTGAAATCAGCTGCTGAATTAAACGGACTGTGTAGAAACACCAGGTTTGGGTAATCCCAAGAAATATAAGCTCTGTGACTGAACAAAGATGTTCTCAGACTGTTAAATATTTAGCTGCCAGCTGGGGTTACTATGGAGAGAGGTGGCTCTGTTGGTAAGGAACACTGAGGGCAGGATTTAAAGAGCCTGTAAGGAAGAAAAGCAGTTTGGACAAAAATACATGTAAGATGGGCAGTCACAAGTTTAAGACCTTTCAGGCTGGTCATTTGATGACCATGGTGGTATCTCCTTTGCCTTAGGTTTTCTGGGTCCTGTAAACAGCAGGCAGTTGGCTTTCAAAAGAAGAAGAAATACTGAGAGAGGGAAAAAAAATGTTGTGAGTCAGCTATAAAGGAATATGAGGAGAGGGAGAAGAGTCAGGTGTCCCTGGGACCTCCTTGGTCTCATTTACTTCTTATCTACAAGGATGAAAACATAAGCAAGGAGAGCTGAGAGTTTCCTCAGCTGTCCAGAAATGACACGGGTGAAGGGCAAGCACAGAGCAGTGAATGTCTGTGGCCAGATAAGAGCTGTGCTGAGAGTCAGATAAAGGTGACATTTCTTATCCAGTTATCAAGCAGTCTGGGAGTTTGACAGCCATGCCATGTGTTTGATATGAAAGGAGGGGACTCCCCACATTCCCTCCACACTGGCTGCTCACTTCTAGCTGATAATCTGTCCAGCCTGTGAGAAATACTGCTGCCTTTGGAGGGGCAGAATATTTTCCTCTGATAAAAAAATACGTATAGCTAAAAACAAAAAATAAAAAAAAGCTTGTACCAATTGGCTCCAGAGCTGATTAAACTGTTGAGCTAGGTTCAAAGGCAAGTGGTACCCTACACATATTAATCCATGAGCTCACCTAGGAAGCATCCCTTTGTTAGGCCAATGACTACAGCCTGAGCAGAGAGAGGACATACCTCGGCCTTGACAGTACAGTTTTGTAGGAGTAATTTGTTGATCTCAAAGCATGAAGCTGAGTTACTGAGGGTGTAGGAGGAATAAATGTTCTGCAGGAGCAGCCCAGCTCCGTCAGTTCTAATCAGTAATACTCGGTTGCAGGCTCTCACCCTTGTTTTTCCTTCCTCACTGAAAACAGAAAAAAACAAAGCTGCTTTCCATGACTGACAGCTGTGGAAAATAAAGTAAATTGTTTTGGCCAAGCGTGAGAATCGTCAGTGACTCAGGTTCCTGTCACCTTCCCCACTGCAGGTTGGGTGTCGCTGCTGGTGAGAGGCGTTCAACGAGGGGCAGGCAGTGGAGGGGGCTCAGGATTGTGGTGCACCTGAGATGGACACGGAGCTGCTCACAGGAGCCCTGCAGTTGTGTTCCCCAGTGCTGTGTCCTGCCCTGCACGTGTCCCTGCGTGCCAGGGGGACAGCCTGCGGCTCCCTCAGCTGTCCCCCAAAACCAAGTCTGAACAGAGGGCGGTGGGGGAGTGGAGTGTGCTATATTTGTGTCTGCACTGTTCCCCATGACAAAAGACTCATCAAGCACCGGCAGGAGGGTTCCACGTGAAGCCAAAAGAAAGGCTGGAGGTAATACTCAAAATGAATAATTCTTGTTCATGCATACACGAGGAAATGTTGCGCACACGCTGCTGCATCGCAGGAACCATGGATCTCCCCTAGCGATGCTCAAGAGAAAAACAGGGACTGAAACCCTCCATAGGAGAAGTTCAGATAAAAATTTTCCATCTGTAAAAGTGGGAGCATTCACCAGACTCCAGTTCTTCCAAGAACATTTAGGAAAGGAGCAAAACTCTGGTGCTTACCTTCCTTCTAAAAGTGTCACACTCATTTGTGAAGAGTGGAATGAGGAACAACAGTCATGGGCAGACAGGAATGACTGGGAAGTGCACAAGCAAGATGTGAATCCTAGCAACAAACACAACCTTCTCATCACAGAGACTTAAATGCTTCCCATGTAGGAACTGATTTGATCCAACAGCTCCTCACAGTTTGTACAGACAGGAAAGACCTGTATTCAGTAATGTAGCAATATGGTTTTCCTATACCAGGGAAAAGGTCCATTAATCTTGGCATATTAATAAATGAGCATCTATTAGCAACAAATAGGCTGGAGATCAGATTTCAAGTGCAAGGAGGTGGTGCTCAGAGCAGCTTTCTGATGCCAGAAGTAGAGGTCAGGAGAGGAAAAAAACAAAATCTGATGGACATCCAGAGAGATTTTGATAATAAGGGACAATCACAGGGAATTAGCATGCCCTGGGTGGAGAGAGCACACAGGCACTTCTATTTGTGTCCAGGTGGGGACTGCAGCAAGGAGCAGGGCTCTCAGTGCAGCTGCAAATGCCCATGCAAAGGGGCCATGCTTGGGACAGCAGGGTCTACTGTGGCTGGGGAGGAGCCACCAGGCTGATCTGCCCAGAGGCTTGGTGGGTGGGCTGGGGAGAGCCCTGACCTCTGTGTCTGCTACATGGCTGATATCCCATCTGATCCTGTCCTGCCAAAGGGGGCAGTGCTGGAGCAGGAGCCGCAGCTGGAGCACACGGATCTCTGTCCAGACACGTGTGACAACTGGGATGCTGCCACCACTGCACTTTCACACAAGGACAACAGAATTACGTGGCAAAGCAGAAATCAAGTGAAGTTCCACTGCGTGTTTGGCTGCCACCTGGGAGACAAAAGCATTGTGAGCACACCGCTGTTTTTGAGCTGCACAAAGCTGCACAGAAATAGGTGCAAGACCACAAGCCATGGAGTCTCAAGCCCTTAAGGTCAGTGAGGACCCTCCCAGAGCAGGGCACGGCCACAGCACAGGAAAAGCCGTGTCACTGCACAGAGCTAGCTTGGAGAAGGTCCTCTCCCCTGCACTAGCACCTCGGCTCATTCGTCTCCTGCCCCATGTGGGTGAGGACAGGGTACTCTGGTCCTTCCAGACCTGTGAAACTCACTCACCATCCTTCAATTTAAATAATGCCCTCAGAGCTCAGCAGGATGGAAAGAGGTCAGTTTTGATCATGTAGGCTTAGTGACTACCTGTGTAAGCTGCAGCATAGTGGGTAGGACAGTCACTGAGACATCCAAGCTGTCCCTCAAAGAAGGGAGACCACTAAACATAGGTCTACTCAGGAAATAACATGTGAAACGTGAGTTTGTCCTCCTCCCAACTTTGTGAGTGACAGCTAAGCTTTGATGTACAGAACTAGTGTAATTTAGGTTGGAAGGACCTCAGAAGGTCCCCTGGTTAGCGCTGGGCTAACATTGACATTAGTCCAGGTAAACCACTGGCATGAGTTCCTTCTGAATTCACAGGCAGCTTCTGTTTGATCAAACCTCTGCTTGGTGACAAATAACACACCCAGCAAAGAAAAAGACAAACAACAATCCTGCCTCTCACAATGGACTGCGCTTTGCCATTTAGTGCTCTGCTCCCCTCGGACATTGCCCCGCCTCTGGGTGAAAGAGCTTTGACTCACAGGGAGAAGAAGGGGTTAACAAACCACTCAGCAAATGAAGCACCATTAGAAAAATCTGGACTGCTAGATACTTTCTAGAATCTACAACCTTTAGCGAAGGGACTCAGCTTGCTGGGAATCGGTCCCAGAGGGCCACAGTAGCCCAGACAGTGTGACTGAGTGCTGGCATAATGCCTGTCACACTGTGAGACAACTTCTAATCCTGGTTTTTGGGTTTGGGGGTTTTTGGTTGATTGTTTTGTTGGATTTTTTTCTTGCTTGAGGGCTACTAGTTATTTTTATAGCAGTATTTTCAAGCACAAAAGGAATTGTCTAATCGGAGTTGTTTTGTTAAGAAAGGCTAAAGAGCTTCATGAGACACATCAGGAAATTCTGCAGAACAGTTATCAAAGCCACAAATTCTGGAAATCCTGCCGGTATTATGGATGAAATCCCATGAACATAGCTATGTGCATATGGTTTTGCAGACCTATGTTTTGTCCACAAAAATATCCCCCATCTGTGCTATCCACAGTGTTGCTGAGACACCTGGGTAACCCTATCTGCAACACCTGAAAGACTCAAAGGAATACACTGTCCAACAAATGTTTCTGAACAGGGAAGCAATCTACACTGAACTTGTACTTGAAGTTGCTTCAGTGTGAGGGCAGTAGGTTTGAGAAGCTGGCACCTGAAGGCTGGATGTGGCCCCAGTTCACTCGCAGAGCACACAGTGATGCCCAGTGCCACCCAGCAGTGATGCCAAGAGGTGAGTCACGGCCAGCCCACCAACCAGGGCTGGAAGAGCCCCCCGCCTCCCCTGTTCATTTCATCCAATAATGCAACAAATTTCATCATGTGAGCACCTTCTGGGTTGCTTTTCTTCCTTTGTCAATTTTAAAGCACAGCCACTGGATTGGCTTGCAAAATTAACACGTAAGAATGCATCTTTTTCTTGGGATTTTTTAAACCATTCATGCACAGACTTAACACGGTCTGTAAGTGGAAGAGCTGCAAGTTCTGAGACCAGTGTGTGACTGCTTTATGAGACAGTCATTTGGGAATGCCTAATAAACAACTGTTTTTAATTTTAAACATCTGTATCTATAACAATAAGAGCAGCTGACGTGGCCCTCCATCAGTCCCGGGCTCTGGCTTTAGTTGAGTAAGGACTAGCTGCAGCCTGAAAGCGATCTTGTCTGCCCCTGCTGCTTCACATGCTGTAATTCTAGCCCTCTTCAGCTTGTCCTGGCTGATTTTCCCCTGAAACTTGATCTTTCAACGGATCAAAGGAGCAAAAGGAGAAACAAGAAAGTTGTGCAGTGAAATTTCAGCCATGGCAGCTTGAGCTGCATCTCCAGTTCAGTCGTCACTCCCAGCCACCGGCTCCTGCCTGTGGAGTGTGCTGGTGTTTCCAGCCTCATGTCCTCATCCTGCCGGCAGCTTGCCACAGCACAGTTCTGGTGGGAGAAAAGTAACCTGCAAAAGGTAAACCTTGTCCCTAATAATAAGAGGAGTTTTACCAGTGCAACAAAAATTATGCTGACATGGAATGACTCTGCAGGTAAACTGACCTTCTTAGACAAACCAGTATAATCCCAAAATTTAACAAAGGGTTCAGGAGATTAACATCACCAGCAGAGTGAATCAATACATTATTTACAATTTGTCTGCTACATGGTACTAGGGAGACTGTGTCCCTGTAAGGTGACTGTGCACCAGCCCTTAGTGGCAGCGTGTTCCCTGGCAGAAGGGGGCTTGCACCAAAGACACCCACCCTCAGCTACCCGAGGGCAGCTACCCTGGGCCCTCCACAGCATTCGCACACCTTCAGCATGGTGTTGGTAGCAGTCATCTAGGGAAGAAACCTTCCTTCCGTGGGCATTTCTGCAGGGTGTGCAGAGAAATGGGGGTCCCTAAACCTGACAGGTACCTGCACCCAGCTCAGGGGACCAGCACAGACTCCTTTAAATGACTATGGTCATCACTTTCTTGTGATCAGATGGAAGAAATATGTGTGGCTTATTCCTTTGCCTGGTTTGTGAAATGTAAAATCACAGAAGTTTATGTTTCAAGTATGTGCTTAGGCTAAGGAGAGTAAAACGTGGCTGAAACCAATGTCTTAGAGTACATATTACAACTGCTACAGTAATGTCAGTCTAAGAGTGCAAGTGAAACATCCTGCCATCCTTACTTAGCTGCTTCCCTGGAATGATGAAGAATTAAGAGCATTTTTAGATGAAAAATGTGCAGAAGAATGGCTTTTTATTAAACCCAGAGGTACCGCTGGAAAAGAGAGAGAATCCCTCAGGCATCAAAGCCCTTCTTCCAGTCTGAAATCTTCCCAGATGAATACAGGCTGATAACAGTTGCTCTGAATTTCACAGGACGGTGTTAAATCTGAGCCCACCCAAGAGGAGAGGCCACCGGCGTGTGGGAGCCAGGCGGGCTGTTAGCAAAGAGCTCAGGCATTAGGCACACCTTCGCTAAATTCCTGGCTGCAAGGTAATTACTACAATTTGCTTTCCTTGTCACCCCTTTACTGGTATATGTGTGTGTCTGTGTGTCTTCTTCGAGCCTCTCATTTCGGTTAATCATTGGGAACGTTTTGAGTGAAATGCAGCGATCTGCCAAGGCAAAGTGTTCGGTCACCACCAGGAAGGAATGAGCTCCCCAGCTGAAGGGCGCCTTGTTTGGGAACACTTCCATAAAGACCAAACGTGGGAGCGACACACATCTTCCTGCCCGTCGCCTCACCGTGGGAAAGCGTGTTGGTACACGCTATCTGGACAGGAGCTCTCTCCCATCCAGTTTCCTCCTGCCTCCAGATGCCAACATTTTACTGTCCCTTCAAGATGACTGTCAGGGAAAATGGAAATTAACTGTGAGTACCTTTAGAAAGCAGTATTTAGAAACTTGAAGTTTCTTTCAGACACTCATGGTTGGTTGGTTCAAGCCCCCCAAAAAGATGTACACTTGCACACCAGGCAGTGATTTTCCTCAAAATTTTCCAAGCTGATCATTTGTCAAAAATACAAAGTGCCTAAATGCTCTTGTAAGAACCCTGAACGCAAAAGCCTGGAATTCTCATCTTTTTATACTTTTACACAGATAGTATGACTACATCTAGGTTTGCACACAGCTTAAGAAAAAACCGTGGTCTATAAAACTCACTCTTTTTACAGGATGCGAAAGTTGCCTGTCAGCAGGAAGGGTCAGGCTGCTGCCATCAGACCCCAGAGAATCCAGCGAAGTGGGACCGGATCCTGTAGTCTCGGCTTGTGCTGCTGCACTCAGCGGGAAGAGCCCCACAGAGCAAGGGCTGTAGGGTCAAACTTCGTGGTATAAAAACCCGACTGCACAAAAACTTAGGAGCAGAGAAGAGACTCTTCCAGGGCAGACCCCTGGCAGATCCTTCCTCCCACCTCCCCATGCCCTGGGGACTCCCCAAGGCCTGGCGGCTCCCCAGTGCCACCACCCGCCCCTCCTGCAGCCGGGAGGGAAGGGGACATTCGCATGCAAATGAGGGTGATTTCCCCCCAGGAAACCCACGTTGTTTCCAAATCCCTATCTCCAGCCCTGCCACAGCAAGCTTTGAATGCAGAAGAGGATGAATGACCTAAAAACAACGGAACTAAGCATTTAGCATAAAATGCCACCCACTGGTCCCCTTTACTGGAAAGCAAGATTTAGCAACACAGACAAAACCCACACAGACTGGCAAGTGAGGAGGGAAAACACAGAGTTAGTTCGTGCTGTAGGCACCGGTCTGATGTTCTTACTCTGCAGCTACAGTTCAGTGTAAGGTATCACATCAATGCCTCCGGCTTTAACCCCCCTCTAACAACCCCACCTTTGAGCACCACTTTGATAATCATCTAAGAATGCAGATATGCCCGTAGCTGTTATGACACTAAATGGTATAAACTTCTGAGTTATGGATGGGTAATACACTGCTGACACATACACCTCTCACAGGTGACTTTCAAAGCCTCTCACTTCATGGCGCCTATGACAGAACTGGAGAGAGGTCTGTCCTGTGCAAGGTGTGCATGGCCACGAAACTGAATTTACCTGTCTGCTGCTTTTCACAGACTGTGGCTTACCACTGCCACTGGGAGCAAGCCTGAAGAAAACTTGCTCTCAACAAATAACTGGACAAATTCAAGGGAATAGGGAGGAAGAGGGAAGTGCCTTTTCTCTAGTAGCATTGAAGAAAGTGTCCATCCATTACATCAGGCTACTTAAATCAAGGACTTAAAAACACAGAATCATGGAAATAGGGTGGCTTGTGTTGGAAAGGACCTTAAACATCATCTAGGTCTGCAGCCAAGGAATAAAACCCGTGAGTGAATTACTGTTAGTGACACTGATTTGAGTAAAACACTTGTGGAGTCCCTCAGTAATTTTTTTTTATTTCTCTTACAGCAGGAGTTTGTGTCAATTCATTACTTGATGCCTTGAGAGGTTACCTAGAACAGAGGCTAGACAGTATTAAAGGAATAAAGTATTTATTAAAAAGGCCTTCAAAGGATACATCTTGGCAGTACAAGAGCCTAGCCAAGGCTACACCCAAGATGGACCACAGGTCACAGGTTTTCACTCTTTGGTAAGTTTTGGTCCGTTTACATATTGGGGTTAATTGTCCAATTACACCTACAGGTTATGAAGTCCCATCCTCCCAGATTGCTCTCCTCAATTCGCTGTTTATACATTTTGGGCCTGAAGCTGCAACCGTGTCCTTGGTTCTCAGGCTGGAAAAGGATTGTTTTGTCTAACTACCCTGTGAAGAGAACGTGGTAACACTTTATATGAAGTTCAGAGTTATATACCAGTGCAGTACAGAATGTGGAAAATACGAAACCTAAACCTTAAGGCATCATACTGAGTTGCTAAAAAAGATTTGTAACCTGTCCAACATAGTGTAAGGCAAATGGAGCTAAATTAATTTATTGTTGCAAACCCAAAAAGCCATTAAGAGTACATTGCTTTAAAGTCTGCAATTGCACTTGTTCAACCTCCGTGGAGTGTGTTGAGTTACATGAGGGTTAAAAAAACTAGCAAGTGTAAAGAGCCTAATTCCAATGCATAACAAGTGCTTCAACAAACATTCTGCTAAAAGTACCAAGGAGATTTAATTACTTTTTTCTCCCACCAAAGATGACTTATTCTGTGTTTGACATGCCCTACGGAGTGTGCTTTCCTTACAGAGATGCTCTGTTTGATCATGCAAGGGCTACTTACAACTGCTGTGGGTAAAAAGGGAAAAGAGCAAAAGGTGGTTCTGACCTTCCCCGGGGGGCTTCATTTTCAGTCTGCCCTGACAAGACAGCCTCACACTGCCAGAGGGTTCAGCCTGGGAACATTGTGGGAGTGCATAGGTGGTCTCCTCACTTGAATGCACAATGATGGAGATGATGAGTGGGCCTTTCAGCAAGGTTCCTCTGCATCTCCAGTTTGCTGCTAAGGATGTGACAGCACCATTACAGGACTCTGGCTTGCATAAAAAGAAACACCTTTAGCAGAAGCTGAACTCATCTTGAACAGATTAAGGTACTACCTTCCTCAGCTGAGGACACCTGTGTAGTGTGTGGACACAGCTGGCAGAAGCCCCTGTGCCCAGCAGTGTGCACAGGGACTGTGAGGTGAGTCAGTGGTTGACCTTCCTTTGATGCTCTGACTTGGTCAGTGTCACTGCTTCTCCTGCCAAAAGGTTACAGCAGACAGACTGGGATCAGATGAACATAAATTAGGGGACCAGATGAAGATAAGCAAGGGGAGGTCCAGATGAAACCAATCCTCTGTGTGAATACAGTGTGTAGGTTGTCAGGCACCTGCCCTGAGCTCAGGTGCCTGCCTGGCCCCAAAGGTGCAAGACCCTCTGGGTAGACTTGGGCAGATGCAGCTGTGGGGTGGGGTTGGTCAGTGTGACACTCTCACACTGTGGGCCACCAGCCTGGCCCTGTCTGGGTGTCAGATGGGGTTGGTCAGTGTGACACTCTCACACCGTGGGGTGTCAGCCTGGCCCTGTCCGGGTGTCAGATGGGGTTGGTCAGTGTGACACTCTCACACTGTGGGCCACCAGCCTGGCCCTGTCTGGGTGTCAGATGGGGTTGGTCAGTGTGACACTCTCACACTGTGGGGTGTCAGCCTGGCCCTGTCCGGGTGTCAGATGGGGTTGGTGGTCAGTGTGACACTCTCACACTGTGGGGTGTCAGCCTGGCCCTGTCCGGGTGTCAGATGGGGTTGGTCAGTGTGACACTCTCACACTGTGGGGTGTCACCCTGGCCCTGTCCGGGTGTCAGATGGGGATGGTCAGTGTGACACTCTCACACTGTGGGCCGCCAGCCTGGCCCTGTCCGGGTGTCAGATGGGGTTGGTCAGTGTGACACTCTCACACTGTGGGGTGTCAGCCTGGCCCTGTCCGGGTGTCAGATGGGGTTGGTCAGTGTGACACTCTCACACTGTGGGCCACCAGCCTGGCCCTGTCCGGGTATCAGATGGGGTTGGTCAGTGTGACACTCTCACACTGTGGGCCACCAGCCTGGCCCTGTCCGGGTATCAGATGGGGTTGGTCAGTGTGACACTCTCACACTGTGGGGCGTCAGCCTGGCCCTGTCCGGGTGTCTGAGTCATGAAGAGTGAGATGTGCCACACCTCATGCTTCCCCTCCACCCAAGCAAGCCCAGCAATGTGACACAAAGTAAAGGAGTTATGTTAGAGCTCTGATCCCACCATCTGACCCCAATGGGTGGACTCCCACAGTGATCTCACCCTGACCGCTTACTCAGCTTCACAAGTAGCAGAGAAAGATCACGCTCGGTTAAAACTGAAATGTGCTTTCTTGCAGCTTTTCCCCCTTGAGCCAGAGGCTGTATCCCTGACTTGGGCAAAGATCCAACTGGAAATAATGAATGTAATTACCTTGTAAGCACCTCAGTGGAAAATATTGGTATAGTTAATTATACAGGGATGCAATGCTAACCCATTTCCCACTGTTTAAAATACAAATATTAATGCTTTCTCCTTTGGGGTTTTGAGATTAGTTATTGCTGCAGTCTAACTGAATTGATAAGGTTTTCAGCTATTGGAATAATTTTAATGAGAAGGTTTCCAGTGCAGGGTTAACATCACTGTCTGGCATAATGTGTAAGTGTTACTCTGCACAAAGCCGGGGGTTTGCCCCTGCAAGAGTGAGACCCCTTTGGCCATGGCCTTTTAAGCATCCAAACCTGAGATCTCTTTCAAAGGATGTTTGATTTTAGTGTTCTCAAACTGAAGATAAGAAACTCACACATTGACTATCAGAGAATTGAAATTGAAATATGAGGAGAATTGAGAAGGATGCTCAAAATCTAGGACTTAGGTACCTTTCAAGAAATCCTGATTAAACTGCCAATGTGAAAATGCCTCCGTCTTTTGTTAAGGATCATGGGAAACAGTGTAATAAACTCACAGCATGGACTGAGCATGTACTGTAGTGTTTTCACATTATGGCTGATTGGCTTTCCAGGTGTTGAACAAGGAACCTGTTATTTCTATGTCAGTCTGCCTGAAAAGCCCCATCACTTTCAGCCCTCTGTGAGCAAATGAGCAAAAGCCACTACATGTGTTTTGCTTGCCTTGGTACTTGTTAACATTTCTGAACTATCTGTACCCTAGCAGATATTCATAGGTCAAAACCAGAAAAGGCTTGACTCTCTTCTCACATCTCTGCAAAAGGAGTGGAGATTTATGAAAATAGAAACCTGTTCTGAGATTTCCCTTGAAGGTGTCTGAGGAAGTTTTTCGAGGAAAAAAAAACAGGAGACATCAGCACTTTGGGCATAGGCCTTATTGTTCAGTAACAATCACATTTTGCACAAGGCCACCTCTTCCTGCCAGGAGCTGCCGCCACAGGCAGCAGCAAGGGCCTTGCGCAGCTGCCCAGGCATGAAGAGGGAAGGGGCAGGCACAATGCCCTGCTGGGGATCCCTCACACGGAGAGGCACAGACTTCTTACGTTGCCACCGGAATTAATGAGGCCAGCAATTGGGATAGCCATCCAGGCAGCTTTGGAGACTCCTGCTTCAAGAGAGAGTGGTGTTTGCCCCCATGCCCTGCTGCAGCAAGCAGGGCCATGCACTTCAAGGGGAGATCATTAATAAAAACTGCTTTAATCTAAACACTTTCGTGAAAAATAACCCTTATAGCCTGTGCTGCTTTTTAGTTTGGTGCCTGTTTTGCTGCTACACCAGCTCACTGGGAGGCCAAGCACAAGCCACAGAGGCTTCCCATGCTCAACAGCAACAAGGATGGATTAGTCACCACCTTGATTTTTGAGTACACTTCCACATAGCACGCACAGGAAAACTAAGGAAGCAGCTCCCCCAAAGGGAAATAAAACCACCATCCTCTAAAAGCTGCCAGACAGGTATTTCGCCCAGTGGAATAAAAACAAATAAAAGCATGTGCAGGCAAGGGGCAAACTCTGATCTAGTTTAACACCATCCAGGTGTACTGCTGCAACATGAGGACAGTCTCCATGAATCACAACATCGCTCTCACAAGTGTCAGCATAGAATCTTTTAATACTTTACATAAAAAACTGCATACACTATAGTTTTATGTAAACATCATATACATCTCACTTTTTGCCATGTCAGTTTATTAAAAACAGTCTCAGTACCACTGTTGAGGGAAGAGGGAGGAAAGTAAACAAACATAAATGGATAATTTGTTCTCTGAACCAGAGAAACAGAAAATTATTTTCACCCAGGCTGGCCACCTTGTGAAAATAAGTTTTAAATAAACCTTGATTCTTTAAACTGCCCTTTAATACTAAAGTCTGATGTACTCACTGCATAAGCAGTGCTTTCACCCTTTTTTTTTTTCCCAAGGCAAAAATATACAGTGGTTTTGTCTTGTGTTGAAATCAGTTTTAAACAAGACCCAGATGAGGTTACTGAGTAAGAATGTTTCCAATGCTACAGTGTTGTATGCAGATGATGAGTGCATTGAGTGTTTAATTTAAACATTAAAAAAAAAATCCACCAAGTTGTGCAAAGTAACTTCTTTTGAAAATAAACTTTTAAATAAACCCAAATCAACACACTTGCAGAAGACAACATTGAAAGTAAGGAGCAGGCACCAAAATCATAATATGGCAATATCATCCCCTTGCTCATCCTGCCTCATCTGTCAGGAGGTGGATATCCAGCAAGCAGGACAATTGGGCTTTATTTTCTGGCCTGGTGGCTTCTGCAGCTGGAGTCAGTTCAAGGCTCCTGTTATCAGCAGGCATCAGTCACTCAGGGCAAGTTCCTTTGCACAACACGAGTCCCACCTGGGCACCCCCTCCCCACCTCACTTCAAATAAGCACCCCCTGCACTAACCCCAGTTTGCACAAGACAGAAAAGGTAACATATATACAGGCTTCGCTTGGGACGACCCTCCCCTCCCAGTCTCCGTCTTCAGGGCACTAATTTCCACAGCAGGTCAGGCTCAGGCTGAAACATGTGAGGGAGAAGCGAGGATGCTGCAGGCAGCCTGGGAGAGGCAGCCCCTTTCCCCAGCTCGCCTGGGTGAGGCACATGCAGGCAGGAGGCAGAAGTCCCTTCGAGCATCTCAGCTCCACCGCCCTCCTCTTGCAAAAGAGAGGAGGCTGCCTGGGAGCAGCAGGTGTTGGCAAAGGGGCAGAACCGGGTGCAACGTTTGCTCAGTCCAGTCTCAGCAGCTTTTTGTTGTTGAGTCCGCGACTAACTCGCAGGGGCCGGTGGTAGGAGAAGGCTTCTCCTCACTTTATAACCAAGACTCAGGGCATGCAATTCCCCCCTCCCTCTGTCCCCACGGCTGAGCAAGCACAACCCTTTTCGGCCAAGGCTCAAGGAGCATGCTCCCTCTCTTAGCCCCCACCCCATCCACGGCCAGTCCCCAGCGGAGGGGACAGGCAGATGCCGTGTGCGTGTATAACCCAGCTCCTCTCCACCTGCCAACAGGTGACCCAGGCGCTGTGCCCAGCGCCGCGCTCCAGACACGGCCTATAGGACTTTGCAGCAGTTGATGCAGCCGTTCTGGGTGCCGTAGCGCTTCTGCAGGGCTGCCCGGGTGGCAGTCTCGAAGACCTCCCGGACACCCTCCTTGGTCTTGGCCGAGCACTCCAGGTAGTCGTAGGCCTGGATGCGAATGGCCATGGCCCGGCCGTCCTCGGTGCGCACCGGCTCCTGCTTCATGCGGGCCAGCTCGTTCCGCACGTGCTCGTCGTTCCGCAGGTCCTTCTTGTTGGCCACCAGGATGATGGGGACGTTGGGGCAGAAGTGCTTGACTTCGGGCACCCACTTCTCCGGGATGTTCTCCAGCGAGTCCGGGCTGTCCACAGAGAAGCACATGAGGATGACATCGGTGTCCGGGTAGGAAAGGGGACGCAGGCGGTCATAGTCCTCCTGACCAGCCGTGTCCCACAGGGCCAGCTCCACCTGCTTGCCGTCCACCTCGATGTCTGCCACGTAGTTCTCGAACACGGTGGGCACGTAGACCTCGGGGAACTCGTCCTTGCTGAAGACGATGAGGAGGCAAGTCTTGCCACAGGCACCGTCCCCCACCACCACCAGCTTCTTGCGGATGGCGGCCATGGCCAGGCTCGCCAAGCTGGCCTTGCCGTGCAGCAGGACGATGGCAGCGCCCTCCTCCCCGCGGCCGCCGCCTCCCGCTCCCTCTCGCTTCTCACAGGGCACCGTGGCGAGCCGGCCCGCGCAGGCAGGCGGGCGCGCCCTGCTCTCTTTGCGTACCGGCACCGCGCCTCCGTACTCTGCCTCGGGGGAGCGCTATGGCCGCAGGGCAGCACCGCCGGCCCCGGAGCTCTGCGGTGGAAGCGGTGCCGCCGGTTCTCCCACAGCAAGTCCCCGCACACAACCGGCTCCGCACAACCACTGCCGCAAGCTGCGTCCCGGCGCCGCTATTTAAAGGCGCTCGAGACTTTCTTAATATAGCTGGCCAATGGAAAGGCAAGGAGTGAGGTCATCCCTGGCGGAGAGCTCTGCGATTGGCGGGCGACAGCGGGCGCGAGGCGGGGCCGAGGCGGGCGGGGGAGCGGCCGGGCCGTGCCGGGTCGGGCCGTGCCGGGGCAGCGGGCCCGGGGTCGCGGCGGGCGGAGCCGGGCTGGGGGCGGCCGGGGAGCTCCCTGTGCCCGGTCTGAGCCCTCCCGACCGCAGCGTCTCCCGGCTTGGCGCCAGGGCAGGGCGGGGCTGGTCCTCGCCGCAGTCTCGCCGCTCGGGATGGCCGGTGTGAAGAGTCTGGGCGGGCAACCGAGAGGAACGGGGAGCGCCGCTGTGTCTTAGGTGCTGCTTTAAAGCCCGGGCAAAGTGATCGGAGAGTATTGCAGATGGTTGAATAAAATAAAAGCGTCCGCTGGGTGCTACTGGAAAAGCGCTCGACTCCGTTCCTTAAAAAATTCATCATGGTCGACTGTCGCCAGCTCTTGGCCAAAAGGGAGCGGAGGAATTGTAAACCGCGAGAAGCAGCAGGCTTGAACTGAACTGGCCTTTGGGTCTCAGTTTACAGGGATATCGGAAGTCACAGCAATGAAAAAACGAACGTGGAAAATAAAGGGGCGCAAAGCGCTGTAGTGCGGGGTTGCTGGGAGGGCAGGAGTCCCTCCAAAGGAGCAGCTGGCTGGGCTGAGCTGGGCTGGGCTGGGGCGGCCGCAGGGCCCGGGGGCACACGGACACCGCCGGCAGCGACGCGCTCGGTCCCCGTTGCAGCTATCGCTGCTCAGCCGGGTGGTGTCCCAAGCTTCTTCCCGGCGAACTTTTCCACACAGACGATGTCCTGTGGCTACTGCCTTTCAGGGTTGGATCTGAAGTGTCCCGTTTTCCTAGCCAGCACAGGCATTAGTGAATAGAACAAAAATTAGTGGTTTGTACAATACTGTTGTTATTAAAAATTGTATTTTAAAATACCCCCTTGGAGAGGGAATGCATCACTGAGTACATCAAATTGCCTGACAAGTTGCTTGCAGCAGACTGTTACAGAGGGGTGTGTGTCAATAGGGCAAGAGGTTCACTTAATCCTAGACATTGAAATAAAATCCTTTTTCTGCAAGATTTTTGTCATATCTGTTTCCCCAAGTCAAAAGACCATGTCCCCAGATGCTGATGGAATGATTTGTACCTTGATCTTACAGGGGTTTGGACAGCATAGTTTATGTGAACATAATTTCAAACTGATTTTTTAAAGAACTCGGCAATAAAGTGTAGACATAGACATGGATGTTCTTCAGCACCTGTGACCTTCGAGCAGGCCAAATTTCTGGCTTGCATCATCCCTTTAAATTCGTTGTCACTGCTCACAGGCTTAAATTCGTCACAAAACTGTGTGGAAATCATGCCCATGCTGCCATGTCCTCCTGGCGATGGTGCACTGGCAGCTTGTACGTGTTTTCTGCCCCGTCCCAAGCAGGCTAAGGCCGTTCGGAGGGGCAGACAGAGCGAATTCGCTGTATATTTCCCCTGTAAACCCGCACGAACCCGCCGCTCTCCCCCCGGCCGCGCCGTGCTGACGGCGGGGCCCCAGCGCCCTCTCGCGGCCGCTCTGCGCCCTGCACCGCCCTGCGCCGCCCTGCTCCTTGCGGCTCCGCAGCTGGAAAAAGCCACAGCTGGAAAAATCCACCTCTGCGGCGGCAGCAGGAGAAGCTGCGGGTGCTTCATCCGGCGTGAGAGGTGCTGCATAAATATCTTCTGATTCCGCTTGTGTTTGACTTTTGAATCACGCCTAGGTGTTTGGTTTTGTCTTTTCAGGAGCAAAACGTTTCGTTAAATAGAAAAAGGAATAATGCTGATGAGCAGTTACGTTAATCGACTCATCTGTGCTGTGCCACGGAAGGCAGGTAAATAAGCAGCTTATTAATTTCAAAGCACACGGCTCTGTTGTTGCGCAGAGTGCTGCTGGCAATTACCCGTGTGCCTCGAGTGTCCCACATACATATTGCTTAACTCTTTAAAGGCTTCAAAGCAGGGTGGCCTCATCCAAACTGTCTGCTGGTTCCAGCTTCCAAATTGTGCAAAGGAATTACTCCATAAATGTACAGGTAACCTAAGTTAAATCCATAGCGTGAATTTTTCTTTTAACTGACATGTAGACATACGTTTGCAGCACCAAGTTATGCACCATAACTGCTTCATTTTCAAGCGAAGTCTCACATCTCTAGTCTTCCACACAGTTGCACTGCAGGCAAAGTGCCTGATGTTTCATCTCTCGGCTAGCAAGACAGACTTCAGCAAAGGCTATGTAACTCCTTGACCAAGGGTTTCAAATGCTTTATAAGGTTTTTTTTCAGAAGCTTTATATCATGAGACTCAGCCCTGTGACCAACTCAGGCTGAGATCATGCTCATTTCACTGTTCTGGGGTACACTCCAGCAACAGTCTCTATGGGGAACATCCAGGTCACTGTTGTTATTACACAACTGTACTTAGCTAATGTATCCAGGTCACGTATTTTAACTTACGTTGAATTTTAACTTACATTGTTGATTTTATATTGTCTGCATGAATCTGCATGATATGCTGAACTGTAGTTCTTTAGGCAAGCTGAACCTTCACTTCTAGTTATCCCAAAATGTGCACTCTCTAAGCACAGCATTAGTTCTGCTGCACCACATACATCTGTATGATTGATGAAGAAACCATGAAGCAGGAGAAAGAAGACACCACTTGTTTGCTTTTATTGCTTGTGCTGATGCTTTTGAGATTAAAACTCAGATTTTGTCTTTTTTTTTTTTTTTAAATCCACGTGGCATTTTTTTGTTGAGAAGGCAATTCCTGTCAATTATTGGAGATTGTTTCCAGATTATATTTCCCCCCTGCTCTTCTTGCTAAGCAGATTTTCTAAAGGGCATGTCTGCAATTCAAATAATTTGTGTTCAAGAGTAAATCTGTACCAAAAGCATGTAAGCTCAGTGGGGAAGGCAATCTTTCTCCTTTTTGTCAATAGTGGGCAAGTAAGTACATTGCCTGCTGTGGCATAACATGCTGAGGGAGCCATGTGTCCTCTAGTGGCACACAGAGTCCTGCATGCTGGCTCCTAACGCTGGCATCGGGCATCCTGCAGCCCTCAGGCAGCAAAGTGAGGAAGGCAAGAGGCAGTGAAACATGAGCAGTTCTCAGGCTAGTGTGGAAAAGCCCTGAGTAGATGTGAGAGAACGGGCAGAAATGATGAGTATTTGTCTCTCTAAGAAAAGAGTTTCTGGCACATTTAGGAACGAGACCACTTGCCGTGTGTCAGTGCAGGTCCATTGCTTTCCAGCGTACCTGGAGAAAAGCAGAGTTTAACTCTCAGAGCCCCTTGGGATCAGTGCCCTCAGCAGACAAGCCAGGCTGATCTACCTAGAAAATGGAATGCCAGGGCACAGCAGTAGAAGGTGAAATCACCTGTATATTTTCATACAGAGGTTTATGCGAAGTACAGTGCACATGAAAGCACACCATCTCAAAAAAGAAATGCTTTCATGACTAAAGAACTGTATGGGATCCATTGGCATTGCTCTTCCAGGGAATAAGAGAGGTCAGTCAGAAGCTGTTGGTTTTAATTTTTTCCAGTTCTTATAGCAAGACTATAAAATTCATACTTTAATAGGACTCAGGAAATATGGGTTGGCAGAGTAAAATTATACCTCTGCGGTAAATTAAAGTGGCCTTTTGCCTCCAGCTGAGTTCAAATTAAATAAAAACAAGTTCCTCATCTTTAGGCTAGAATTTTTAGACCTACAACCCCTCATCTCAGTTGAAGAACCCTTCTGTAGCTGTATGAAATAAATGAGCTGACCACATAACTGTCACGGATACTGATCATGTTGCATATCCACATCACCAATAGTGCCTTAGGAAACAGTTCTCTCTGCAGGGACACCAAACTTAACACCCTCTGGTTCCCGTTGTTCTCAGCTTTTGTTGACTGCAGACATCTTGCAGTCTTTGTCTACCAGGACAACTGAGACAGAGGAAAAATTGCTTGTCCAATGCCAACAAGATAACAGGGAATTCAGTCTCTGTATCTGGAGTTCAAGATAATATCCTTAACAGTGGGAAGTTCTTTATCTTTAGACTGTCCAGTGGATGGAGCAGGGCGGGTTGGAGTAGATAACCCCTCCTCACCGCATCTATTCTTTGATTCTGCAATATTTGTGATGCCTCAGCAGATCTGAAAAGTGATGTTTGGAGGGTCTCTGGCAGATCTACTCCTGTTTCACACTGCAGCACTGTCGGCCCACGTTCCACCAGGGAGTTTGGCACACTCAGCTGTGAAGTGCTCGCACAGGATGAGTCTTTCACAATAGGAACAAGGAAACTTCTGAAGTAAACATGTTGTGATTTGTTAATGATTTGTGTAATTTCCACTTCATTGCCAGTAAAGTAGATTTCTTTAAAAACAATGATGTCATATGGTTCTCCATTGTAGATTGATTTGCTGTATTAAGATACATTAACCTGTTCCTTTAATTGCTGTGGTCTTCGTGGTGGTCTTTGAAGTGTGGTGGTCAGTTCTCTCTGCAGAGGAACCTGTGACCTGAGGAAGCAGAGGCAGCAACAATATTAGAAAAAAATTATCTAAGAGAAGGCTGTTGATGGTAGAAACTACTATCCTCTAAGTCTAAGAAACTTCTACTTCATATAAATTAACCATGACTCTATGAAGATTGAGAACACTTAATTCCCATGTGATAACTGATCTATGAGCAAAAGCAGCATGGGTGCACACAGAAGAGCTGTTGCCATTCTATAATTCCCCTAACAGATCATGGCAGAAAATGTCAATAAAACTGATTTAGAAAGTTGTTTGCTACAGTGTTTCACATTCCATCTCACTCCCAAAATTAAGTCATTCAATCTAAAAAAATTAAATCCGTTATGGACTGAACTCTGACCATAAACAATATGTGAGATGATAAAACAGAAATATAGGGTACTGCAGGAGTCTTGGTTACATCCAGATTTGGCTTATACCTTAATTTTTTTTGATTTATAATACTGGGCAAGAACAAGGTAGTCACAATTTCAGAAGATTCTGATATCAGAGAAATTAAAAGAGGAAAAAAATAGGGAAAAAAAGTAAGACAGGAGTGCAGAGAGAAATAAGGAGATAAGGGAAATTCCAAACTAATTGAATTTCTCTCCTCTCCTCATTCTACCCTCATAAAAGCTTAAAAAAACCAAAAAAAATACCTCACATCCTGGGAATGTGTCCTTTTGTACTTCATCTTTATTTTCAAGGAATGGCTGCTTTTAGGAGAAAGTTAGCTGTAGCTGGAGATCACCCCCATAGTAAAATATGCTTATCTTTGCTTTGTGCCATGAGCACCTTCCCAAGTCCTATGAGCCAATGCTGACACTACTGACACAGAGATTGATGGGGAAGAGATGAAACTGATTCTCTTGATGTGTCAGGGAAGGATGAAATCATTTGCTGAGATCTCCACTTGCTGTTCCACAAGGATGTAGACATCCACGGATGTTATTTTAATGTGCTTCTTCATGGACAGGACTGGCTTACAGCAAAACATCCTTGATTTTTGGGCTCCAGAAATTGAAGTGTTCTGCCTCACAGTACCTATTTTTCCAGTGGCTGCCAAGATAGAACTAAGGTATTAGAAGAAACTACTCCAGGCAATGAGACAATTAACACTACAGAAGGAAAAGCGTAGGCTGCCAGCACTGGGGCATGTGCTTACCTGGGCTCTTCTGCCAAGACCAAAGAAGGTGATGATAGAGGCCTGGAGATCATTAACCAAGTGCATTACATGAGGAAAAGAGGAGAAAAAAAACACTACACGCACTGCCAAATTTTGTGAGACGTGAACGTTATTTTGTGGTTGGATTTCATCATGGGGAAAGGTAAGCAGCTATCTTTGTTCCTGTTGTGTTTGTGCTATAAAGGCTCCTTTTATGTTATAGGAGGAAAACATCCCATATCTGCAAAGCATCACACTTGAAAGCTGGATTTATTTCTTTCTCCACCTCCAGTACAGGCTGAAGAGAACAATTCTAGGTTTGAGATGTGGAATGAGTCTTGAGAAATGGAAATGGCCAAGCTACCATTCTCCATGGAGGTATTTTGGTCAAGGGAGTTACACAGAGACTAGGATAGATACATAAACCAGCACTACTGGGACAAGCACAAGAACACGTTTTAGTGAATCTAATCCCAGGTTCCTGGCAGTAAGACTCAGTGGCAAACAGCTGTGCTGACAAAGTTTCCTTCCATACACTTCCTTGACAGGTGTCCTCAGGAAAGGGTGTCACCACACAAGTATCCAATAGTCTGCTGTGCTAAAAGCAGCGGGTTTCTGACTGGCAGAGCAGGTCTGACTTTCTCTAGGACTCATTTGTAGAGCTGGCCCAGGCTTAGTTCCATGTATGCATCAGGAATGCAATGTACAGCACAGAGTACAATGGAGGCAGTGCTATCTCCACCTCTTCTTCAGGCACAGGTGAATAAACTGGGGTAAACCAGCCTGGATCTGGGGTAGGATAGTTCAGTTCATGATTGAATTCCTACCTCAAGAGTAGAGAAGAAGACTAGATTTCAATTTCTACACCTCTTTGTTCTTATATTCTGAATGTATGTTAATTTTTTCTGTCTTTCCACAGCACTTGCAGGCAGAGGACATAAAGGAGAGGTAATGCCAGCAACCATACTGTCAACTTTGCAAGTCGTTAACAATCTGGAAAGAGACTGAAACACACTGTCAACCTAAGCAGAACATTTCAGAGAGGCACAGAGATGGATCAAAATGGAAAGATTTCAAGTGCAACTCTGCATTTCTCCCTTCTGAGAGGCACTGAGTCCTGGCAGCCAAAAGAACTGAGTTATGAACTGAGATTAAAGGCTGGAAGCAGGCAAGTAATGTGACTGCAGGGTTTGAACACACATGTTGAAACACAGAAATGGACAGAGAAATATTCTAAGGTAAACACCTGATCCCGAAGTAAAGGTACAGCACTGATTGAGCAGAACTGTCATGAACCAGGAGAACATGGAAGTCTGTGATTTTGTTCTGCTGACTTCCTCAATGCTGGTGTCATCACTCTGGCAGCCTGGTGAAAGTTTCCCAGGAGGAAACAAAATGAGAACAAAAGACAAATTTCTAAACTGATTATGCACCTGGAGCTGTACACTTTGCAAATGAGCTTTTCCAGGTGAGAGACCTAGCAAAATACACAATTTTTTTTTCTTACCCACTCTTCCCACCATTATTTGTCTATTGATGGGGAGAAATGTTGGGGCTGGTGAAATATTCAGTACCGGATGGATTTCTGCTTTCCCTCTACATCACTTTTTGGTAGCAGTTTGAAGTCCACAATCACACTGTGCCATAACAAATGCTTCAAAGATGACATTTCCAAAAGAACCTCTCTTCCAAGAATCTCTGAGTGCTTTTCAACATGAATTACCAGCCCATCTCCTGGTGATAAGTAGGATAAGTGTTATTTCCATCTTCAAACTGAGAAACTTAAACTGCTGCCTAAAGTAACTGTGAATCATCTACTTCTTGGAGCTTTCTTTTTCTTGTTTTCCATGCTCTTTCCCTTTTGTCTCCTGGGCCATTCTTAACCTCAATTTCGTCTCCCCTCTGTCTATAATAAACCCTCGATGCAACCTGATATTGTACCCAAACCTGATTCAGGTAGTGGCATCAATAGAGCCTTTCAAAGGGCTGTATTTATGTAGATAGGTTTAAATTGTTATTTCTATCCTGTATATGCATGTGTGAGTGGGGAGGATTAGTCTGCAGATAAGTTAAAGAGCACAGGTGTCTCAGGTGCCTCTGATGTGGAGCACTGAACTGGACAGAAGCAGTTTTGCAAAGATTCTAAGCACTTACTGCTCCCCCTGCTTGGAAAGTTCAGACCACTTGGGTGAAGCATAGCTCACACTACCTGATGCTTAGCAGGACACTGGGCAGCATATTGGCTGGTGTCTGTTTTCAGTCTAAATAAATAAGTGCTTTCCTCCAGAAGGGTGTTCTGTTCAAGATAAGGGTGACTGGGTTTACTCCCAGTATTCACTCTACATATCTCTGAATTAAACTGTTGTTACACTGACCTTAGTTTCTGTTTCTTAACATTAACCTTTTTATTGTTTTTTTATGGAAAATAGAAAGTTGGCAATCTGTTTCCACTGTATACTCCTCTGCAACTGGAAAAGAGAAACTCGGGAGGATTTTCATAGTCTTTTCTTAACCTGTATAAATTCACCTTTTTTTGCCACTTCTATCAAAAAATCAACGATCTCCCTCTGTTTCTGTCTCAGAGCGCTTTTTCAAAATATGTTTACTATGTGGCTAAGAAATTGATTTGGCTGGAGTCCATATTTCAGGACATCTGTCTCCCAAGAGAAGTACAGGCTGGAGAGTTTCCTGTTCTGTATTTTAGCATTGTTCTGCGATCCAGAAAGAAGGGGATATATCCCAGCAGTCAGTGTATTATCCTAAGGCACCTGTATCTGGGGTTGCTTCTCTGTTCCACCTCAGGCTATGTCTGTGTGGCTGTACAGAGGAGGCTGTGCATGCCTGCACTCCAAGCAGCTGGAAAGAAGCAATACCTCATGGCAGCACAAAGCTTGGGGGGTGCTAGTTCACCTTTCCCACTTAGGAATGCGCCCTCAGGATCCTCTGCAGACTCAGAGCAGGTACACCTGCCAGGTGATACACCTGCCACAGGCCTGCTGCCATGCCTGGTGTACTCACTCATGTGAAAAACTCAGACATTAGCGTGGAAGAACTCAGATATTAGCCATTGAAGAGCTAGAAAGTCTGTAGGAGACCACTACTTGGAAAGTGATACATGCCCATATTTTAAGCTTGGAACAAAAATTAATAGTGATGAATCCATACAGAAGCAAACTGCCAGCGATCAATACCCAGGCTAAACTTGAGCCAAAGTGTTCTCCTCTAATGTAAGTCATGTTGCCAGTGTGGGAGGGAAAGGAGAAGAAAGAGAGGGAAACTGCTTTATAACCCTTTTTTTTTTTTACTTTTGTGTATTTAAATATTAAACATGAGTATTTATTAAGCAAAATAAAAAACAAAGGAAAGAAGTACTATGGAACAGAAGATGGAAATTAAATGAAGTTCATATATCATTCGACAAGGCCATTTCTAAGATGAAATACACTATTTGCTCCCCATCACCACAGTTGTCCAATTGAAACAGCAGGGGAATTCATACTATATTAGGTGAATATGATGTTATACAGTACAAATTGGGATTTCAGCAAAGCAAATATGCAAATAAATGATATTGATGTGTTCAGTATAAATAAGAACAAATAAATAAACAAATAAAGTACATAATAAGACAGCAGTATGTAAGAGCAATTTTCCATTTTCATTGCAAAGGTCGTTTCTGCATTCCATGAAATAGTGTTGTAGTAGCTTGCATGCTTAAGAATGTCATCCAGGCAAGGTTTGTAGATAAGCTGACTTTATTGGGAAAAAAGCAGACAGGCTCTTGGACACTCATGTCTTCAAACACCTTGTCCAGATCCCATTTGATAAAGGACCTGACTTCCCCCCCTAGAGCTCTACAGACCATGGTAAGTCACAAAAGCCATGACAATCTAGAATATGTTTTGTACAGAGATGTAGGAAGAACCTGTAGGCTTCAGAGACATCTACAAAGTGGTATATCGGCAGTGCTTTAGCAAAAACCTCTCTGCACAGCACCCAGTACTGGGCTTTGGAAAGAGGAGCACTTCAGAACTAAAAAGCCCCCTGTGTTCTTTCCTTTTCATTGCCTGTTTTGCAGATGCAGTGGAGAGAGGGTAATATGTCTTGCTTAGCAAGACCATTCTCCATTTTGTATTAGTTTCTTATGTAAATAGGTCTTCCTAGTGGACAGTCTATCAGTCTACCTCCTAATTCATCTGTTTACTCAAAATTATCTTCAGACAAGAAGCATGTTGTATTTTATGAAAATAGATTCTCTTAGTCTTTTGTCTCAGTTTTCTTCATAATGTCTTGCCAGTTAATGAATTCACAAATTCATTTTGTGACATGTACTGCATCTGTTTTAAATAATTCATCATCTTGTATCTCTGCAATCACTCAGAGAATGTCAAAGTGATACAAGAGCCTGTAATTTGTTATTATATTTTGACAGAGATAGAGGGCTGGATCATGCTATTCCTCCACAGCAGCTCTGAGTAGCACATGAAAAGGAAGAAAGACTGCAAATTTTTGCCAAAACAAAATTGTTTGTGTCCCTAAGGCCTTGAAAGCTTCATCTCTGCTAGTGGACTTGTCCATCACTGAAGCTACCTCTGCACTGTTGATGTGTTCCCATTTCAATCTGCTCAGTTGTACAACACATGCTTTATGCCAGCTACCTACTGTGTCAGGGTGACACAGCTTTTGGAGGGGACTTGTCTCAGCACATCCCTCAGGCTATGCCTGTTGAGGGGACAGATTGATAGACAAATATTCTGTTCATGGATCACACCCATGACTGGTTTCTGAGCACTTTGACGCCATTTGGTGCAACTTTGCCAGCTCAGGTGTGGCTGAGCCAAGCAGTGTTGCAAGGTGGGTATGCCTGGGTGCTGGGGATGGGGCATTTAGCTGCCTGTCATCATGCAGCCTTGACTAAGAGGGAGTTTGTAAGCTTAAAGACATTAAAAGGAGCATCTTCTCTCTTTCAGCGCTTTGGTCAGGCACTAGGATAGTCTTGGCAGAGACTGTCCTTGGCTTCTGCCCAACTGCAGGCCCAAGGTCACTATCACAGGATGACAAATCCAGTGGCTCAGTAGAGGCAAGGCTGCTGCAGGTCCCTGGCCCCAGGGCCAGCTGGCAGTGGGGCTCAGTGTGTGTTCCCAGTAGGCACACAAACATAAACACACTCAACACATACCTGGGCACACATGTGATCTGTTCCACAGAAATGCTCAACACACACACAAACACAACCAGTTCCAAGTGCCTCATGCTGTTCTGCTCTCTGGCAGGCCATGATGAAAGCTCATTAATAGGAAAAAATTATATATATTTATATATATATATATATATATATACACATTTTAATATATATTATATATACACACACATATACAGATATATACATATTTATACAGACATCTGTGCAATGTGCATCCCTCCAGCCACTATCCTGAGACACTCAAGTCTACACCATAGCTGCTCCCTGAATCCTCTTGACTCCAGTTGGCTCTTGCACAGACACACACAATCAGGTGTCTCAGTTGACTTCCAGGCTCCACAATACCCCCAGTAGCCGGCCAGGACCCCCTGGTCCCTCCAGTAGCCAATACACAGATCTCTGGTGCCTCCAGCATCCAGACCAGGCTTATGACTGCTTTGATATCTGTCTCCTAAAGCCTTTTATCCTACTCACCTGTTACTCCAGTTTGACATTTGCCAGTGATTCACCTAGATCCCAACACACATGTGCATACAGAGCAGAGAGTCTCTCACTCATGAAAAGCCTCTCGAGTTCAAGGAGAAGACAAGCCCTTCTGACCAGGTGCAGGGCATGGCCAGCCAGACAANTGACTAAGAGGGAGTTTGTAAGCTTAAAGACATTAAAAGGAGCATTTTCTCTCTTTCAGCGCTTTGGTCAGGCACTAGGATAGTCTTGGCAGAGACTGTCCTTGGCTTCTGCCCAACTGCAGGCCCAAGGTCACTATCACAGGATGACAAATCCAGTGGCTCAGTAGAGGCAAGGCTGCTGCAGGTCCCTGGCCCCAGGGCCAGCTGGCAGTGGGGCTCAGTGTGTGTTCCCAGTAGGCACACAAACATAAACACACTCAACACATACCTGGGCACACATGTGATCTGTTCCACAGAAATGCTCAACACACACACAAACACTACCAGTTCCAAGTGCCTCATGCTGTTCTGCTCTCTGGCAGGCCATGATGAAAGCTCATTAATAGGAAAAAATTATATATATTTATATATATATATATATATATATACACATTTTAATATATATTATATATACACACACATATACAGATATATACATATTTATACAGACATCTGTGCAATGTGCATCCCTCCAGCCACTATCCTGAGACACTCAAGTCTACACCATAGCTGCTCCCTGAATCCTCTTGACTCCAGTTGGCTCTTGCACAGACACACACAATCAGGTGTCTCAGTTGACTTCCAGGCTCCACAATACCCCCAGTAGCCGGCCAGGACCCCCTGGTCCCTCCAGTAGCCAATACACAGATCTCTGGTGCCTCCAGCATCCAGACCAGGCTTATGACTGCTTTGATATCTGTCTCCTAAAGCCTTTTATCCTACTCACCTGTTACTCCAGTTTGACATTTGCCAGTGATTCACCTAGATCCCAACACACATGTGCATACAGAGCAGAGAGTCTCTCACTCATGAAAAGCCTCTCGAGTTCAAGGAGAAGACAAGCCCTTCTGACCAGGTGCAGGGCATGGCCAGCCAGACAAATCAACCAGCCAACCCTTGACATGCCACTGACCCCTTTTAACCCCTTATCATTGTGTTTTTCCACCCTTTTTCCTTTCCAAACCACCAAGATCCCTCCCTTTCCCCCTGCATTCTTCCTCCTCCAAAGATCCCATAGTAAGTCTTATGCAACTCCAAGATGCTCCTCCTCTGTGTCCCATGCTGTGTCCTGTACCCCTCACCCTTCTCAGTCCATACAGCCTTTCCCTTTAGCTCAGGCATGCCCCAGGCTGAGACTCCCCAGGACAGCCCTGAGGGGCTGCACTGGGGCTCCTGTCCCCTACTGGGGGTTTCTGAGGTTCCCCCACTGCCTCTGACCCACATGTTCCTGTGGCCAGGCTTTAGTCACACTCCTCAGCCACCATGGGAAGACACTTTTGGGTGTGCCACAGGCTCTGCCCATCATGGACAGCTGCCTGCCAACACTTACCCTGGAGGGAAGTGAAATGTAGCTGTGCTTAAAGCCTTTGGCAGGTTAAAGCCTAAATAAATATTTATCAACGGCCAAAGATAGAAGAGAGAGATAATAAAAATACATCTTTTGGAAGGCTCCCTGTCCACCAGTTTTCTCCAGGAAGGTAAATTTAAATTAATGCTGCACTTAAGCATTACTTTGCTTTTAAAAACGATGAATGGGCCCAGGTACATTTCCTGTGACCTGCTGTAAACTTGGTACATGCTGCATCAGTAGTAAATTGTCAACAGATGATGATACTCTGAAAATATGAGGGAGGCAGCTCAGACTTTTTCTTCTCTTCATCCCAGTCTCATTGGAAAGAGCATACTGGCTTCTTTCCCAACAACCAGAGATCAAGACCCACAGGACTTGGTCAGCCTCTGCCATGGTTGTCAGAGCATCACCATGGTCCCCCTCACTAAACCAACACTTCAGCCTCACACAGGGACCACAGAGGAAAGGGTGAGGGATTGGGAATGAGCAGGATCCAGCATCATAAAAACAAGCTTGTTATTTTCTTCCACAACAACCCAAACAGTGGAATTCCCACTATAACCAGATAGATATGGGAAAGCCTCATGGTAACACCTATCAGTCTTTTTTGACACACTTCTGTGATGATTGCCATACGGATAAAGAGATGAGATTGCAAACTCGGCACTGCCTTTTTGTTTTGTGTTCATACAGTGCCAAACATGAGGTGCTGTACTAACCCAGAGGAGAGAGGTGCTCCTGATGGTGACAGTGCTTCATGACGTCCCTTGCTTATGTCTGGCCACAACTCAGTTGCTTTAAGACCATGGCATCATCACACCTGATAAACTCTGTTAACCAGAGATGTTCCCAGATTCTCAGTCTGTCAAGAAAAGACATTAATACATTGCCATTACTACGGTGGCTTCCTTATGTGGTCATCCACCCTGGGGAAAGAAAGAGCCCCAGGACAATCTTTACTCACTTTGACTCATTGGGAAGCCATCCATTCAGTGCAGGATCTGGTCTTGGCACTTAATCTGCTGCCCTGTCTCAGCTACAAATTAGTGTTAAACATAAATCTTATTTATCTCTAATTAATTCTTAAGGCAATGTGTAACAGTACTCAGGAAAGATCATATTGGTGTGTGTCTGGATGCAACCCAGCCCTCCCTAAATCATGCTGAAAGCTGACTTCTCTCCTGCTCTAAGCAGATTACTTCAGTCTCAATGTTGGTACATAAGGAGAAGATTTGTCCCCCTTCTGGAAAATCAATAGGCTCTTGGCAAACTGGCTTCAGTGCTGTTAATCATCCTGATGGCACCATCTGCCCGTCTACCAAACTGCAGCAGGAGAACCACCCTGCCTGAGGGCCCAGCCACAGACCCTCTCAGTGGCTGCAGAGCCCTGGCACAGCTGGGTTTGCACCTCTCACTGCATTTGAAACAAGCCTAGCCGAAGGTATAGGAGGATCTGGGGACTGGGAGTGCAGAGCTCATGGAGGACTCTGTCATGTCTCTTCAGTACTTCTGTTCCATGTCTGGGGGCAGTGCCTCTGCCTGGTGCCCAAAAATGGCTGAATGTTCACAGGAAGAACAGAGAAGTCAAAAAATTCCAGATGTCTGAGGCATCACTGCTGGTGTGTGCAGCTCCTCAGCGCCTCATCAACATGCAGAGGATGGAGAAATCCCATGGCAGAGCTGGCTGGCTATGGACTGTCACTTGTCACCATACGAGGCTCTGGTGTGAGTGCTCCACCTGCCCTATGGGGAAGGGTATCCTCCTCCTCCTCATCCTCCTAACCCAGCTCAGTGCTGCTCCAGCAGACAGGAGCAACAAGATGTGGGAGAACCTTCTGTGCAGGGCCAGGCAGGCTGGAGAGGCTGGAGCCGAAGTCCAGGAAAGGATGAAGCTAATGACAATCTGTAGCATGAGCAAAGGAGCACTGGCCAGCCTCACAGGGGCATTGCTGCAGCAGAAGTCCTGGCTGCTGCCTCTGGAGGTGTGCTCAAAGTGCAGCTGCTGCCCAGCTGCTGGGATGGGGCAGGGACGGGGCAGGACCCTCACACCGCTGCTGTGGCTTCCCATCCAGTCTGCCCAGTCTCTGCGTTCCCCCAGTGCCAGCACCGTGTGGGACCTGCAGAAAGCCAGGCTGGCTCTGGCAGGCTGGACAAGGGGGCAGGGGAACACGACTGGGGGCGAACGGCAGTGCCCGAGTTCCTCCAGCTCCGTATGAATCAGCGCTTTCCTGAATCACAGACGTGGTTTGGCTGGGGGATATCAACTATGAGATTCAGAAATTAATTCAGCTTGGGAGCTTTGGATGACTCAGACTGCTATGAAAACACCCCAGGGCAGAAATGAGAGGTAGGGAAAATTCACCCTGAGGGTATCTCTCAATGGACTTTAACTGATGATAAATTTAATGTGTAGAACTGAAGCATATTTTATTTACTTTTTTTAAACTGAAATATTCAAATAGATATCAAGAGGCTCTTAATAGGTTGCTTTTATTGAAAGAGAGTTTGTTTTAAATTCCTCAACGTCGGAGTCCCAGACATATTTCCTTCCCCCAAGTGAATTCTCTGTTGAATTTCTCTACTGCATTAATTATGAAAATCAGAATTCACGAAATAAATAGTCAAGATGACACAGCACTGATGTTAGGCTGCCCACAACCTAACCTGTGATCCTGCTTGAGGTTATCTGTAAGTCTCAATGGAAAAGCAGTATGCAGTAGTCATACATGCTTTTAGGAGTTTGTAAAGACAGAGCTCTTTCTCATGCATCACTGGGCTCCCAAAGATGGGTCTAAGTTATAACAGCCCTTAGAGGTCACTTAACTCTGCTGCAAATATCTGCCTGTGAGAAAAAATACATACTTTTTGTAGCTGGAAAAATATTGAGGCAAAGGATTTGAAACACTGAGCCATATGGACTCATGCCTTAGCTCTCAGTGCAGCAATGCTTCATTGCAATTAATAAATGTTTCATCATCATATCTGGTGCAGGGAGGCTTTAAGGAGCCCAGGCTCCATTCTTGGCTCCACTGTCTGCTCTCTGTGAGCTTTAAGCTTCATTTCATGTTAGTACAGAAGGACTCAGTGCCCTGTTTTCTTCACGAAATGCAGGCTGTGTGCTGTGGGCTCCCAAGGAAGAATCAGAATCAGAGCAGTTTGGACTGGAAGGAACCCTTAAAAGCCATCTAGTCCAAGCTGCCTGCCATGAGCAGGGACACCTTCAACTAGATCAGGCTGCTCAGAGCAACTCTTGCTGTTCAGCTTGACCTTGAATGTTTCCAGGGTAGGGCACCCACCACCTCTCTGAGCAAGCCATGCCAGCGTTTCTCCATACCTTATCGTAAAAACTTTCTTCCTTATAGCTGAATTGATCCTCTTTCAGTTTAAAGCCATTGCCCCTTGTCCCATTATAACAAGCCTCTACTAAAAAGTTTGTCCTCATCTTCCAGTTCCCTGGTACTGGCGGTTGCTATAAGGTCTCCCTGGAACCTTCTTTTCTCCAGGCTGAACAATCCCAACTCTCTCAGCCTGGAGAGGTGTTTGAGCCCTCTGATCATTTTTGTGGCCTCTTCTGGCCTCACTCCCAACAGGTTGATGGCCTTCCTGTGCTGGAGACCCCAGAGCTGGATGCAGGAGTGTGGGTGAGGTCTCGCCAGAGTGGAGCAAAGGGGCAGAATCCCCTCCCTGGACTTCCTGTCCACTCAGCTATGGATGCATCCCAGGATGTGGTTGGCTTTCTGAAATGGTGTGGGGTGTTCAGGACAGCTCAGGGTACTCCACTTCCTGGGTGTAGAGGGTGGACAGGCAACAGACTGTGGCAATGGAAAGGAGCAGGCAAAATTTTCACCATGCCTTCACCCCGGTGAAGCCAATGCTGATGACTGGCAGCTGGAGGGAAGCCAGGCAGCTGTGTATTACATGAAAGAAACCCCAAGAGCAAAATCTGGGGAAAGATCTGGGGAAATTCCTTCCAAAAGCAAGGCCTTGTGCTGGAGGACACATCTGGATCCCATTTGCTGTCTGTTGTCTCTGGAGATGCATCAGACTGTTTGAAAGTTCCCTGAGACACCCAGCCTGTGAGAGACAAGAGCTGGATCTGGCTGTGTTTTGACAGAATAAAGTCTGGGACATGACATGGGGTGGAATTCACTTGGGGGAAGGAGTTCAGAGAGACCTGTATGTCTCGCAATGGGCTTTGGGAGAACCTCAGCAGGAAGTGGGGGGCAGTTTGGCCATGTCTGCCCCTAACATGGCACTTCTGTGACAGTGGGGTTGGGGGTGATTTTAAGGCTTTGTGCTTAATGATGCAGGTTTTATACCAGGTTGATTTTCTGGTTTTACTAGTGGCTGTGCCTGTTCCTCCCTTATAGCTCCCAGCCAATCTAAGCCAAAGTCACCCCCACAAAATGCTAAGATAATGTTCTGGACAGTGTGGATCCTCCCTTGGAAAGGATGGTTAGTATCTCAGGGGCATCACAGCTCCCAGGACATTGGCTTGAGAAAAGCCAGATAATGGAACCTAAAATAATTCTGGAGAAATTGCTTCTCTGAGTAGTAACAAAGAGACAATTGTGTAAGCAACCTGCTAATATTCAAAGTGGTTTTAGGAATTAATTAGCTGTTGCTGATGCCATTCGTGACTGACTACATCTGCCTGGGACATTGTCAGAGCCATCAGCCAAGGTTTTTGCCCTTCTGAACTTTATTTTCTATAACCTCTTACAAGCTAGAGCAGGTATAGTGCTTTACATGTATTCTTTCCTTGGCAAGATTTATGATACAGGCTAGATATCTCCATTTCTGCTTAAAGCCATAGAAAACATCTCTGTGGCTGCTGACACGTTGTGAGCATGTATCCAGGTATTCCCTACAGGGGATGCAGGGGAAGGAGGTACATCCTTGTGGATAAGCCCAGCTGGTGGACTGATAGCTCTGTTTTTCTTCTGCCACAGGAGGAATGTGCTCCCCTGCTGTCCTACCTGAGTGAATGCTGGAAAAGGAAAACTGAGTTTGTTTGCCAGTCCCACCTCTTCTGAGAAAACAATCCTGGAGGGAACAGTATCCCACAAAGCATTTCCATGGATCACACTTTGCAAAGCCCATTGAACTGCACAGTAATTGGGGATCCAGGGTGTAAACTGCATCTACTGAAAACACGAATGTGTTTCTTCTGCACAGTTCAGGCATTGTATAGCAGACTTATGCTGAGATCGTCTCTGGCAAATGGTCTAATTTTTGAGGGGGCTTCTGCATATGTACAGCAAAATGCAAGTCCTAACTCACAGCTACAGTTTCTTTGTGTTAGGAACCAACATATCTTAAATAAATGATAACATTCTTCCACCTAAACTCCATCTGCAGAAAAAAAAATTGTAATTAACCCTTCCCCATTATTCCCTGTGTTTATCTGTTTGCACTCACCTTGGATAATGAAAAAGTGAGATTCACTTTGTGCTCAGTTACACAACTTGAGCCTTGAGTTTTACTCTGTGGGTTTCCAGCAAGCCCTGAGCTCAGCAGGGCAAGGTCCTGCCTGCTCTGGGAGGTGGCTCCTGCTTCCCAACCAGCTTTGATCTCAAGACAAGACAAAGAGCCAGATTTTTAAAATGCACTACAAAAGTACCTCTGGGGGTATGCAACTCCAGAACAAAACCATTTCATCTGGGTTTCCAAAATGGCAGGGTGATGGATATGTTTTGAATACAGTGATGAATAATTCATTTTTCATGTATTTGCTGACTTCACAAGGACTCATCTTGATTTCAGCCTGAAAGCTGACTTCCCTTCTAACCATTGCTGCTTCAAGAAAAAAATCCATGGCCCTTGGGAGAATCCACTGTCCCAGGGAAGTTGCTGCAGCCCAAGAGAAGTGTCCCCAGTGCTGTTCAGCAGGCTCTGGTGGGTGCCGTATTGTGGGTGCCTGGGGTACAGACACAGGGACAGATGGATGCAGGAACCAGGAGGCCACTACTGCAGAGGGCAGGATTTGTTCCCTTTTATCATTTCATTTCCACCCAAGGACTGCCCTCTCCCTTCCTGGCATCTGTCTGACTACGACCAGAGCTGTTTGTTCTCACTCTCCTGCCCCAAAAGGAGCTTTTCTGCTGTCACTGGAGGGAGGCGGCTCTGGGTGGGCAGGGGCTGCATGCAGCTGTCCATTGCAGCACAGTGAAACAACTCCCAGGGCCGGACCCACCTCATTCCTCGGTCTCAGCTCGTTGTCCTGCACAGCCGCAGGGAGGGGAGAGGCTGATGCTGCCGAGCGAGCTCTTCATCACCCGACTGCCACCTGCCAGCCCCGCAGTCCCCTGCGATGTCACCTCCCTGCCCCTCAGCTCCCAGGACCCTCTCACCTACCTTGGGCACAGCGGACATGGGAACTTGTCTGAGCTTAGGGGAGACCTTACTGCTCCCTACAACTGTCTGAGAGGAGTTGTAACGAGGTGTGAGTCTCTTCTTTCAAGGAACAAACAACAGAATTAAAGGAAATGGTCTCAAGTTGCTCCAGCGAANACCTACCTTGGGCACAGCGGACATGGGAACTTGTCTGAGCTTAGGGGAGACCTTACTGCTCCCTACAACTGTCTGAGAGGAGTTGTAACGAGGTGTGAGTCTCTTCTTTCAAGGAACAAACAACAGAATTAAAGGAAATGGTCTCAAGTTGCTCCAGCGAAGGTTTAGATCAGATATGAGGAAATACTTCTTCACTGAAAAGGTTATCAAGCATTGAAATGGGTTGCCCAGGGATGTGGTGGAATCACCATCCCTGAAGGGATTTTTTAGAAGTGTAGGTGTGGTGCTTAGAGACATGGCTTAGTGGTGGCTTGGCCATGCTGTGTTAATGGTTGACGTTGATCTTTGAGGTCTTTTCCTACCTAAATGATCCTGTGATTTTAAGGAAGCCAACGTTAAGCTTAGGTTTCAGCCCATAGCTGTGCAATGCCTTCCCCATCATTCCCATCTGTGCCAATGTTCATTCCAAATCCCCCAATCCTTGTCCTTTGCCCATATTCAGGATTCCTGAGTAAAGTATTTTGGTGCTGTCTGAGGGGTATTTTGCATTGCAAATCTGAGGAATGCTACTTTCAGCGCAAAGTAAACTAAAGGAGAGTGGAAAAACAGACAGGGGTTTGCTGGGCAGGTTGGCAGCACAGCCCTTAGGGCAGGAGGAGCAGGAAAGTTTGATCCCAGGGGGCATAGGGTGAGAGGACCCTTTGAGAAGCTGACAAAGACTGCAGGGGATTTTTAAGGACCATTTCTGCTTCCACAGTGGCCTGGAGTCCAGGCAGCTCCAAGGGAATGAAAAGCCACCATATGCTTCTTTACCCATGGTCATTCTTGTGCCTGGTACATGAGAATCCTGGCAGGCACCTGCAGCAGCCTCTGGTCCAAGCTTTTTGTCTTGCTCCAAGGGATGCAGCTCTCTGCAGGTTTTGGGGATCCCAGGGTTCCTGATACTTGGAATAGTTTGCAGCATCACCTGGGTGTGCTCGAATACATCCACACTCCTCAGTACTTTCTTGCTGTGCATGAGGCATGGCTCCTGGCTGCAGAGTGCCCACATGGCCCCAGCAGACTGGGAGCCATCCAGGGACACCGAAAGGGTGTCTCAGCTGGTGCAACTCACCAGAGTGGCCCTTCAGCCAGAACAAAACCCTCCATATTTTCTGCAGCCTCTGCACACTTAATATAGATTGTAAAAGGACAGGTAAGAGGGACTGCTTGGCCTAGGAAGAAAGAAGACTATTAGCATAATTTGATCCTCCTGCTTGATCTTCAGTGAGGTGAGATTATTTCCTTTTATTTACAAATATGAATGAACTAAGATTCACAACAGCTCAGACAGGTTGAAGTCTCATTAACCCAATTTTAAACAGGGTGGGATGTGAGTGGAAAACTGAGCATTCAGAGCCCTCGAGTAAGGCCACAGCAATGGAAAGAGGACAGAAGATCCAGTATCCTGAGAGATCCTGGGGACAGCTCTAGATTCCTATTTCAGGAACTGGTGGCGCTCCTTGTGCCAGAGCCTGTACCTTCTGCTGGAAATCTGTGTGCATCCTAGCGCCATCTCTTCAAAGGAATCATGACCTGTCGATAATGTTTGGCAACTGCAGACTGAGCAATGAAAAAAGGCTGAACTGTTGCTCTACTTTATCAAAGACATAGTTATTCTGTGGGAAAAACAGATTGTGAACTGAAGAACAGGTCCAGAATGTACCAACAGAAAGGAAATCAATTATTGCTTAGCAAAAAAACCCCCAAACTTTGTCATTTCAAAAATTCTGGGCACAGGTCTTTGCTGTTTGGGTGTTGTCCATGTCTGGATTTTACATAGGTAGTTCAGACAGACAAGCCAAGACTTGTATGTACAATAATTCTCTTTCAAACGACTTCTCGTTTTCCCTGTTCTCAGCTTCCCTGTTGCCTTTCATGTGACTGCATGGAAACAGGGGTATAGTCCATGAAATTAAACAATAACAACCGATGACCAAACTTTAGAAGGAAAAGATGATCATTTATCTGCCAGAAATGCAAGCCATAGGCTTCACTCTCTGAGGAGAAACATGACATGGTAGCTTGATTCTAAAAACAGATGGGCTATTTCACTAGCCATTAATCTCAGTGCTATATCACAAACTTAAGACCACCCATTTATTGTATGACTGTGGGTGTGCATCCTTTTTTAGCAAAAGCACTCCTTCATGAGGAATGAGTCACATACACAAAGACCCTGACAGTATCCAACTACCTAATCAGTAAATGATAAAGTGCAAGATACAGATCCCCCTGCACTGCTAGACTGAGTCATCCTGATGCTGGATTTATCACAGCCTAGACAAAGTTTCTAATAAGAGCACCAACTGTTCAAAGTAAGGGTTTTCCATTGCCTTCAACTAAGTCAGCTGAAGCTTTCAGAAGTGACTGACTGAAAGGGTTACCCATAGTGGCCTGCATTAGGAAAGGTACCTAAGCAGACCAAGGGATGTCGGTGTCTCTGTAGACTTGACACCTCTGCGGGCACACTTGGAATGTTGCATTCAATCTTCTGACCCCTTCCCAGTTCAAAAGGAAAGCAGAGGAACTGGGGAGAGTTCAACAAAGAGCTCCCAAGACAGAGGTCCAGAGCACTTTGTCTACTTGAAGAAGCTTTGTGAGTTGGGCTTGTTCAGTCTGGCAAAAAGAAAAAGAGGCAATATAACAGCAACCTACAGGTCCACGAAAGAGAGTTACAAAAAGGATGGAACCAACTGCTTCAGCAGTAGAAGACAATACAGGGAAGGGCATGAGCCACAAGCTGCAGCTTGGGATGTTCAGATTGAACTTCAGCAAAATTTCTTTATCCAAAGAGTGGTGCAGAGCGATGGTGGGCTTTCCATCCTCAGTGTTTTCCAAAACAGGAAGAGACAGAGGCACAGGTAACCTACTTTACATGATATTAGTCCTGCTCCAAGAAGGAGGTTGGACAAGAGACCTCCAGAGGTCAGTTCTAATCCACACTGGAATGGTCTGTGATTCCCAGAGCTGACTCTATTTATTTCATCTCAGAAGAGGGAAGATCCCCTGAGTGTGATGAGCTGGAGAGCAAGTTAACACTGCTGAGAGAGTCCAGTGAGGTCTTTTTTATTCCCTACGTCCCAGCAAAAGAGCAGGAGAGACTAAGCACCAAACCCTCTGCAGTGGCTGAGAACTGTTCAAATAAACCCAGTCAGTCTCAGTGGGTGAACTGTGTTTCTTGAACAGAGGAAAATTAAAGTCATCATGAATTCTAATCTGTCCCACCCAACCAGAAATTTGTCATCAGCCACAAATTATGGCAATCACTTGAACTTGGGCATATGAGCATGCCTGACTAGAAAATCACCAAAGGAGTATTTTCCGTGCTCTCTCGAACACTGGACTGTCCTTTACCTTCCCCAGGTGTAGTCCATCTCTGATGCTTCTGAAGACGTCAGGAAAAAGCCCAGAATACATTCAGCTTTGTGCACCAAGGTAAAACTCCCAACTGCTTGTTGCAGGTTGCCAGCTGAAGGATGGAATTCATCTTTACTCAGGGTCTTGAGGTGAAGCAGAGATTTTATGATTATCTTGAGGTCAATGCTGATAGTCCATTTCTCCTCTGAGCCTGTGAAGAAAGGGCCTAAGCACAGGCCACAGGGATCTTTGGAAACACACAGGACCAATAAGATCTTGTTGTATAACCTGTACAAGCCGCAGGTACAGAGCTCTGTCCACTGCCACATTGTCACTGTGCTGCAGGAATGAATGGTAAGGACGTGTTGCCTCTTCCTGGCACTTCTATGGTAAATGTCTCATGAAGGAAAAAGATATTCCAATTTACATATCCTGGGGTTGAATAGATAAGCAATCATTTTGAAAAATGAGTGTACGCACATATAAACACCCATGCATGTCGTTAAACCTTCTGACCAAGGAGAGATAAGCCTGATGCTGATTGTTTATGATCATGCAGTACAATTTCTCTGGAATTGTTTTTCTTGGATGAAAAACAGAAACAGACATATTAACTCACTTCATTGTAATGCTCATTTTATTGTAATTATCTTGCAATTCTCTGAGCTTTCAGCATCTTGTTTTGGTATTATAAACACCTGCAAATCCTAGGCAACATAAAAAAAGAACATCTTGTAACAATAATATCTATAGAAAATGAAATTGGTGCAAAGTATGATAATTGCAGCTTTCCAGTTCCCCTATATCCATACACAAACCAATAACATATAAAGGCTATTTATTCAAAGTGCTGTGTCTTTTCATGTTCTTTATTAGAGCACAGCCCCGTGTGATAGGCTTCATAAATAGGTAGGAAAAAGATTGTTTCCAAAAAACTATAATCAGAGAAACGGTATTATTCTTATTTTTGGGTAAGTAGCTGAGATATAGCTCCTTTAAGAAGTTTCCTTGACATCAGTTGAAGAGCCTGAGGCAATGGGTGGAAGGTAACCTAGAGCTCCTAACCTCATCAGTCCTTTTAAGAATATCCTCTCCTTTAACAGATGCATCCCAAGAATTTCATGTTGTCAAAGGATTTGGGAAGAAAATTTGTTCCCTCATTGGACTTTGTTGGCAACTCCAGTAAAAATCAGTGGAAGAAAAGCCTCCTAAACACTGTTTAAGCTAAGAATTTGGATGAGTGGCATCTGGCCTATCCATTATCATACCTGACACTTGGAAAAACACACTGTTGGTGCATCCCTGTAGCTGCTCATATCACCACTCAGAGGAACAGAAGGGGTGACATTGAAGAATGAAATTGTAATCATATACACAGCTTGGACATGGGCTGGAAGAGGCCTGGAGGATCAAGTGACCTGTGTTCTAGGATTGTGGCAGGTTAGGTAAAATGCAGCAGGATTGTAGCAGGTTCTATAGAAGAATGCTGACAGAAAGTTAACTTTCAGTATTTAACAAGGCATTTTAGGGACTAACTCCTAGACCTTTTTAGTCTGTGACAGGACAGGTATCATCCTGGAACCATCTGGAAAAAATGTGAAGAAAACAGCTTATAATACCTCTCCTTCCCCCAGAGCAGGAAAAAAAAACAGTTGCACCTCAGGTTAATGGGAAACAACAGTGTCTTCAGTGTGTTAGGTGTGGGTGAGAGCACAGCTTGTAACTTTTGTGCTGTGCCTTTAGAATCATAGAAAATGCTGGAAATGGGTATGATGGAAAATGTAAGAGAACAGAGATCTCACCACCTTTCTGCACACTGCTCCAGGGCTGCACTGTCCTCGCGGGGCACATTTCCTCTAAGTCCAGCCTGAACATCTCAAGCCACAGCTTGTGCCTGTTGCTCTGAGTTGCCATTACAAAGAAGGGCCCAGGTGGTCTTCACAACTCCACCTTGAACAGCAGGGCCCAACACTGGATGCATGATTTCAGGTGTTGAGTCCAAAGAGATAGACAGTTTCCTTGCTCTGCTGGCCACACTTCTCCTAATGTAGCCCAGCATGTGGTTACACTTCTCCTACTGTATATGGTTTCTTTAATTCCTAGTCAGAGTATCTTGCTGGCACATATGCTCTAGGGGTTTTTTGGTTGGTTTTTTTTTCCTCACTTTGTCAAAAATAAGTTTTTTGTCTTCAGGGGGATCACAGGGAGCACATGGGTGAATGCTGGTACTTGAGTGATGCTGCTTGTGTCCTCATGATGAATGGATGGATCCCAGATGATAAGTGCATTCTCAACAGAGTAAATTGACACAGCTTTAAAGCACTTCTTGTCTCATGTCAGAGTGTTTTCTGTGGGAGATGTGGGATGATTTCTGAGACAGAGAAAGGTTGGTTGTGACTGTGCCCCTAGAACTGGAAGAAGCATAATCTTCCCAGAGGGAATACCTGAGTGAAAAAGAGTTTCTTTCTTGTGGCCATGGTGAGCCCTGGCTTTATTGATCTGAGACTCTCTGCAGTCACAGTGGGCAGAACTAGGTGTAAATAATTAAAGGAATTGCTGGGAATGGCTATAGGACTCAGCCTGCTATAGGAATAATATTTCATTGGCTATCTTTTGCTGCCTTTTATCTTGAAATATGAGATAAGTTCCCGAGAAACAGCCCTTTTTGGAATGAAAAATACAAAAGCACATATTCCTTTGGAATCTATATGTAATGCCAAGGCAGAGCTGAAAAGGAGAAAAACATGTCCCCAGAATTTTAGGGAAACATGAGGAGTCATGTAGTCCATCTCACCAGGACACTTAGTCTCACTCGCATTCTACTCATTGCTCTTTGCAGAAGAATATTTTCTGAGCCTTGAAAACCAGGGTGCTGGGATAAACCATGAAGTGCAGGCAGCCACGTGAAATTATCTCAGTTTGCATCCCTGGTAGTTGGAGCAACTTCCAGCAACAACTGGAGGTGTAAAGTGACTGTCTGTAAGAAGCGAGGGTGGCATTTAAAGTGAACCAGTGGGAAATAAAAAAGGACGCCACTGAAAATGAACAGGACGATGTAGAGGATCTCTATTTGGGGTTGATCAATGATGGGAGCTAACACCAGGTACACAGCTGCCATCAGCACAATTATGGGGATGATAATTGGGACCTGTGAAAGCAAAACATCAGCATAAGGAATCATGTAATTCTGAGCCTCTGTGTGTCTGGATGACCCTGGAACTTCTGCAGAAGGCTTTTTAGATGAAACCTTTCTGCAATCTGAGGTATTACCTAGAAATATCAATTAATCCAGACATCCTGTTTCCTAGCCTACCCCCACTCTAAGGCTGAACGTTCCTGCAAGAGCTACACCACCGTATCACAGCTTAACCCCTGGTCTTTCCTGCTCCCCTAGACCTGAAGATGCAAAATACTGGGTTTAGCACCAGGCCTGTTCTTGCTCTCCCTACTACCTTGCATCTAAAAGCAAAGCTGTAGACAAAACATAGAGCAATTTTATTCAAATCAACTGTACCTTAGCACCCTCACACAAAAAGTTTTATCCATGTGTTGACAGACAGGTGGACAGGCAATCTCAGAGGAAATTTCTGTAAGCCTGGTCAGAAAGCATTTAAACTTCAATTTGAAGCCACCCTTCCTCAAAGGAAGGTGGCTTGTGCATTTATTAATAATCCTCAGTCACTGCAGATCAGCTCACTCATGGCATCAGGGGAAGAACACGTGACTCCTGATTTCCTTCCTTTTATCTGTTTTGTGGGGAAAAAACCTGTCCCCATGTCATCTCAAAGAACTTGGGGCACTCCACCTAAGTTATTTTTTCCTCTGCAAGGTTCTTACACCTGGGCTACCCTCCAAGGAGTTTGCCCAAAGTCTGCAAGCATAAACAGGTGATTGATGTTGATCAAAATCATCCTTCATTTGCCACTTAAATATTTTAGAAAAAAAGAGGATATGCTACATATATTTTCATAATGAGGAAGCAGGGCATTATTAGCTTTTCAAGACAGAATTCAACCTTGACTTATGCCTGTATGTTCACACTATCTCACTCCTTGTTGGCTTTGCTGACACAAAACTTGAAATTAAAAAAGGAAGGACAACCACACTAAATCTGCAAGCTGACTCTTTTCTGTAAATGTCCTCTTAGTCATTTGAGCAATATAGGAAAATATTTGAGAGTTTTATGTTATTACTTTACCCTGTAAGATCTTGGCAGTTCTGGTTTCTTGATTTTTAAATACAGGAGCCCAGAAATAGTCATTCCATAGAAAAGCCATGCCATAAAACTCGAAGAAAAGAAAAAAAAAAAAATTAGACAGGATTAAACTTGGGGTGAGACCATCCAGGAATGTCAGTCCTGCCTTGCAGATCCCAGATATTCATATCTCCAATTAAAAAGGTGAATAGTAATATAAATTTAGTACTTCTTCCATTAATTTCCTTTCTAGCACAAACAATGAGAACTTTAGAATTATCTGACCATTACTGATTCAGTGGTGATGAATCACATTCAGTTAAGTCTCTAGTGACAGGAGCATTCATGCATTGCAAAGGTGCTGGTTCCCAATCTCTTTCTTTTCTTTCTTCCCTCCTCCTCTCCCCAGTATTGGTTAGAAAGCAATAGCCCAGGCTCAAAAAGATAATGCAAGAAAATACTTATAAACAATGTAAAACTCATGAGTACAGGGGATGCAAACAGAAACCCTACACACACATACCTGAAAAAGTTCACGATAGTGGTGAAGCTTCCTGATATTATCATTACTAAAGACATCGCAGATGTAAACAGCAGAGCAGGGGAGGGCGTGAGGCACCGCACATGAGCCATGGACAGAATGTCTGGCTGAAAGACAAAGCAAAACACTGTATCATCATATCATGGGCTCAGAGGCTCTTACTCATCCCCCTCAGCTGCAGATGGGAGCTTTGCCTGCAGCCAGAGCCACTCGTGATCAGCAAATAAGTGCCATAGAAAACCAGATCAACTCCGAGGACATAAATACAGAAAACTCCTTCAAGGGTTTTTTTATTGTGTCTCACTGGTTTCATATCAAATATGCTCAGTTTCAGCAGGCAAAATGAGGTTTTCAAACAACTGATGTGACAGAATGAGTCAAATTAGAGCTTTCCTGACCACCATCAGGACCTTTTGACATAGGCCCATCCTTCTGCCCTCTGTCATGTCTCTCTGGGACTTGACTTCTCTTGGGATGACTGGAAAATGAGCCAACTCATTTGAACTACAACTCATGGACTACTCTTGAAACATTTATGTAAATACAAATTAAGACTTGTTTCAGGATTAGTAGCCTCTTTATTGTTTGTTTCATTGGGAAAGTTTAATGAAAAAGGCTGCTTTTTAAATTTAATTTAATTTAATTTTATTTTATTTTATTTTTAATTCCCAACCAAAATATCATGCAAGGACTTTTGCTAGAGATGAGTGTCTGAGAAATGGCATAAGCATTCAGCTCATAGTCTGGTATGGTCAGATTCAGAGCATCTGTGCACTGCTCAGCACACAGCTTGCCATGATAGACCAGGCATTGTCCTGAGACAGAGAAGTTGAGGAACCAGTAACCACCAAAACCAGCAACCACCAGTCCAGTCATCTCCACCCATCTGGTCATTCATATGCATAAAAGATTCCCTGCTATGAACCAGAAGTGGAGCTGGTGTGGAATCATAGATCCCTAGAATGATTTGGGTTGGAAGGAACCTTAAAGATCCTCTAGTTCCAACATCCCTGCTGCAGGCAGGGACACCTTTGACTAGACCAGGCTGCTCAAAGCCCAATCAAGCCTGGCCTTGAACTTCCAGGTATTGGGCATCCACAACCTCTCTGTGCAACCTATTTCAGTGCCTTCATACGTGAGGACAGAAATGCCAGATGCTGTGGGTGGGAAGGACCAAAAAAGCAGAGAGATTCAGAATGAACACAAGAGGCCTGCTCAAAACAGAGGACAAATGCAGCTCAGCCTTTTTTCTCCTCTTTGTGGAGCAGTGTGGTTAAGTGTGTGTACAGGTGTACCTGTGAGTCTGTATCAGCAGCTGGGATGTGGCAGCAACCTCAGGGGCTTGTATGCCCAGGTACCAGCAGCTGGGGAGACTGAGATCCAGGGCCTGAGTATCTGAGCCCAGCTGCTGTACATATGTTTCACACTGTACATATGTTTCTATATGTATTTCTCACTAATAGACTCCTGGTCAGCCAGAGAGGGAATCAAAGGCCCTTGGTGTTGTTAGTGCTGGTGTTTGTGTGAGCCCCAGGTATGCCTGTATGTGCAGCTCTGTGTTCCCTGCTGTCTCTGTATGTATATATACAGCTATAAATGTACATATGTGCGTACATAAATATGTTTCATACTTGTGTTTGCATGTGTGTGGCTACTGGGAATACATGCTGGACTTACTGGTTGGACCAGGGAGGAGGGAGCTGCAGCAGCCTGACCTCCACTGGGTTACCAGATTTGGCCCATCTAACAAAACCAATGATAAACCCAAGCTAGGAGAGATGTAAGGCTTGGTGACACCTTGTAATTGCTATGAAGCTTGAAGAGCAGAGATAGCCTATGCTGCATCTAAGCTGGACTACCCAAGAGAAGGCTGGATCACCCCTGAGACCAACCTGTGTAGTCAGTGTAATATGCAAAGGCAGCTGGCTGGTGCTGGGCTACCTTCCAGTGTGAGCAAAGGTGCCTTACAATACACGAGCATAGGCAGGTTTCCCTTCCCTGGCAGGTTTATTGACTACATCACCCCACAGCCTGTGCCTGGTGCTCCAATGCAGCAATATTTGTGTGGTTCCTTCCAAAGGTGTTCTTAAAATTCAGGCTAGATGTGAATATGTATCTTTTTGAAAGCACCTGACTGAAGAAGAAAGCCCAGAGACAACATATACCTCACATTTGAAAGAGATGGGGATTAGTCTTTGAGCAAGGAACAAATGGCTTGAAGAGCTATCACTCTGCCAGTTGAACATGTACAGTGTTTTCCTCTCTGCTTTAGTGTCACAAGAAGGTGAAGTTGCTCAAAGCAAGCCAGAGCCCTTTCTTTGTGCTTACCATATGGCCCTCCCTGGCAGCAATGTAGCACACGCGGCCTCCGCTGAAGAACGTGCCGTTTGATGAACCAAAGGTAGACAGGGCCACTGACAAGGAGATGAGCCATGCCCAGCTGCCCAGGACTTTGTCCCTGAGGTGGGAGAGAGTTCACAGAATAAGATGCAGTTCACAGATGTATTGAATACTCACTGTAGAACCAGACAGGTTTCATCCCTTCATTATTTCTGTATTATACTGAATTTTTTTCCAAAATCTTTCTAATAATTTAAAGTCTTCTTGCAATGTCCATAATATTTAGTACCTAGTAAGTTTATCTTGTCTGGCAGCTTTTCTTCCTGCTTTAAATATTCTGCCCACACTGCAATGGTGTAGAAAGCGGTCACAACAGGCAAAGCCACCTTTTTTGTGTACTGATGCTGTGGCAAAACACCTGAAGATACTGCTATCACAACCAATAATTTTAGCTTGGAAATCACAGAAAAACTGTTTCCATCACACTGGAAGAAATATTCTGGGTTACAACTTCTTCCTGAATATGCATAGGATTTTAACCCTTTAATCCCACATGCACCTATTACTGCTCTTCTGTGAATCAGACTTAAGCCAAAGCAATAGTTTGCATTCCAGACATTTTGTTCTACAACATCTTCAGACATTTCTGGTTTGCTTTCTCCTTAACAGAAGAAGTAGCAGAGTTACAGAGTTCAAGGTAAGCATTTGGAGGGAATTATAATTTTCTTACCTAATAGTGAAGATTGTCTTCTGGAATAAAGCAGCATCAAGAGTATTAATTGAGTAATAAATGCTGGTGTTTGGGGTAATTATTACATACACAAACACTTGGTTTAACTAATTGGCAAAAATCCAAAGCTCAAATTTTTTTAGACCATTTTATTTACACACAAACTGAAACCTGTGGTTGCTGTTAAATCACTGTCATCAAAGAAACACTGGGAAGAGTTTCCTGAGCTCCTGTTGTGGCTGCACCTCTCACCACTGAACAATGTTCCTTTCTGGCAGTTTTCCTCTTATATAGGGAATAAATGCATTTAAATGTGACAAGTTCTCCTCTGTCTTCTTTATACTCCTCCCATTCTTTCTTAATGATTTGAATAGCTGCACCTCTTGCTTGTGAGCCACAACCTTCACCCCCTCCTCAGACTGGCTCCCTACCTGTTCCCCAGTGTCTGAGTGCCCAGCTTTCCCATCACTAGTTCAATATTTCTTCCTGAATTGCACTCTTGGGGTGAAAAGGTTAATCAGGCAGGAAAAGGAGATGTGTTACAAAGGAGGAAACTCACAAATAACTTGTTAATTAGGAATGATGGGAAAGGAAGTGCAGGGAAAGTTCATGACACTGCAGCTTAGTGAGGCTTTGAGACATGCTCAAACAAAGCACTAGACCTTTAAAAGCTCCTACTCATAATGATGTGAAAGGCTATTAGAGAACACATGCAGCAAGAGCTCAGTCAGATCTTCAAACGGGAGATCTTGTGAAATGCACACAGAAGCAAAGCTGCTGCTGACTTTTTCAGAAGAGGATGAGCAGTACATAATCTGTGGACACACCACCATTCCTGCCAGACAACTCATTTAGGGCTATCAGGGATTCTGTGTCTTTGGAAATATTTATACTAAGACTGGATGTTCTGGTGGAAGATCATTGGTGGTGTCTATACCTCTCATAGGAAGGCGTCCCTTCCTTCTCTTCCTAAATTCCTTGTCTGGTACAGAAATTGTTCAATATCTCTAATTAATTCAGGTTGATGAAAGGTAGAAATTGTTCCTGTGCAGCTCTGGAAAAACACAAGCCAATTGAAGTTACAGTTACCAAAGGCTACCCAACCTGCGTATAACATCTCTAAAAGGTGTTGTTGAGATCAATGCCATTTTTCATTTCCCCACAGATGGAGAAACTGAGACAAAAGACTCTGGTCTGCTCTAAATTCCAGCTGCCAAGTGGACAGGATTGACCCAGTTGACTCCTGTCTCACTCCCAACCCACTGTTTCTGCATTAGCAGGGCAGCACATTGCTGTCTCCATTTCCCTGGAGATATCCAAAATGTGGGTCATTTCTCAGTCCCCAGGTCTGGATATGTACCCACACTGTATTCCCAGTGCCTGTGGGGAGATGTTCCTGATGTGACCTTCACCTCTCCTTTATGGACACTTTCCATGAGATAAAACATGAATTGGGGGGAGCTAGAGGTTCCCAGTGTAAACAAAGGGAATAGGTAGTAAGAAATGTGCCATCTTGGCAGCCTAGATGCACCCTAGATGCACCTTGGAGACTGGCCAGATGGAGATGGTCAGCCTTGGCCTCATAGAACCATAGAATTATAGAATCATAGAACAGTTTGGAACAGACCTTGAAGATCATCCTCTTCCAAGACAACTTCCACTAGACCAGGTTGCTCAAAGCCCCCTCCAACCTGACCTTGAATGTTTCCAGGGTGGGGCATCCACAGCTTCTCTGGGCAACCTGCACCAGTGCCTCACCACCCTCACAGTAAAGAATTTCTTCTCTATGTCTCAGCTCAACCTACACTCTTTCAATTTGAAGCCATTGCTGTTTGTCTTACTTATAATGCCCTTGTAAAAACTTCCTTTCCAGCTCTCTTGCAGCTCCTTTAGGCACTGGAACATGCTATAAGGTCTCCCTGGAGCTTTCTCTCCTCCAGGCTGAACAGTCTCAGCTCTCTCAGACAACAGTGTGCTTCAGCCCTCTGAGCATCTTTGTCACCCTCTTCTTCTTTGTAGCATGGCCTGACAGTCCTCCTGGCCTGACCAATGCAGTGCTGCCATTCCCTCTGGGAATAACATTCAAATCTCCTGAAACTCAGGAGAGAACCAGTGTTTCTCAGGGCTGCACTGCCCGTGTTGCCCCACGCAGAGCTCACCCCCAGGTGACAGCCACAGCTCCTGAAGACAGCAGCTCAGAGGGAGTCATGGCTGCCAAGTAGCTCACATTTACCAGCAAATACAGGCACGTAACCAAAGGAATGGCAATCATCAGAGCTCTGGGAAGGGTCACCTGGAAAAGGGACGACAGCAGTGTTAGCTGCAGCACATTTATGCCTGCACTGTGCTTTTTTTGTTTGTTTTGTTTTTGCCACCACCCACGTCTCTCATACAAATTCCTCCACTCCCTAAGCTTTTCCTCAGAACAAGACACAGATCTAGATTCACATGGCAGTTTTCACACCAGCCTTGTACAGTTCCTAAGTTAGTCTAAAAACCCCCACAACCAACCAAACAAAATAAATCAAACAAAATAACACACCAAATCTCATGAAAAAGATTTTGGTTTGTAGCTGCCCAAGCTGGCTTTTGCATACTTCTTGATTATTTTAATATTGATTTATTTGTTATTAATGTTATGTCTCCTGGTGTGCAGCATCTTCCCATAAACACCTCACTGCCATGGACAAAGTTCCAGTGTGTGTTGTATCACGTTTAACTACTCTACAGTTTAAATCAAAACAGGGGGTTGATCTCAAAATCTCAAAGGGGATTTCCTCTAGGAAGGAAATATTTCTTTTTTCTTAGTGGCAGGATTGTGTCTTAGAACACCACAGAATCATTTTAAGACCCAATAAAATCAACAGTGTCTTATGCAAATGAATATACCGGGAAATGACAACTGTATGCTTCTAAGAACCTGAAATATCAATCTTTGCATTTCCCATTCTCAGCATAGGACAAGACACAGGAATTCCTAATGGGGGTGTCTCCACTCTGGGAGGGCCTGAGTATCAGTGAGCACAATCCTGTGGGAGAGAGTAGCCCTGGGATCCTTGCTGCCATTTAGGTTAATATTTAACTCCGTATTTTCATTTAATCTGTAGGATCTTGTGTGCTGCACTGGTAGGAAGCACACGCTATAAACTCTGCACTCATACAACTCTTGCAAAATAAGAGGTGTTCACTGCTGCAGCGTTTGATCTGTGAAAATGGGTCATATGGCACAGAGAAGGCTGATGTGAGATGCAGGTGAGCTACTTCAGTGCCTATAGCACGGACTGCACAATGCCAAAATATAGATGTTTAAAGACAGGGATCATTCACAGAGTTAGATTCCCTTTCCAATGAGGCTTGGCTTGCTCTGAAGTTGCCCCTTGATGCAGCAGGGTGAGATAAAGTAGTTTTCTAGGGCATAGATTATGGATCAAGTCTTCAAGGAAATATACGGTGTTAAGAATCCTTTATGATTATAGTAGTGAGTGCTTTTCTAAATAAATCTCAGTACGCACAGTGAGATCCTCTAAACACTAAGACAAAACTTCATCCTCAAAGCATCCAACTGCTGGCTAATAATTTCTTTCCAGTGAATGGGTTATTTTAGGACTCACAGGACCACAAGATGGTTTGGATTGGAAGGGACCTTAAAGATTACCTAGTTCTAACCCCCATGCAATGAGCAGGGGTTCCTTCCACTACACCAGGTTGCTCAAAGCCCCATGCAAGCTGGCTTTGAACACTTCTGGGGATGGAGCAACCACAATGTCTCTTGTGTCAGTGTCTCACCACCCTCGCTGTAAATCCCTTGATTACCACTCTTAACACAATCACAGATGGAATCAAACATATTGACAGCAGGATTAAGTAAGAAAAACCTAGCTTTCTTGCTCACTCACTCACTCACCTCAGGCTTCTTCAGTTCCTCAGTTACATAATTTAGGTTGTTCCATCCATCATAGGACCAGAGTCCCTGGTAAAATGCCACTCCAACTGCCCCAACACCTGCAGTCGTGCCTTGAAAACCATTCTGAAAACTCTGAGTTTGTCCATTGGCAAGCAGCACCAACCCACCCACCACGATCACCAACAAAGCCAAGAGTTTGGCAGCTGTAAAAATGTTCATAACAGATGTTGCCAGCCTCACGTTGAGACAGTTGATGATAGTTAAAATCAGGATGCAGGCAGCAGCTGTACATTTGACAGCAACCTGCGGAGATGAACATCCTGGGTAGAACGGCGCAATGGCATACTCAGCAAAGCTCAGACAGACAGCTGCCAAACCAGCTGGTCTCACCAGGATGACAGAAGTGTAGGCGAAAAGGAAAGCAGGAAAAGAACCAAAAATCCTCAAAATGTAAATATATTCTCCTCCAGACTCTTTAATTATTGTTCCAAGCTCAGCGTACGACAAGGCTCCAAACATGGCCAGGAGACCACATGCTGCCCAGATCAGCAGGCTGCTGGCAGGGTTCCCCATGTGATGTAGTACCCACTCAGGAGACATAAAGATCCCCGAGCCTATCATGGTACCTGCAATTAATGATACGCCGCTAATCAGGCTGACCTCTTGTTTCAGTCTTAACTTCTCCTTCCCTTCACTCAGATCTGTCGACGAATGAAGGGGATCTGCCGGATGAAGTGGATCTGTTGTCTTCCTTTCCCTCATTGTGGAAATGTGAGGAGATGTTGTTGTAAGGAGAGAATCTGAAAAAGGATTAAGGCATTTGAATAAGGACTACCTCAGGCTTTAAGGTTTAGTTAATAATTACAAAAGTCACACTGAGCACTGTTGAGAAACACAGACTTATCTTCTGCATTTTGCATTCTTTCATTACCCATCTTATCTTGGTAATTTATTACACTGGGTTTGATTATCCCTGAATCTCATTGCAAGCAATAGTAATGGATAGTATCCAGCACTACCTCAAAATCACTCAGCACATTACTGGACTGTGATCCTGGTTATCTCTCCTTTAAATCATGCTTCAAACAGCATCTGAAATAAGGATCAGGCAAGCAAAGTCTCCATGCAAATCTGTACTTTATTCTTTGCTTAAAAGTCAATGTTCAAGCACTCGCTTCAGTGCTCAATCATATTTTCATGCTTCACTGTAGCATGATCAAATAAACAAGTCTGCCAGCCAACATGCTAAGGCTTTCCTCAACAAGGAACATTTCCAGTGTCTTGATCAAAGAAACAGAAATGTTTTGCTAAAAACAGTCCAGAGACACTTTTTCTGCACAGCAGTAGGGGGCAATGTGGGCTTTTTCCAATTTTACGAAGTGCAGGAGGAGAAGTGTAAAAAGGCTACAATTACATTTGTCCAGGGCCTTTTTACCATTGTACATAAGGTGTGCTCACTCCTACAAGACCACAATCTTCAGAGCACTTTGTCGCAGCTCATTGTACACACATTTCAATGCACACATGACAGAAACATGGCACAACCTTTTGAAGATACCCTTGACCCTTACTTAGATATCTAACACATAAAATTCCAGACCTTGAGGCAGGTTCTGCTATAAATATGACTACTACAGTGTATGAGGGTGTATTTTGTGATCTGTGATGTGTATGAAGTATTAAGTGGAAAGGAACTTCCACACAGATTCCTTTGAACATGAACTAAACTTCATTGGAGAGATACCGTCCTTGGAGGTCTCTTGCAATCTTCTGTTGTGATAATTACCAGAAGTGAGACCTTTCTCTGCCCTTCATGGTAATCACAGACCTTGAATCTTTAAAATTATCTGTCCTTCTCAAACATTTGAGCTAAAAAAAGCATGACTATAAACAGAGCAGTATTTTTGTCGTTTATCTAAAAATTCCTTCTAAATCATTTAGACATCTCTTTCTTTGCCTTTTCGTTTAAAAAAAAAAAAAGTCTAACTAGCTTTGCAGTTCTCTGTAAGAAGAGTCCAAGGTAACTTGTGGATGCTTAACAAAACTCATGGGGCCAAAAGAAAAACAATATATACAAGTTGCATAATTTCTCATGCTAAGGCAAAAAAAAAGTTGCTCAAATTTTATCATCAGGTTGAAGGACTTTAAGTTCTCTAAAGAAGAAAAAAGCTTTTAAATCTCATTAAAATAGAGGGGTTAAAGTATAAATGTTATTATTAATTTAAGGAAATAATGAGAAAAGTTTGATTGGTTTCGTAAAGGATTTCAGAAGCTATTCCTATCACCTCTCTAGTATGCACTAGGAAATGGATGCCAGCTGGTTTTCTCCTAATTTCAAAGTCCCTTATAGAAGTTCACAGCTGATCAAGGTGTAGCTGTAACAAAAGTGAAAGCTTATTCTTTATCTGTCAAGCAGGTTTTTTAAGCTTTCCCAGCACAGGTGTGAGTTCTGAGAATGAACATACACCTTGTAGTGCAAAGGTGCAAATTAACGCATTTCAAGTTAATGGTTTGCAAAGTGGTTGAGAACTTGGAGGGAGGCATCCCAGTAATGCAGAGTATTTTGGTTTGCTTTTACTAAGTGACAGTGCTCTTCTTGTCTGGTTTAGCAATTTGTAGTGTATTCTTCTTTAAATTGCAAATGACACTGTAAGGCGATGCTTGAATCCTTCAGCAGTCCAAAGGTCTGGTTTTCTTTCTGCACTACTGACACTCTACTTCTGTGTGCATCAATGCATGTATTATGTATACTAATCCTTACTGAAAACAAAGGCACAAAATATGGTTAAATCAACGCTAGAAGAAAATTTCATATGACTACAGGTAGTTAAGTATACTTCTAGTAAAGCTACAGATATATTTGTCTAAGTTTTCTCCTGTTTTAATGAAGGAACTTCTATTCTGAAGTGTAAATGCAAGGTTCTTGGAGGGGATTTTTTTCAAACCTTAACTGTTCTTGCTCCTAGGAATGAATAACTTAATCTAATGTTGTAGGGAAAAAAAAATTAGAATTTCTTCAAACTGGATCATGTCAAAAAAATTTCTGTAAGGCCCCTCATATAACCAGAATTAATTAACTGGTATGTCAATAGCCTCAGTCAATTCCTAGAGGGAAGTCTATTTCCTATCCCAGATTCATTGTTACTCAGTTCTAACTGCTTCCACCTAAAGTAATAAAGAATATAATTAATAATGATAAGAACTTGAGGCTATTCCTGTAGAAGCTAAGGCAGTCTGATTGCTTTGGATATTTTTTCCATTGTCTTGTTCTTTTTTTGACTGATATTAGCAGTAAGGAGCAGCCATAAGATATTTAATCAAACGAACTGTCACAATTATAATTTGTCAAGACTGAGTATGTAAAATGGCAACTCAATGCTCCCTTCCAAAAGGGAGAGGTATAAGAAGGAGCAAAAAAGTTCTGCTTTCTCCTCGTGTGAAGTAGCAGAGCTTTGCTGCTCAAGCTGTCACCTAATAAATCCCCTACCTGAACAACTCTCACTTACCTTTGACACTGCAATGGGTGGTTGCCATCTACTGGTCCCGAGGAATAATGCGACATGGCTCAGTCCGCATTTGGGTTCGGTATTTTGCATTCCTGGCTGAAAAGAAAGCCCCTTGTAAGGCTGTAAGTAGTACAAGATGTATTACTTCTTCAACATTAAGACAGCACAAATAGATTGAAATGGAGTTGTGAGTGAAAACTCTCCTTAATGTCCTTATGGCTGTTTTTATCTCAGGAGTAACTATGAGGACTAGAGAAAACTGATTTAAAGGTCAATGTCAGTGGTAAAAAACTAGGCAAAACATGTGGGCAAATATTTTGCAATATTTAATTTTAGGTCCCAGGAGTGATATTTGGAACACAAATATGGGCTTGGTTTCCCTGTCCCACACTTGGAAAAGAGTTCCAAATCTCTGGATGGGATTAAAAATAACCTGTAATCTGAGGGCAGAGTGGCCAAAATCATTGCCAATAACTTTCTTTGGAGGTAGACACCAATATTATACTTATAAATTTGTGCAGGGATCAGGATTTTTTTTTAATTTAAAAAAAACCAAACCAAACAACAAACAGCAAGTTGGATGAGAGGTACTAAAGGTTAGAGAGTTCATCCAGGACACAAGATGTGGGTTTGATGGCCTCCTCTGCTTAAGCATGTGGAAACCTACAAATTCAGCTCTCACCTCCAAAATGCAAGATTTGAACTGCAGTTGCAGGCAGACCTTGGTGCCTGTTGTTGCCATAGATGCCTGACTGAAAACAGAGAGGAAATAAAGGCCAGGAGAGTGGAGCTCTGAAATACATCTTGAGCCCAGAAGAAAAATTTGGGCAGAGAGACAGCACACCCCATACGTCCTGTGTGAAAACAGACAAAGGAAATAGGACTCATTGAGAGGTGTCTGCCTGGGGAATGGGTGCCCCATGTGTTTGACTTTCAGGCTCTACATTCCCAGTGCATCCTGATTCTTCTCACATCTGAGCCTTTGAAGAGTGCAGCTTTGGGCCTCCACCCCTCTGGAGATGGCCTGGACCCACCAGCTTCTTTCATGATGTGCCCAGGGGCCAGCAGTGTGTGGTTGCCCCCAAGGCAACAGTGCCCCTGGCATGAAAAACAGGGTTCCTTGTGCAGCAGAGCTCTGGCTGGGCTTTTAAAAATGCCAATGTGAGCTGCAGCTAGCAAAACAAAAACACAGCTTGGGCTACTGGGAGTAGGATGGTGAGGTGGAAATGACATTTCTGAGGATGAAGGACAGCCCTAGGCTTCACAACAAGAATCATCACTAAAACTGAGCTACTTATATCTAGAGTAACTGCCTTTCCCTGTCATGTTACAATAGGGGATCTGAAATTGGGGGGTTAAGAGTGACTCTTAAACCCAATGATTTACCATGAGCTGAGTTAGTGCTCCCTGTCTGGGTCTGCAGACAGCCTGCAGCTGAGCTTGAGCCTCCCTGTTCCTGCTCAGCAAGGGCTCAGCATAATCTGGTCCTGCAACTATTAAACTTTGAAAGACTTGCTTTTGTTTTATAGATATTCTTTATTAAAATGAATTTGGTATCCCATGTTTCCAATTAGACACTGAATATTTTGTTCAGTTATCTTCCTGTGTTCAAGAGGAAGCTGCTAGTGCCATACTGCACCTCTTAATGGGATCCAGGTAGAAGGAAATCTCAAAGGCTCAGGAGCAGGCTGTCCCTATGTGCCAAAAGATGAGTCAGTGGGAAAGAAAACTAGCCTGACTGAAAAGGGAGGTTTTGCTGAAATTAAGGGGGAAACAAACAAACAAACAAACAAAAGAGAGTTGATGACCTTTGGAAGATGGGGCAGGCAACTCAGGAAGAATACAAGGATGTCATTGGGTCATGTAGAGAAAAAAATAGAAAGGTGAAAGCTCAGCTAGAACTCAATCTAGCCACCACTGTGAAAGATAATAAAGAGTGTTGAGGATGAGAGGAAATGGTCTCAAGCTGCACCAGAGAAGGTTCATGTTGCGTATCAGGAAGAATTTTTCCACTCTTTTTTTGAAAAGGTGGTTAAGCATTAGAATGGGCTGCAGAGGGAAGTGGTGGAGTCACTGTCCCTGGTGGTGTTTAAGAAACGACTGGTCGTGGCACTTAGTGCTAGGGTTTAGCTGGCATGGTGGTATTTGGTCAAAGGTTGGACTTGATGGTCTTGGAGGTCCAACCTTAATGATTCTATGATTCTAGCTACTCTAGAAGATACCGATGGAGTAAGATGAAACACTGATGAAATGAAAACAACAGCTGAAAAGAAATAATTACAACTTGGGAAAAGTACTGATCCCATCACTGCTTGCACAGGTTGAGTTAATCTGTCAAGTGCTATTGGTACTATTTCTTCCAGAAATTGAGGAAAATTATACAAATTTCTTCGTTCATTCTGTATGTCCTGGGTTTATAGCTATGTATGTATATCATGTGTGTATATATATACACACAATCTGTCCTGTTTTCTTTTCCTAGCAATACCTTAAATTAGCCTTAATTGATTTGCATTTGTTTGTACTCTTAAGAACGCCTTTTAAATGCTGGAATTAAGTTTTCATTTGTTTATTAAGTTTAATTCAAGACTAGATTATCTTGTCCTATAAGAAGTTTGTTTTACAGAATCATTACCAAATTAATGCCATCATTACCAGAACACAAACAAAGATTTTCATGAAACTTTCTACCAAACAAGACTAAAAATAGAACGTAAACATGCCAAAATTCTATTTAATCACTGAAATGCATTCCTGCATTTCTGAATAGATGTACAGCAATACTCTCACTAACACAAGATACTTCTATTATTTTTAAAATAAACTTTTACAACACATGCTTAGAGTTTAATCTGTAAATCTATATTCACTCTGTTAGGTAGAATTCTACAGTAAAATAGTTTCCTCTATACAATCTCTGTCAGAAACATCATAATTATATTGACCCAAATAATTCTAGTTTTCTTCAGGTGAAAAGGGGACATAATAACTGCAGGTACTAAACTGAATTCCTTAAAAACGTCACGAAAACTGATCCCTATTTTTTAATGAAACCCTGGACCAGAAGTGACATTTAGGGCCCACAGAAGGCAGCTCTCTTCCCCAGCCTCCCCCACTGCTGCCACAACATCTTCCCAATAACCCTGAGGACTGAAGGGCTGCTTGGCCACCTGCCTCTTTTCTTCTTCTTAATCACAAAAGTGAGGGAAGCACTGGCTTCAGTAGTGTGGCACAGCAGAGGACCTGCCCTATTACTAGCGGACTAGGAAAAGCACACGGAGAACAACAGCCAGGAAGGAAAACAGGGCAACTTTGCTTGCAGCAGCTGTGAAAGTTTTGTGAGTTGCCTCCGCCTGTTTGCTTTCCCTGGGCCACAGTCAGGAGTGCAGGGTGGGGCTGGGTGGCTTATGGCACTGCTGCTGTCAACACCTGTGAGGCAGATCACCCACTGCTCTCCCCCCACCCAGGGGTGGGATGTGCTTCAGCTTGCAGTCAGGGCCATAATGAGGGCAGGGTTTGCCCCTACATGCCCAAAACATTTTCTTTGTGGAGTGGCTATAAGCTGTGCAATGGGCTCTGGGCCATCCATGCTTCCAGCCCTGTGAAGTTTACCTCCTGGGATAAGCTTAGTCAGTTTTTATCCTGGGACAAGCCAGCCTCAAGAGGGCTCAGCCAGTCTCCATACCAGTTATTGCCTAGATCCTCAAAAAGCTAGGACAAGGGGGTAATTTTAATGCTGTTTAACTTTAACGTGACTTAGACTCTGTTAAATATAAAGGAAAAAACAACGTTTGCCTGGAAAAGTCACGTAAGTCATGACTCTCTTTAATATCTCTGGCTGGTGCTTTATGAAGTTACAACAAATATTTATTTTCCAGCTAATGCTTCATCTTGTGCATTTTATAAGAAAATCTAATGATCTTAGGAAGATAGTGATGTGTTGAGACTAATTCCTCCCATCTGTATCCTTTAGTTAAAGCTAAAATTAGATATAAATAAAAGGAAGGATGAAATGGATTAAGCATCTTTTCTTGGCCTTCCAGGGGAAGTATGCCTGGGAGATGGGAACCAGGTTTTCATTCCATTTGGTAAATTTCCCCTTGAGATTGTATGAAGAAAAGAACTGTGCTAAAAGGTTTGGAGGACTCTTCCTGGTCTGGAGATCATAGCTCCTTAATCACCCTTGTCAGTGATGCAGTCAGTTTGATGCAACATCGATGTACAGGAATCACTCTTAAGTAGTACTGTTCTCTTGAATGAAAATGGGATACATCTACAGATGATGTCCTCTAACTCTTAGTCCTTAGCCAAAATGAGTGGAAAGGCACTCTTATTTACACATATAAACTTCCTGATTTGCAATCCACTAACAGGATGTATTATGAGGAAAGAAGTTTTCCAGCCAAACTGGATTTCCATCTGGAGCCAGCTCATGCCAGTAGGCAAAGTAAGCCACAGGCTGCAGGGTGTGGTCTCATGCCTACTTTTCCTGTGCCAAGGAAATGGGAATTGATTATTCCCATTTGAAGAGCTAATCTCTGCTTCCCACTTGAAAAGCTCTTTGCTCCCAGTGTCACAGAGACAGCAAAGGTATGGGTGGTGGGTTCCTCCTCCAGCGGCTCCCACAGGAAAACAAAGCAATTCTCTTCCCTCTTGCCCTGCCTTTTCAATTTTCTGCTCCAGCTGCTGGCTCACCCTTGGGTCCCCAACCAGCACTTGGGGTGTGGATGCACAAACAGCTGTTGGGCCCTGATAACAGATTAGCTGAAGACAAGGGTCCTGTACTGCAAGAGAGGGAGAGCTGACTCACAAAAAGAACTTGAATTTTGCAATGTTTAAAAAAGCATTGTTTCAGCTCAATGAATTTCTTGTTTTGTTCTGTGTTTGACTAACTGCCTAGGAAGAAGGATACATCAGAAACAAGAGAAGTACTTTAGAAGTCTGTAAAACCTGCAGTCATAATTAAAGGTAAGCCCACAGAGGTATGAATACACTGTTATTATTTATGTAATATGTGCATAACATTGGCACCTACTTTTTAATATTACAGTGCTCAAGCACTTTGTTTATGCTCAGGAAGCAAGATGGAATTTCCCTTCCTCAGTCTGTGTCTGGCATTCTATGCTCACTGTGCTGTGCCTTGCTGCTCTGAAGGCATGTTTGGCACACAAGGAGGTTTGGGTTCTCTGCATGAAAATGGGGGCCAGTTGGGTATGTCTTCATGCTATAATGTCCCTATGGAACAGAGGTCTGAACTAGCCCTGAGCTAATACAGCTGTGCTCCATTTTGGCATTTAAATGATGTGTCCAGTCATCTTGTTGCTGGCAGTTGGGCCCCCTTGACACTGTATAAGAACAGGAAATTCTGGTGAGCTTCAAGTGCAGTTAAGATAGAAGAAAAAATTACAGCCTAGTGATTACACTAAAAGAATAGAGATGACTGCAGATGTCCAAATGTTACCCTAAGCAAAGTCCATTTTGTGTCAAGGCTGCTGGTTCAGAGCCCTGTCAGAAGAACCTGTGGCAATTGGGAGGATCAGTATTTGTTATTGCAAGAGGTAGAAAGGTGTTAATGAACCTAAGACATGAAATTATGTAAGTCAAAGTACCATTGCAGATCTTTCTTCTAGTTTATCCTTTGCACTACAGCTTCTCATTTTTGAAGATACTAGTTCATGCAAGTTGGTGAAACTTCATGCAAAAAAATCAAAACTTCTGGATATGCTCTTAGGGTTCTCATAATGTATTTCCCCAGGAGAGAAAAAAAATGCATTCTTCCCACTCTTCCTTGTTCTGATATGGCTGAATTATGCCATCCCAAGTGTGCAAAAAAATTCTCATTATTCAGAGTTCTTGTGCTTGCTTCCATCACCTCAGATATTTCTTTGAACTTTCCCCCCCTTTTAGAATTAGAATGTTTACTCCTTTTTGCTTAATAGATGAAATGAGTGACAATTTGATGCCCAACTCTGAGGTTTCCTTCTTTGTACTGAGTATCATATGCAATCTTCAGCTCTAAGAGCCACAGCCTGCCTCTATCATGGAGAGTTTCCAGAACTTAATTCTCCACTGAGAAGAAAAATATACTTCAGTTGAGACACACAAGCTTTTTTTTTTAAGATAAGCATTGATGCCACTCTGTTGCGAATGAAGTGAATGTGAATATAAAAACCAGCTGGTGTTATTTCTGGCTTTGCTCTCCACAGCTATTCACACTCATTCATGTTCATGAGGTGATGCCATTAGTGACTCTTGTGTTACAATGGCAGTCTCTGGTGGCTGTGACTCTGAGGTATGTTTATGAAGTTTGTTCAGACCTCAGCCAATTATGAGGGGATGAATGACTTGGGGACCAAAGCCATCCTGCAAGAGAAACGAGTCTTCAGCAGACACCTCCTCCGCCATTATACCATAGACTTAGCAAAGCATTTCCACAAGAAACATTTCTTTCCAGGGACAAGTTCATGATAATCTGTGCTGCAGGGCTGTGCACTCCACTCATTGACACCTCCTCTCATGCATTTCCTTTAAACATCTTGTTCTCGTTCTTGCAGAATTATTATCTTGCTGATAATGTCTACAGGAGTAATGACCATGTGTGCAACTGCATGGCAAGTCAGCATTTTAGAACAGTAATATAGTAATGAGTCATTCAAAAATGGGATTAGTGACAAAATCTACTATAATACAATTGTGAATTTTTTGTTGGAGCTAAACTCATGTGCTCTAGCTCAGTATGTTACGCCAGTTGCTATCTAGTCCATAAAAAACCCAGAATACATGACCACCTTTGAAGAAATTTACAGGTGCACATACAGGGAAGGGGAAACAAATGGAAATAATACACAATTTTGAGGAATAGAGAAGACTGGCCTTTTCAGTATACTGAGAGGCTGGCTGTTATCAAATGGGTTTATGGGAATAATATTAGGGGAAGGCCTTTTTGTACCAGTTTTTGTGTTAAATGGGAAATTTGAAAGATAAGTAACTCAGAAGAGTTCTTCCCACATGTGGAATAAAAAGCGTTTTAAACATTAAAACTGGACAATGGATGGAGTTGCATAATGTGGTTCAAATGTTTCCATATCAGAAGAGAGGGCTGAGACAAGCTGTGAAGATTGAGGGAATTCAGACAACAGAATCAGTACAAGGAGAAGCTGCAGAGACTGAGTTAATGAACAGGTTAGTGGCCAAAAGCAATAGAACAGGAGATCAGCCAAGCACAAGCACATGAACGGCTGTGGCAGGGAAAGGCTGTGCTTGTGAAGCAATGGTGGGGCAAAAGGACCCACGAATGTGAAAGTCCCGCTGTGAAGAGAGTCTGCAGCTCCTAAGGCTGTTTCTCTGAGGTTCTGGGAACAGATCAGTCAAGGGGGAGGCTTGGCTCACTGGGACAGAGTTCTTACTGCAGTAAACCCTCCTATGTATTATGGTCACTGCTGGCCTAAAACATGAAATACAAACAAATTCCTACAGCAATGCATCTAGCAGCATGTCTAGTGACTGTAGCATTTCAGACTCATTGATTTTATCAATTAATTTTAAGTCTGTTGACAAAATGGAATGCAGAACCCAATGCATTGGATGCCTAGATTCAGTATGCAGTCGTGATGTGGGAAAGTTAACTTCAGGATGGGATCTGCTCCTGCAAATACATGAAATGGACATCCAGATCAGCATATTTCACCAAGATGCAGCTCACAAGGGACATGCTAAGGATATAAACCACCATTCCAAGGCCCTGCTCTGGAACTTGGACAGATAGCTCCAATGGCTCCCAAGCTGCAGGGCTGTCCCCCAGTGAAGGTGTAGGCAGTAAACTGCAACTGTTGTTTCAGAGAACTCAGAGGTTCACACATTCATGACTGCCCCTCTTAAGCTATAGGATGACAGCTAGACTGGGGATTAGATGGCGGATAGTTTGACTTAGGGTTTGGACTAGAGGGTCATTAAATCTCTTCCAACCCAAACAGCTCTATGCTTCTCTGACTACAAGGACAGCAAGGCCATTAAGCAGAAGATCTGGGACGAAGATAATGACTTCCCTGCAGAACAGCCCAGCTGCAGCAGAGGGCAGCCAAAGTAGGCTGCTGATTTTGGGGACTCTCTCCAACAAAGTCATGCCTGTAAATCTTGAGCAAAGGAATCAAATCTGGGTGCTCCCCTGTCCTGGGAGTGAAGGATGTCACATACTTTGTTTTAAAAGAGTGCAAGCTTTTGCAGGGACCTTCATTTTTTGTGGAGATGGTCTGAGAGTGTCTACCACACCTAGTTGTTTCATTTTCACGGAGGAATACCTTCATTTTAATTAATACAGGTTAATTATTTGCTACCCTGATAGATCCAACAGCACTGTTTGTCAAAACTGCTGGGGGACATGAATGTCATGGCACAGCAGGATAAATTCTGTTTATATCCAGAGTTTTAGGTCCTGAAGTTTGTGGCTTTAGAGAATGTAGACCTCTTCATGATTAGGCACTAGCTGAGCAGGGGTGGTTAGGGCTGCAGCTTTCAGTTTCTGTGAGTGCTCCTCAGTCAAGTGTCTTACCCAAGGTATCAGAGGAAGACTGGAGGAAGGCAAAGGCATCTAGCCTTTCATATCCTTGGCTACTGTCTTAAGCTGTACATTGTGTATTTGTTTAGTATTTTTCATTGAGGATAATTATTCATGGAAAAAACAAAGCATAACTGTGTTAAAGGAGTTTATCTGAAATGTCTGGAGTGTAAGCAGAGCCCAGTCAGCTGTTAACATGTCCTTAAAAAGAGGAATAGCTAGGAAAAGCATTTTGTAATGGACTGATATCAAGTAAAACTATCTAAACCATTAAGCATTTTTAAAGTTTCCACTCAGAACAAAGGTAAGAGAGAAAGGTGTTTCTTGAACTATTTTAGCATGAGTCAAAAACTTTAGTACCATTATTAAATTGTGAGATGTGTGGTGGTGGAATGGTTTTATTCTTTTGTTTAGAAAAATACTTTAGAAAATAATCAAATAATTGTATTTATCAGATCAAATCTCAAACTGATCGCACTTAAACATTTCTTTGTTTCATGATCAGGTTGGGTTTTTCTGAGGAAAAGCACACTGAGAAGCACACTGATGTGGAAATCATTCAAGTTTAGGCTTATCAAATGCATGTTGAGTTCTTTGTGAAGACTTGAGGCTTTATACAAACATTGATTAGAATTATTGAGGAGAAACAGGGTCCCCAGAAGGGTCAGAGCTGGAGAGCTGGTATAATGTAGACCAGCTGCTGTAAGTGTTCAGGATGCCAAGAACATAACAGGGTTTCCTTCAGTCCCAGCTGGTCTGCATGAAGGAAGGGCTGGCTTGGAGGCTGTGACTTAGAGGCCTTCCCTCCCCAGTAAGCACAGGAATTGGCTTTTCAGCCCTGCAGCCTCCCTGGAGACAGCCCCAGGTGGCAGTGGGACTCAACACTGGGGATCACAGAGATTAGCCATGCAAGTGGCAGCAGGCTGCAGACATCTGAATATTTAGCTGACTAGTATTAGGCTCGAGAAATCATTTTCATTTCTTGCAGAAATGTTTCTATCTTTATCAGGAGCTGGGAACTTTTATGTTCTTAGCCATGTCTATAAATACTGAAAACAGTCAGGATTTTCTCCTTTGAGACATCTCTATTTTTAAGAACACAGTTGGTAGTCACAGACATCTCATCCACACAACTGCTGCGCCAGCAGTAGCACCAGTGCAGGTGCTATTCCTGCTCGCCTGGAGTCACTGCGACAGGCAGGGCCTGACTCCTCCCTGCCTACACATCAAGGGGTCGGCAGCAGCCACTGTGCAGTGTCCACAGGACCGGGAGCCAGGTTTTCTCTGAAGGTTTGATCCGTAGGTGGCATCTGTCACTGTTTCCTGCAATGGAGCACTCTCTAACCAGGCTCTTGAACAATGGGTAAAAAGGCAAAATAGGGGATTATCTTGTGAAATTCATGTTTTAAAATGTCACTGACACACAGAAATCCCTCTAAGTTTTAGGGGCTGCTGAATATGCAGAATTTATGTTCACATTGAGTGAGGTTATCAAGACGCAGCACTGGCAATGCCTACCAGCACCAGAACTGTATTTATCAACAGCACCATCCCGCTGTACCAGTGATCCCATCTTTAACTCTCTCAGGGGAAGGTAATAACTGGCTTTTTGCCCAAAATCACCACTCAATAACTATTAGCACAGCAGTTAACTAACAAATTACTAACTGCTGAGACACGTTTTTGTTTGGTGCAACACACACATGCAAATGCACATCCCATGGGTGGTGCTGGGCGTGCGGACCTTGGGAGTCACCAGGGACCCCTCAAACAGGCCTCGCCTCCCTTTTGTCTCCCAGGCCCTCAGGTGGGCACCACCTCCCACCGCCACACTTCCTGAAAGGCCTAAAATCACAGAATCACTGAATTATTAGGGTTGGAAGGGACCTCTGGAGATCATTTAGTCCAGCCCCTGCCAAAGCACAGTCACAGGAATGTGTCCAGGTGGGTTTTGAATGTCTCTGAAGATGAAGATTCCACAAACTCCCTTGGGCAGCCTTTTCCAGTGTTCCACCCTCAATGTAAAGTTCTTCCTCATGTTGAGGTGGAACTTCTCGTTTTTTAGTTCACTGCCACTGCTCCTGTCACTGGGTGCCCCTTAAAATTCTGGCACCAGCCAGGTGCTTCAGGCTGGAGGAGACTGAGGGGAGACCTCATTTCAGTTTTCAACATCCTCAGAAGGGGAAGTGGAGGGGCAAGTAGCAATCTCTTCTCTCTGATGACCGGTGACAGGATCTAAAGGAGTGGCTTGAGGCCGAGTCAGGGGATGTTTAGGTTACCTATCAGGAAAAGGTTTTACACCCAGAGGTTGGTTGGACACTGGAACAGGCTCTCCAGGACAATGGTAACAGCACCAACCCGAAGAGATTTCAAGAAGCACTTGGACATTTTAAGGCACATGGTGTCATGCTTAGGACGTCCTGTGCAGGGTCAGGAGTTGGACTTCTTGATCCTGATGGGTCCCTTCCAACTCAAGAAATTTTGTGATCGTCTTTGCACCTGCCTTTGACATACATGTATGCATTAACGAGATCCCCTCTCTGCTTTCTCTTGACTGAACAGGCCCAGCTCCNCCCCGGTCCCTCCGCGCCATGTTGTGGTGGGCCCGGGGCGGGGGGGAGGGGAGGCAGGAAGGAGCGGCGCCCAGCGGGAGCGGCAGGAGGAGAAGGAGGAGGAGGAGGAGGAAGGGGCCGGCGGGCGGGCAGGCGTGTCCCAGCGGCCGCTCCGGCTCCATCGCCGCCAGCCAGCCNCTGTGCAGGGTCAGGAGTTGGACTTCTTGATCCTGATGGGTCCCTTCCAACTCAAGAAATTTTGTGATCGTCTTTGCACCTGCCTTTGACATACATGTATGCATTAACGAGATCCCCTCTCTGCTTTCTCTTGACTGAACAGGCCCAGCTCCCACAGTGTCTTCTCATACGGGACATGCTCCCGACCACATATCATCTTTGTGGCATCCGCTGTAGCTCCTTGTCTTTCTTGCACTGAGAAGCCCGGACCTGGACACAGTAAATGAAAGTGAGCACAAACACACACAGCCAAACACTGACCCTGCCTTGTGGCGGGAAGGACAGCGACGGTGACATCCCCCTCCCGCGGTGCCCGCGCTGAGGCGCGGCGGGCGGCGCATGCGCGGCGGAAGGGCCGGGGGCCGCCGCCTCCTCCCTGCACCNCGGGGGGGGGGTGGCGCCGCGCTGGGAAGGCCGCGGGCGGGCAGAGCGGGCGGGCGTGCCCCCCTTCTTCCAGCCCCCTTTTGTCTGCGGGATCGGCTGCGCGCCGAGGGAGGGGGGGAGGAGGAGGAGGAGGAGGAGGAGGAGGAGGGAGGGGGCCATGTTGTGGCAGGTCACCGGGCGGCGCGGGGCCTGCGCGGCGGCCTCACCGCCTTTGTGTCCGCCCGGGAGCGGCGCCGAGGTGGGGACGGAGCGAGCGCCGTGAGGGGTGGCGGCGCCGGGCGAGCGAGCGAGGGAGGGGCGGCATTGTGCGCTCGGGGAGAGCCGACCGCGGCCCAGCGGGGTGTGCGGGGCCGGGTTGGTGCCCGGGAGAGCGTCGGGGGCCCGGGGCAGACGGGGGCGGACGCAGTGCTGCGGCTACAGTGAGACTCCGGCTCGGGGAGAGCGGAGACGGGGGCGGCGCTCAGACCCCACAGGCCATTGCGTGGCTGGGATCACACGGGCTTTGTTCGAACGTAGGAAAAACTTGTTAATTTTTTAGGGCTCTTAAAGATAGTAACCGCTTCCTGAGTGCAGCGAGAAGGCCAAATGCCTTCGGTAGCTGGTAGCACACAATGAAGCTGAGGGTTTGAGTCTGCTTCAAACCTGCCTGTGCAGACCACAATAACAAAAAGTTGGGGAAAATGCCTCCTGTCCTGAGGGGATCGTGTACAGCGAACATTTTGGGGTTAATCTGCGTGGCAGTTATTGTGCAAAGATTTTCGGGTTTTGTTTTGGCATTGTTTTCTTTCGTGTATTTCCTAAGGTCAGAGTCCTATTTCCTTGAGAGAAAATTCATATTTTTGGGACGGTTTATAGTCTTCTGGTTTACAGTTAGTAGCAAGATGGCTTAATACCAAAATGTGCAGCGTGTTTGAGATGTGATAAAGAGGTTCTTATCACCTGATTTCGGGATGCCTTTTTTCTGAGCAGTGGTATGTGTATGAGTAATGAGAATCGGTAAAACTCTTAATTCGGCTAATATTCACTCATATGTTACATGCTAACAAAATACTTTGAGGTTTATTTTACTTTCTCTTTGTTGCATCTCCACTGAGAGATCAGGCCTTCATAGTTTCAATGAGCTGATGGTGTAGCTCTTCAGGTATGTGGGATATGAATGCATTTGAAATATAATTACTGTGCCATGTTACCATTTTTACACATAAAGCATAGTTTTTTGTTACATTTAGTCACGTCTAGATTTAAAACCAGATGTTAACAACAGCTGCAGTTTTGTTGAGAAGCTAAGGGAAAAGTTGCCTACTTTGCTCGACAACTCTGTGTCAACGTGAATATAAATATGCTAGGGAAGTGGGAGAAGGAAACTCGATTAAAAAGGGAAATGCTAATTTAGTGGTGGTGTGGTTTGGGTTATATGTGTGGAAATGACACCAAATCACCTGACAGTTTTCTGAAGTGTTCAGGGTGGAAAATTTGGAATTTGGCCCAGCAGAATGGTTATTAGGCAAATGCATGTGAGAAACTGCTTGATAATGCACATTCTGCAGTTTATTATGTGGATGTTTCGCATAAGAAAGTCCCTGTTATTTTTTCTGCATTAATAAGAATGGTTTGTTTTTATTTTTTTCTGTAGTATCACTCTGTAGTACTGAATCTCTTTCTCCTGTGTTAGGGATGTTGGCACAGTGCTGAGGCAATTGTAATTTTATCTGGTACCGTGATTGAGCTAATAGTTTGAGCACTTGGCTGAAAGAGCTGGGGTTGCCTGTCTTTTTATGAGGAGATGCCTCTTGTTATGACAGTTTATATTAGATCTTACACTGGATTGTGGAGTACACTGAAGGCTTTATGTAGCTGTTTTCCTTGGGTGTTTCTCTGCAATGTTCTCCGTGGGCCAGATGCTGCAGATGTGAAGGGCAAGTATGTTAACAGAAGAACATCAGCTTGCTGGATACTGTGAACTGGATCTGATTTTTAAACGGCACTTTCTAGTTCACTTTTAGATATTGCCCCCCACCTTGATTTAGTGATACTTGAGTGTGCACTGAATAGTCAGCATGTGTAGAAGCATCTTCCTTGATAATTTCATCTTTCTCTTTGTACAGTGGTTTCTAAAATCCCAAAATTATTAGACCAAGTTTTTATACACAGAGGCAGTTAAGCCAGTAGAGGGTTTGAATTCCTGCTTTTATGTCTTCCTGCTTTTTTTTTTTAATGTGTAATTATATTAAAACTAACTGTCTATTACACTAAAAAGAAGCCTAAATTCTCTTGAATGTAAAATTCTGTGTTGAGAATCTCCTGTAAAATGAGCATTAATACATTGGTTTTTTTTAAGTTTGATAGAAACTCTACAGAGGAAACACACAGTAGACATGATGTATAAATCCTTCTCATTGTGTGTAGCAAAAGTGTAAGTATGCAAGAGAGTTATCAATCTTCTTTAAGTAATTTAGGTGAAAATGTTTGCCTCATTTAATTGGGATTTCTCCACCCATAACATAACTGTTTTCTTCCTTATTCCACATAAGCCAGTGCCCAGGCCTTTGTCTTGGGAATGAGGCAAGAAATCTTTACTTTAAAAGCTCCTGCAACAAATAATACCAATTGTGTAGTGTTGCCAGTAGTGAAGTTGGAAGCACTTCACCGTCATATAGTGGAAAAGCATTTTAAATTACATCAAAATATGTAAAGGATTCGGTTCTGACTGCTTCAGTGTCCTTTCAAACAAGCTGTATAAAATTTATACAATGGCTTGCATGCTGAAACTTTACAGCAAGATTTAGTTTGGATTTCACTCAGAGTACCTGCTGTGGCTTTAAGAATAGTAGGCAAGAGCTGATATGTGAAATGTTTAGTTTACAAATAAAGACCACTTATCTCTAAAGACTGTATTTCATTATTGCTTAACAGTTACTTTTTCTGAACATGTTTATTTAAGAGCAGTTGTAGGTATGTAGAAGAAATACGTCTGAGGAGGTTATGGCAACCATCTTAGGACTTAAGAAGGAAATGCAAAACTCCATAGCAAAAGCATCTCAGTAATAATCCACATTTGACTTTTTTGCCGGTTCTCTGCATATGCATCTACTTGCACTAAACTTGAGTGGTGATATGATCTGCTGTCCTCTGCAGGCTATGCTAAAAACACATCTGCAGCCTTTCTAGGCAGGCTTATTTTTTGACAACAAATATTTGTGTACCTTGGACTAAGTAATCCAGTGTACATTTTGTAGTTGTGATTATTTTTAATTTAATTTTTCATAGAACTCCAGGATAGGTTACCTCTTGCTTCATTAAGGTACTGGCTAAAGTCTCTGTTACAGGTGATAGGTCTGGTTGTCTCTCTTTCCATATAATGCTTCCAGTGTGTAAATCCTAGTGAAAATAAGTGGAGTTGTGTCAGACCTATGTTCATAACTTTGCTCTTAGATTTCATCCATGTTTTTTCAGTAAAAATTTTGGGTGATGGATTGAACTAATCATATAGTCATTTTGCATGGCTGATCTGAAGTTTCATGTAGAATTAGATCATAAATCTCTTCAAAGAGGAAGTGAGTTTTTAAAAGCTGCATTAAGTTCTGTAACTCTTCATGGGTGTGTATTGATTAAATACAAAGCTAGACTTGCTGGGAATGACCTTGTGCTGTTGATCTAAAAATAAGGAGTCTGGCTTGACTGATATTTTTCAAGTATCTTCTGTTTGTCTCCTCTGTGATATATATTGCTTAAATTTTACTTCTGACATGGTTCATTGATGTTAATCAATGTTAAAAAAAGTTAATCACGTAGTCTGAAGAAGTTGAAGAACTCATGTTACTACAGTATTTAGACAATAAGCAAATATGTACTGTAACAGTACTGATAAGGCAAAGTAGCTTTAGATCTCGCATTACTCACAAAACTGAGATTGTTCAAGATGATAAAAGAATACTCCTACCCTATAACTGTCTATATTACGTATTTTTCCTTAAATATGTAACATTTGGTAGTCTGTAAGACTCATTGAATAAGGTAGAATTGTGTAGAGGGATTAAAGGACTGGTTTATTTTGTCTATATTTGAGATCTAAGTGTTGTAGTCTGATTAAATATCTATCCACATATGTTAGATTTTAATTGGACTTACAACTTCCCTATAGCATGAAAAATAAGACATTTCTTGGACTTAATATTTTTTTCTCCCTTAAAAAATACTTATTTTAAATTATAGGTGGTATTTTGGGTTTTATTTATGTCCATTCACATACTAGAAGACTGATAATACATCAGTTATGGTAGATTAGGAATGGGTGGAGATTATTAAGTGTGGATGTTCAGGCAGGGACAGGTGTTTTTTCCTGAGAGGATTTTGTCAATACCTAGGAATGTTTAGCTGTTGTCATTTATAGTTGTTTTAAGCCAAGTCTTAAATGTTTCACAAGTGAGCTGATGAATTTAATTTTTACCTGAGTCTGAAATCTTTATTTTGTGAAGGCCCCCACATGTACTGTTGTGTGGATTAGAGACATTTAATGTCAATTACTGTGTTAGAATGTTATGTGGCTTAACACATTTGAAGGAACAACTGAGGCCGGGGTGTTAAGAGTGAGATGTAGTTCGGATAGAGAAGTTAGTTTTCTGTGCTACTTTGTGTACATAGTCTACTAATTATGGTATAATTTTATATATATATATATATATTCAGCATAACAGAATTAGTGGTTTTACACATCATGCTGAGTAATAATGTAAAAGAAACTGCTGCCTTTGTGATTGAAAATTGTATTTTGATTTTCTTAGCAAGGAAATATGTGGGCAAGCATTTATAATGTATGGAGCTCTACCATTTTAATATATTGTGGTCTTTTTTTTTTTTTTTTTAGAGTCCTAGTTTGGCAGTGGCATTTAAGGTTTAAATTGGTAAACGTATTTTGCGATATATATTGTTCTTGTATTGCTTGGACTTTTTTTTTTTTTTTTTTTTTTTTTCCCAGTCCTAATTATAAGAGCTATATATTTGGGAGCTGTATATGTAGGAAAGCCTTTTATGTTATCAAGAGTTTTTCTTTTTAAATTTCTATGTGGAGTGAGCATTTCTTGTGTCCTCCTAGGAGTGGGTGAAGTGTCCTGGCTGGAGATCAGAGGCATGATGCATGTGAACGTTGGTCCAGAAGCCATTGGGGTTGGAGTAGGGGTTGCCCCAGCTGGAGCAGTAGTGGCAGTAACATCAGGGCCCAGTTCAGGTGGAAGCACTCCTCACACCATCCCTGTACCTGTGGTGTCAGGTGCTTCCAGGATCCAGGTGCCCCTCAGTGGGTGTTCTCTGTGCCACAGTTGGAATTTCTTCCAGCAGCAGGCTGGAGGGCAGCTGTGTGTCTGGGAAACTCTACTGGCCCACAGGAGATGGTGTTCATATAGGTCATGCAGTAGGTCATTGATTTGTTTTTCATTGGATCAGTTGGTTGTGTTTTGTGTCAAATCCACATCTGGAAGAACAATATGTGTGAATAAGGCTGATTTTTCAAGGCTGTAATAATGCAACCTAAAACTTGCTACTAATTTTGTTAAAGCAGTTATACATGAAACTGCATAAAACAATTTTTAATTGTTCAGTTGGAACCATTTGTTTAACTTACCTAAGCATATCATATTTCTCAGAGTGCCTGTTTTTTATCAGAATATGATAAAATAATTAGTTTTGAATTTATGCAAAGCAATTGGTTCAGTTTGAAAAGGCACTCACTCCTTGTAGGCTTTATGAGAAGTAATATGCATTTAGTACCGAGTCTTTGTTGCTACACGTAGCGATAATAACATTAAGGTGAAATAGAAGTAGAATTAAGTGTAGATTAAAATGTAACTCTCCTTTTGCATATGGTAACCTAGAAGAAAAAAAAAGATCCAGTTTTAAGCCTTTTGGCCTCAAATGTTTGATACAGTTTCCCAAGTTTCTTTTAAAAACTTTTGTTTGGATTTGAGGGTGGGAATTACTTTCTCCCCTAGAATTCTGGTAGTGTACCACATTTTAGGTCCACAAGGAACTTTTTGCACCTTCCCAAGCCCAAGTATATAGGGACTGAACTCAAAAAATGTAGTAAGTATAGCAGCAAATGTAAATAAACAAAATTTGCTGACCTTACCTGTTGTGTCTTCATCTTTTTTTCATCTGTTCTTTCTCATTCTTTCTTTCGGCATTTTGTTTCTGGCTTTCTCTTTTACTATTTTATTCCTCTTATATTGACCTACATAGCAAAATAAAAAACCTTTTACCTGACATCCTGCTTCATCCTGTATCACATTCTTTATTACTTGTACAGAAGCCATAAAGCAGTTTTTAAATCTAAAATTCTACAATATTTTATTTGTCCATTTGGATACACTTCCTGAGAATGAAAATAATGAGTTTTTCTTCGCTAGTGGAAGTTGCACAGGTTATGGTGCTGATTTTCAGCATTTCTCAAGGCTGATAGGTTGTGTAGGTAAAATTATTCACAGCTAAGTAAATGCTGAATAACAGTTGCATCTCCCTTCTGCTTTCCATCCCCAGTGATCAGAGCTGCGCCTTTATCAGCAGCTTTGTTTAGTTCAGTTAGGTCCGTCCAAATACTTCTGGATTCCTCTTCAAGGTGAATGTCATGAACCTTGTATGAGTTTTCTGGTACTTGAATGGGGGATGCAGAGGAGCTACTCTTAATTTTTGAAGTGCTTCCGTGGTTCTTTGCATTATGAAGATTTGGTGAAGGGGGTGCTGCTCTTTGCTGTGTATTATCCCTGTGGGAATAGTAGTTTTCAGCTTACTGTAATTATTTTCTTACTGTTGTACTATTTTTTGACTCATTTGCTCTCATTCTTCCGTAGCAATATAAACCAGCAGAAATCAAGGACAGATTGGGAGATGTGTCCATATTAGTTCTTTGATTTGAGTTCTGTGTACCAGTCTTCTTTGGGATTTAGTTTAGATGGAGATTACTGGTTTTTTGGCAGTGTGGGGGGGGTGGGTGTTGTTGTTTTTGTTGTTGTTTTGGGGGGTTTTTTGTTGTGTTGTTTTTTTTAAGAACAGAAAACTGTAGAGTTAGATTTACTAAAGAAATGGGCTTTCTAAAATTTGTGTTTATGCAAACAGTGGAAGGAGTTTAGCTGGGATTATGGTCTGTGTCTGCTATACAGACTGTAGGTTAATATATTAAAGATAGAATATTTTTATGCATTCAAAGCAAAAATGGAAAGAAAACTAATAGAAACAAATATAGTAGATAAACATCTTGTAATGTCTGATGTTCAAAGAATCACTGAATGGTTTGGATTGGAAGGGACCTTAAAGATCATCCGGTTCCAGCGCCTCACCCTGCCATGGGCAGGGACACCTTCCACTAGATCAGGTTGCTCAAAGCCCCATCCAGCCTGGCCCTGAACACTTCCAATGATAGAGCAGCCACAGCTTTTCTGGGCCACTGATGCCAGTGCCTCACCATCCTCACGGGAGAGAATTTCTTCCAAACAGCTGCATAAGCCCTCTGTCAGTTTAAAGCCATTTACCCTTGCCCTATGTCTCCATGCCTTGGTCCCGCTTTCCTGTAACCCCTTTGGGTACTGGAAGGTACACTAGGTCTCCTTGGAGCCTTCTCTTCTCCAGGCTGCACAACCCCAGCTCTCCACCAAAACCCCAAGAACTTCTCCCCCGCATTGCGCTCCATCCAGTTTTCCAGGGATGGTCTGTCAAGTAAGTCCCATGAGTCTGAGGCCTTAACTGGTGATTTCAAGTAAATACAGAATGTGGAAAAACCTTGTATCCACTGTCATACCAGAAGATAGCTCATACTTTTTGACTGACACAGGGTGATACATAGAAGTGAGTTCAAAGAGTTGTTGTTGGGAGCTATAAGACAAACAGATCAATTTGGCTGAAGTCACTAATGGATTGTGAAGAATCTTCAAATTAGTTGAAGTGCTAAAGAATCTCAGTAAGAGAATAAGAAGTTGATAATATACTTAATTAATTGCAAGAAATGAATTCCTGGGAAGACTAGTGAAACATTATCTTGTTCTTCTGAAAGCCATCTAAAATAGCTTCAAAAGAACTAAACATAAGGCAAGACAATGTCTTAAGTAAAGATAATTATTTGTCTAGTAGGATATTTAATTTTTACTGTGGTTGAAGACGGAGGAATTGCTTGTCAGTGTCCCTGATAAGGGGTTATTCAGAGATGAACTGTGGGAATTATCACTGACGTGTCAATAGTTGGAAGGCAGTTCATGCCGTTAATAAGATGCTTTAACTTTTGGTCAGCCCTGAAGTGATCAAGTAGTTGGATTAGATGATTCCTTCCAGCTGAAATATTCTATTATATGTTAATTCACAGTAGCATTGCAGGCCTTTGATAGCCTAGGGAAAGATCAAGTGGATTATCCTGGAGATCCAAGGTAGTATTGAGGCTCAGTGTACCCTAATTTGGAAATTATCAAGACTAATAGAAGAACTCCAGGTGGCACACACATTTAAGAGAACAGAAGGAAATTCAAACACATCACATGGAATTGGATTCAGCACTTGGTTGAAATGGAGAATTCCTTTTGCTAAGTGCACTTGACACATTGATGTCCAAATTAACCAACCACTGGCTCAGAAGGAAAATCATCTTACAGAGCGTTTCAGCATAAGAGGCACAGAAACGCGCAAATTGTTAATATTCTCAGTCTGTTGTGTTCTTCTATATCCGCTTCAGTTGTAGCAATAAAAATTGAAGTGGTGGACAGCAGTTACTAATGGCCAGCACATTAGAGACCTGAGCTACTTTGCAGGCCAAGGAGGAGGATCAAAACAGTAATTTGCAGCATAGAGGAGGGCAGAGGCTAGAGGAGCATACTTCGCATGAGAGGTAATAGCCAAAATTCTTTGGACACTCAGCTGAATAGTAGTGCATGCACAACTCCTCAGTGCAAGATGTCAAAGCCAGCGCTGCTAATTTTTGTCAGGACGCCACCATTGTCACCTTCCGTGTTAAAACAGTAGTGACCGTCCAGTCACTGACAAGGTTAAGCATAAACTTAATCTAGTGATAATCATCCCTGACTCTCATTAATCTTTCTTTAAAATATTTAATAGTGAAAAGAATTATAAAGGATAATGAACTAAGTATAAAAACTATTTCAGTTGAGTTTTTGACATTTTTTCCCTCAAGACCAAAAATGCATTTCAGTCTCTGGTGTCATAGCATTTGAGGAAGATTGCTGTGTGCTGTGGCATCATCCTTTTGTTCCCATCCCCATGGGGCTACAGATAGGTTAGTGATCTGTTTGTCATTAATTCACATAATTTCAGAAATGAAGAATTGTCTAGGATAGAAAGGCTTAGTGATCATCAATCAGTATGTAATATTTGGAGTTACAGAGAAGTTTTTTTTTAAGTCAGGATATAATATTTTATAGGTTGTTGGACTACTTGCAGACGTTCCTCCCACATGTTGAGGCAAACAGCTACAGCAGTGTGATACTGCCCAGGCTACTTGTCCCGTCTTTTCCTAGTTCAGCTCCATCTACTTCCCTCCCTCATGGCAAAGGTAGTTAAACACTTCCTTAGTTTAATCTAAATATTTTGGGTTGTGAATTTTAACATGACCTGGATGTCTTTGCTTCTTGCTTTTGAAGAAGCAAGAGTTGATAAGCAAGACTGACAGAGAAAAGCTTTGGCTGTAGCAGCCTTTTCCAAAGATCCAAAGGGTAGTGGTGCTGTAAACAAAAGAACATAAATTTTGTCTTTACACAAAGTTTCAGTTGAGCTGCAGTTGCTGCAACTCATTTGTTTTAGAATTGACAAACATTTCAAAGTTTTGTGCATAGCTGCTGTAACAAAGAAAAACCCGTCCTTGGAGGGGAAGAGGAGAGAACAAAGGGAAGAGTCTTACTGAGTTCAAGAGCTTTTTGGCACTTGTGGTCTGGAGGAGAAGCTGTATATTTCAGTTTTTGCAAGTATCCATCCTGACTTCTGTTGGGGTCTGTTAGAACTAATATAGCTATGAGAAAATGTATAGATGCTATTAAACTAGCAAAATCTGCAAATACTTAACAGGATGAAACGGGCAATTCCTAGCAAAAATTCTGCCTCAGTTTTAATAAGATTATTTTGTTTGTTGTTCAAATAAGATAGACTAATATGTTTGTGCAATAGAAATTGTGAAATCATTTTCCCATATGAGACCTCACATTCATGTAGCCATGCCTTGAAACAATGAACATAATCTCCTCATTCAAATTGAGAACAACATAATCTGTTTCCTGACCTTACAGTGAGAATTGTATTTCCTCAATCATTAGTTCTTCCTTTTACAGATTTTACTTAAAACTGTCCCTAGAAATCTAAATATGCTTGCAGTCCATTTTTTTTTATTTCCTATCTTTGTTTGCAACTTTTACTTCAGCTTAAAGGTGTAGTTGTGAAATGTTTTAAAATTATTTCAAAATAATTTTCATAAACAGATTTTTAAGACTTTTTCAAGTAATAATCACCTATACAACACATAAATACTTTAGTTGCTAGTTTTTCATTGTAATAGCTCAAATTTTATCTTAACTGATTCATGGGGTTGTTCTCCCTGTAAAGTTAACATCCCTCTGAAGCTGTTCTTATTTCTGTTTCTGCAAGTAACAAGTTCTCTAACAACTTTTTTGTAAGTATTATCTTTCTGTGCTTGGGTTTGCTCTGGTTTGAGTTTGCCATTGTCATCAATTAGTTGCAGTAGCATTTAGCTCCACCAAATTAGAAACCCGGATTATGGTTTTTGACTGTAGGATTTAAGCATCTTCTCAAACTTGCAAATAACTAAAACTTTTCACGCCTCACAAAGTAGGAAAAGAAATCTTAGACTGTCAGGATTTTCCACTGTGCCTAGAGGAGACCTGAGGTGGAAGGCATTTGATTCCTGTTCTGGAAAATCTGTTCTGTTAAAACATCTTGTTCAATAAGTTCCTGATGAGATTTTTTCTGTCATAGTAGTGCTGCGTGAGGTGGGGCAAATACTGTGAGTTTTTTGAATGAATTGTAAGGTTGGGCCTTTTTTTCAGTTAAAAAAAAATGTCTTGCAACTTGCTTTGTGAGATATCACCTTATTGCCTGCTTATGACTCTCAGTTCTGATAGCAGACATAGCTGGAAAGAGGAAATGTGCCTGTCTTTCCCCTCGCTTTGATTTGAAGTAGCTGAAAAAGGAGTATTTTGTGATGTATTGCAATGTGGTTTCATGTAATTGGACTGCAAGTCATTGAGAAATTTTCAGTGATATACTTTAAAGCACTTCCCTAGATAGAGAGAAGAAAATTACAGTGTTGAATTTTGCAGATACTTGATTTGTATTCTTAGTGTTTTCCAGCATGTGGTGCATGGCAGCTTAATGTGAACTGTCATCAGGGCAGGAAAAAGGAGAATAATTGCAGTCACCTGACTGTGCAAGCAAGTTTGCTCTGTGTGACTTCTGTTCTTTAAAGACTCTCTTTGTTAATCACTCCTTCCAATCACATTTGCTGTTTCTATGTGTCTGCAAGGTTTCTGACCTTGTCACCAGCATTTTGAGCTGCAGGTGATGGTTTCAGCCACTTCCCCCCTGCTGCATATTATCTCATGTGGTGGTAAGTGGTGAACTGCTACCTCCTGCACGTGGACTTTGTGTTAGTTTTGTCTTTATTAAATATCTTCACCAGTGTCCTTGTGCTGTCCAACATACTCCTTCATATTTCCACCTGCCTTGATGTCTCCAAATACCTGGCAAGCATTGTCAGATGTCTTCATGTGAATGACTGCTTTATTCTCACTTTACCAATTTGACTTCTTGTTGTATTGGTCTTTGTAATATGTCTTACACTTAGAGTTCTTCAAAGTCCTTCATACTTTGGTGCTTATTCAGTAATTAGCGTAGGGAGAGCCTGGTTTGATACTGCAGCATACAGATAGCTTGTGGTCAGCTGTGCATTATCTTGGATTTACGTACAGATAAACTATGGTGTGTGCTTGTGCAGCAATGGCTCTGCACAGAATCCGTTCAGGTCTGTGAGGAATTACTGACAGCAGCATAAACCTGAACAGTGCTGCTTCCAGGGGGAGTGTGGGCTGGGAGCAGCCTTGGAGTACCAGAGTAGGAACCAGAGCTGCTGGTGTATGGAGCCAGTTGGAGGTTTTTTGCATTTATTCCCATGTGCTCCAGGTTCTAGGTGAGATTGTAAGTGAGGCTGTGTTCTAAACATAGTTATTGTGTGGTTGTGGAATTTTGTCGTAAAGTTGAAAATTGTTTTAGGCATTCTAGGAGAGTTTTGCATGACATCCAGGTGGTGGAGCCAATAACTTGGCTAAAAATAACTGCATATAGGCATTCAAGCATTTTTCATTTGCAGCAAATTTCTTGATATGTTCTTATCCATTTCTTTACATTATTCATGGTGTCAAGAAAATAAAAATATGGGTTAGTGTTAGTTCTTTTGCTTAATCTAAGTTCTTCTGTGGGTTTAGAATGCTGTTTGCCTTTTTTTTTAATGTAATTTAAAATCTGTGAGTTTTGAAAACATGACACTGCTATATTGCACGGAGGAGCTGCATTTAGCTTTCTGAACTACCTCAATTTGGTACCAATTTCGTTAGTCAGGGTGAAGAAGACCCTTGTGTGTCTTTATGAAGAGTTACGTGAAGGCTTTTTTCTCTTCAGTGTAAAGATGAAGAGAAAAGCAAAGTGGATAAATAGTGAGGGGAAGCATGTAGTTGGGTGAATTATTTCAGGGAGTATTTTATTTTGTGTGAGAATAACTTGGAATTTAGACATCTCTCCAGATATTTTACTTACAA
>WAAE01019500.1:0-13872 GCA_013400495.1 Nicator chloris | reverse complement strand
TTTTGGGGCTTTTTTTAAACTTTCATGGGCAGGACTGACCTTTTCCCCCTACTTCTAAAAGAAATACTTGCTCCAAAAAATTATAACCATCTAGAGTTTTGTTTGCACTCTATTAAGGGTCTTACATAAATATTCAAGATATTCAAGAGAAAGAAAGGAGCAAAATGCCTGATATTCTATTTTACGTTACTGAAATTCCACACGAGGTTGAAACAAACCCTTAACCATGCTTGTTTCACACACTTTTACAGACAACCCTTGGCAAGCCATGTGAATCCTGGAGGCTGGAACTGTTCTCTTTTCATCTGTCCTCTTTCAGTATACATTTTTTCTTTATTGCATGTCACCTACCTATGCAGAACTCTGCCCTTCAGCACAGCTTGCACTGCTGACAGCATGCCAGCCTTCTCTCATTCCAGTTTCACCTTCACATCACTTCTCCAGGCCATCCCCACCCTGCCTGCAGCATCCCCGCTCTGCCTCACAGGCTCTCCATGCCTCTTTTCTGTTACTGGTGTGCTCATTCTAATTTCCTGACCAGCTACTTTTCCCCAATGTTTCTGCATGAAAGGGTAATATGTGTAAAATGCTCTCAGTTTGCCATCTCAGTGGTGTTATGCAAGTGAGAACAGTTATTTGTTGCTTATGAGATTAATGAATAGTTAGATAAATAAGACTTTCTCCAGGCAGACAGCTTCAATGTGTGCAGGAATGCAAGCTGGAAGGTGGGGAAGGTGAAGACTTGGTACTTTGAGCAACCAAGCAGATACCCAGGAGGGAAGTTAACCTCTTTGATATGATGACCTTTACATCCCTTTCCTGACAGAGAGCCATAAGTTGCATAACAGAATAAAACATCTATGTTTTAGAACTGTTCACACTGGTCAATATGCTGAAGTTTTCTCTTGGTTTTCTAGGGAATCAAATCCTACACAGCCACACTCTCTCTGTTTCTACCCACAAGCACCTAGCAGCTGCTTTGGCATTATGTTTTGATAGCAGATTTTCCCCTTTCACATGCTACCAGCTATCAGTGAGGACTCAGACCAACAGTACTGCAAAAAAGGGATTGCACAGAAGTTTAAGAATTATTGTAATGTAAGCCATTCCCAGACACCGAGTGAGAAACAGGAGACACTGTACCTGACAGGAAAGTAACCTAGTGAAGTTTTCAGGAACCTCTCTCACTTTTAAAAGCCCTTTGCATGAGCCCTGTGAGTTCTTCTACTGCAAGCCTCTCTCTGTCCTCCCATTTGCAACGTGTTCTAGTCCAAAAGAGTACCAAAGCTGAGATCTGAAAAGGATACAAAGAAATCTAAGAACATAACGTCCCTGAAGGTTAATGGCATTTTCCTAACCTACTCAAGCTACTTCTAAAAAAGCCTGTTCAACAGCTCTGTGAGGGATTTTTTAATTGCCCTTGCTTTTGGTTCCCTTTTGGATTGTAAACCAAAAGAAACCAATTATCTATTCATATAGCAGTTTGCAGAAAACTTATTAAGCCTAAATCATATGCAAAATTTAGCCACATTCATCACAATGGAATTTGAACACCATTATAAAAATAACAGGGAGCAATAATCTATCACTGAAATTTAAAAGCATTAGCTTTACCACATTTTGAATTTAGACAGTCTTCCAGAATTAGTTAATACTACTACATTTTTGTTACACTCATTCAGAAGTACCTGATCTGCTCTCTAGACACTTTTTCTCAGAAAGCAATTGACAATTTGTAATACTTACTGAATTTAAAAATTAATTGCTGTCTAACTGAAGTAGCTTATTATACAAGTACTGGGATTGTGTCTGTCTGCTAATGGAATACACTGAAGCATTTCATTTAAGCAATTTAAATTAAAATCTCATTTTATAAAGTTGTTTTGATTTTGACATTAAGATTTTAAATAATTTTGCTTCAATTTCAAGGGAGATGGATTTCTTTTGTATATTATCATATGGTAATAATTTCTGAGTGATTAACATTTAATTTATGTCTACACTTTTAGCACATTCTTTCCCTATAGCCACAGTAGTATTATACTTTCTAAAGAAGCTGTGTTCTGTGCAGTACACTGTGATGATGAAGCAGCAAAAAAGAATGGTGAAAAAACTCTCTATCTGGAGCTCTACAAGCAATCCCCCAACAGAATGCCACTATCACATTTGACCATACAGCTCAAAAGACAGTTCCGTAACTGCAAGAAAGCTTTGTAATAGAGACAATTAAAATTATCACTGTGCATTCTATAGTGTACTATAGTAACTTGCTAGCCAAAATAAGAGGACTAGAAGCTCTAGATCGGCCTTTAGCCCAAATTTTTACTGTAGCATTGTACTCTGCAGCACAGATGGGTGATCTCTTTCCTTCTTCAATGCTTGCTTCAGGACTGTCACATCCATTTTGAGAAATTATGAAATAACAGACACTCCACTCAAATTTATTTATTCATGAATGGAAGGGGCATTTCTTTTCCATTTTGGTGGCTGCTATAACTTTTTTGGAAGTGAGTGTATGAAAAATACCTGAGTTGTCAGAAAAGTGAATTCTCTATGTTGACTTTGGTGAATGGCTCAGCCACATTCGACGAGGCACAAAAAATAAGTGTCAGGAGCAGAAAGACAAAGCATTCTGATATTTTTTAAATTAATCTTTCTAATTTTTCTGAGTTTACTGGGGGACAGATTCTCTAGTCTTTAAGCAGCAGGTGAATTGCCTGGAATAGTCCAGTTCAAATAACTTGGATTCCTTAAGGAAGGATGCAAGAATGTATATGTCTCTGAATACCCTTTCAAAATGAAATGGCTGCTCTAAAATCCCTTAACTGTTAGCAAACTGAAAAAACAGTATGGACTAAGAATTCAGCTTTTGATTTGCACTGAATTTCCCCCGGACAAATATTTCACAATTTGCGCAGTAGGAGTTATGGTCAGTACCACTTTAAACTGGGGTGTGCTAGGTGGTTGCACAACTCCCCCACATCTTTTCTGAAGGAAGTGCCGGTTAGCAGCAATCTGATTGAGCTCATCGGAAACAAGTACCAAGCAGGAATTTACATCCTGTCTTTGTCTCAGGATCTCATCTTGAGTTTACAGATTTGTTTTCCTGCTAAAGTTTGTAAAGGAATCCATGGATGGTTAGTCAATGCACGCTGTGTACAATTTCTTCCTACTGTAAGCTCTTTGCTTTGGAAAGCTGATATGAAAGACTCCGACTACTAGCTTTTCTGAGTGTTCTGTTAATACACTCTGAACAAAAATGCACACACAAAATAGGAAAAAAATCTGTAAGGTAACAGCACCAGTACAGCAGCTGAATGCATTTAGAAAATGACAATATTTGTAAGATACAGTAAAAGCATAAGAACACAATTCAAAGGACAACTTTTTAAAACCTGCATATTCAAGTTACAGCAGTGTATTGGGTTTGCAGATAATAATAAAAATAACAAACAAAAAGCTGTAGAAAACTACAATGGGACAGTTTTTATTTTTAATGAAAGAAATTATGTCATCTATAAGCAAGGTATAGAAGAGCTAGCTTTAAGGACATTGTTTGAGAATAAAGTTTTAAATATTTAAGTCAGGAATACCAAGGAATATCCTGGTGAACTCACCAAGAATAAAAGGAGATTGGCTTGCTGTGAAATTAGATACTCTTATCTAAGATGCTCTCGAGCACACAAGGTGAAGATGACTGTCACTTACATAATTCTAAACGGATTTTCTCTCCTAGGGAAAGGACAGAGAGTGCAGGCAGTCATGGGTCCTCTCCCAGTCAAGACAAGAAACACTCCAGCAACAGGGTGCAACAGCCAAAGCTGGATCATCTATTGAAGGTGCCCCATCAGTCATCTCAATACCAACTTTTCCAATCAGTTGTGCCACCAGCTGATGGACCTCTGTAACTCTGATCCCAGTGGAGGCAGAGTACTTCTGCTCAGGGCCCAAACAAGGCTAAAGAGGAGCTGAGGACTCATCCTGTCCCATAACTGTACATGGATAACATCATGTACTGGATGTTGGTCTGAGGGGTCAATTATTTATTGCAAATGGTTTTGCCCATTATTTCCATATTAAAAGTGTAGCAGAATGCTGCAATGTAGGGATTTGGAAATTCCAAAATTTTTATTTTTTCTAGAGTATAGGACATACCAGATAATTTCACCTGGCTTTTATTATAAAATTTTAGATTGAGAAGGACTGAAACTGGAAACTTCCATCTGAATCTTTTTGAAATTTGTAGAAGATGAAGTCTTGATTTTCATCCTTGGGTAAATCGCGGGTTTTTATCTATCAAACATTCTAGTTCTTCATCAGATCTACATCTATCTTTTTGAGAAGTTACCATTATCTTACCAGCCATTCTTAAACAATGATGTTCATATCAAAATTGTGAATTAATCTTATTACTTACCACTTTCATCTTTTCTTATTAATAAAGGCAGTGTGCTATTCCCCTACTTGTTTTATTCTCCCTTCTTTGTTATAAGCTCAGCTTCTTCAGGGGTTCCTTTATCAAAATTTAAGAAAAAAATTCCTTCAGAAAATTGTGTCATTTCTGTCAATGAAGGAAACAACAACTGCTTAACTCCACTGCAGAAACGGTCCATCCACTTTAGTCCAGGCTGTAGAATGTGAGATTAAAAAATAGCAGGGAAGTAGAAGAAATCTATTTTAAGGTTAACAGATACCTTTAAGCACAAATTCTCTTTCATTTGCATCTAAAAAGACAGGTCTACAAGATTAGATTTTTCAGTCTTCTCTACCTTCAAAAAATTTCACTTTAAAAAACCTGTCTAGTGATCCTAACAAGCTAACAATGTTCAGCAAATCTTTTATTGGCTTTGCAACACTTTCCAATAAAGTTCCAATTGCTGAAATGTCCATGCATTGAAAACAAAAGTTAGTTTAACTAATTTTCAGTGAACAAGCCTCACCTGAGATTTTTGAGTTTGTCTAGACGTAAACTTCAATCCATGTGGGCTGAGAGAAGGAGAATGAAGATAATGACTGCACCAAAAAAAAAAAAAATACGAAAAACCTGAGAGACTTTAGGCATACACAGAGCTGCTAAATTTGCTGAAGATGCTGGCATTTGGCAGCTCTGAGAATTTGCATCTAGCAGAAAATCTACCTGTTCTCATGTGGCATTTAACCACATGACATACTGCCATATTCTGTGCTTCTGTGTTTTGCTGTCCCTTTTACGGTGAGGATTTTATTCCCATTCTGGTCTTCTGTGTGACTCTATACTCAAAATGACAGAAAAAGCTACCAAGCATTTAATCTGTTGTATAGCATCTAGTATTTGCTGTATCTATGGAAATCTCTTACCTGAAATATCTAAATAAATAACAAAAAAAATATTTTAACTGAATTCAATACCTTCATCCCTTCCCTTCTTATACATTAACAGATGAATTACTGCAGAGCTCCTTACAAGGCTGTAAAATTTTAGCTTTGCAACCTGCAAGGCTATTATGCACAACAGGGTTTAGTGTTTCACATGGCAAGCTTCTGCCTTGATTTCCAAGTGCTTTATAAGGCTGTCTGAATTACTCAACAGATAAGATACCTGAAGAAGGTGACTCTTATTACTCACTTCAGGGACCACATAAAGGCATCTGAAGAGCTTACAGTTAGGTGGACTCTCACAAAAGAGCTGAGAGTCCAGCCTGAATCACAGAATCACAGACAATTTAGTCAGTACGAGATATTAAACAGAAAAAGTTCCACATATTATTCTAGTAGAGACAACAGAAAATCATATGGCATCACTCCGTGCAGGGTTTTTTGAGAAGTTACTATTACCTTACCAGCCATTCTCAAACAATGATGTCCATGCCATAGTTGTGAATTAATCTTATCACTTACCTCTTTCATCTTGGCCATTTATTTTCTTATTAATAAAGGCAGTGTTCTATCCCCTACTTTTTTATAAACAGAGAGATTAAAACCTTACAGATTTGGGTCAAAATTAATGCCTTCCTATCTTTGCTATTTCTTGATGCATTGTGAGGAGTGGTGCCTGAAGGACTTACACTCCAAATAATTCTTTTTACAATCCCGACCCCAAAAACTTTTGAATTTAATATATCATCTTTTTTTCCTCTAGTTACACATGCTAGTTACAAAGAAGACTTAGTAGCAAATAATTTAAATAAGAGCTAAAATCCATAAAAGACTGAAAAGCCATCTTGCTCCTTTGTCCTTTTTTCCTCCTTAAAACATTCCACAGAAGCGTGAAAGGGGAGCTTTGGGAAATGAAGCCCTTCCTACAATCACAGAGGAGGATCACAATGGCTTATCAGTGTCACCAACATGTATCTCAGCCCTGCCATCTCATCCTTGTGTGACTGTGACTTCCTTAACTAGGCTAGCTAGGTTAGCCAAAGTAGCAAGAATTAACAAGGATTAACAAGTAGCACGAACAGACACACATCTGTCCCTTAGAAATGAGGATGAAATGCAATCATGCCTGTTTCAGATAGATAGACCAAAAAATGGCTGCCAAATTATCATCACCTTCAGCCCATGCAGGCTGGTATTGAGAGCAGTGGGAGGTCTCCTGTTGTTGTACAACAGTGGTACAAAAAGCAGGAAAGAAGATGAGGTCTAATAAGCAGAGTGTAATTAGCTGCATTCTGTGAAAGGACTGAGGAAAGAAGAGGGAGAAGGAGAAGAAATGAGGTAAGAAATTTGTCTCTCAGTTGAAGGTGCCCATCGGCAGCATGCTGGGATCTACTTGGTGGTAGATGGACACATGCAACCTCTGGAAAGAGGGCAGGTCAGAGACCCTGTCTTGTGTCTGGCTTACTGCCCAGGGAGTCTGTGAGACTTTCTGTCTGAGCATCTGCTTAACGTCACCTCCAGGATATGTCCTAGATGGGCATGCTGTAATTAGAGAAAGGGCTAATGACCGTGGTGGTGACCCCAAGCTGGCACACAAGCGTGACCAGGTTGCGCAGAGCTCCTGTTCCTCCAACAGGGATCAAGGTCAACCTCCAAGGCAGTGAGGAAAAACACAGGTGCAAGAAAAAGCTTTGGGTCTCTAGGTGAGCTGGCCATGCAGGCTTGCCCTGCCCTCCCTTCCCCCAGCTGTGCCACCTGCATCGGCACTGCCCAGTTTTGCCCTGTTTCCCCAAGGTGGGGACAGGGAGGCAGTTGAAATTGTATCACGTTTTCCAATTTTCCAAACAATGTTGTAACAATGAGCTGTTGCTGCACCTGCTTCCTCAGCGCTGAGTGAGCGGCCGCAGCTCACCTCCCGCCACAAAGGGGGGCCTGGTCTGCGATGATTAACTCCAGGGGAACACAATAGTCAACATCTGAGCTGCCTGTGTGCCAAGGAGCATGTTTTCCTTGTTTATCTTGCACAGTAGGTTTTTAGCCACGCTTTTTTTACAAAGGCCGTGCCTACTCCAGATTCCCAGACGGTGAGTCAGCCATGGTCTCGGATGAACCTGTGGACCCACGTGGAAACTTCACCCCGTGAGGGGTCAGGCAGGCTTGCCACTTGAGCACGTCCAGATTTTAAAAAACAAACCTGTTTCCTACCACCACGCTTTAGCCTCGGCCAGCATGTAAACAACTCGTGGAGGGCTGGCTCTCTACACTGACTGTGCTTCTCCTGCTCCCTGCCTATCTTTTCAGCCTCAAGGCTGCAGCAGCGGGGTGTCTGCTTTCCACCAGTGCTTGGCATTTTACCCTTGTGATATAGAAGCATTATTACCCTGTTTTATTTTTTAATCAAGATCAAGTAATCTATGTACATTACAGGGCTGTCATATTAATTCCTAAGCTTTCCAAGCTCTCAGTCTGACGTAGAAGGTGCGGATGTTCTGTCTCCAGCAAAACCCAACAACAAGAACAGGCCTCTGAGGTCATGAGCAGACAGTTGGAAATTAAGCAGACCTGAGTCTAAGGAAATTCAGAAGCAGTAGAAACTTTTAGCTAAGCAAGAAAAAAGCCCAACATGTAAAGGATCTACTACAAGGACGTTTGCATCCCACAGCATCTGCCATCCTAATAAGTAGCTTGTTAGAAGTGAAGAATATCTAGGTGATATTTTCCACCACCTCTTCTAGCATATTGCAGTGGAATATGCAATTCCCTCTTGTTAAAACAATGTGGAAAACATTTTTTAAGGATATCACATTCTGCTATGAAATGGGGAAGAGTTGTCATGAAAACAGAACTTATTATCACTGCTAAAATGGCTCCAAAATACCATTTACATCTTACAAGTAACCTTTGTAAAATGCAAGGCAGATCAGAAAGTGAGACTTTTTTCTTCTGCTTGTGCTATAGTGGGCTTTTGCTCTATCCTTCAGCCAGTACATGCTATCTTCATAACACTGCTGTGCTATGAATCTAACTGTATGCAAGAAACCTGAGAAGTTTGTTGAACTTTGAGTAAGCCAAACCTGGGAATCAGTGCCATTTCTGTGTCTGTCATGCTTCTGTAGTGTCACCTCATGGAATCCAGCCCAAGTCTGTTCAGTGCTACTTGACCTCAGTGTCCTTCTACCTTTGTTCTCTGACCCCTTGTTCACATTGCCCTGTGCTACGAGTCAGGTTGAGGGAAGCGGTGATGTGGTGGGAATAGGTCTATGGGGATATGAAGGGCTAGAGTGCCTGTGAGAAGGGTGCTGAAAAGGAATCAACCTCCTTGGGGCATCCATGAATTTCATAGTCCCACCATCCACATTTTCTGACCTACTTCTCTTACCACCTCCTCCCCAAAGCTAGCCAAATGCTGTGCTGGCCTCCATGCCAGAATGTCTTGCTTTATGAATCTGGCCCTTGTTTTGAATTTCATAGAAGTCAAAGTGGCAGGAGAAATGTTCCTATCAGAACTCCTATGGACCTTGAACTGTGCATGGTTTAGCAGTAAGCTGTAGAGACCAAGCTTGTGTAGCATTTAAATTACTGTTTGTTGATTTACCCTCCTTCTAATTCCACATCAGTTTTATAACTCTTATTTATTAAAGAGCTAAATATAATGGAAGTTTTGTCTGAGCTCAGTGAAATTTTTTTTTTTTTTGTTTCTTTCCACCATCTCCTCTCACAGCCAAGGTTAGTCTGGACATTGGTGAAAGGTGTGAGCTACAGGCAGGGAATGCCAGAGATTTTCCACACAATGCCCACAAGGTTTCTGAGACTGATTATGTCGTAGCTTGTTTTTAAATAATGTCAAAATGGAAAAATTCAAGCCTGCAGTCCACATACTGAGGACTTTGCAAACAGAGGACCTTTATGAGGAAGCCAGCATTAATGGCACAGTATCACAAGTGTCCAGCAACTTGTGTGATGGGCATACAGATCACCTGTGGTTTCCCCTGTAGAAAATCATGATTTCCATCTCCAAGGCTCATTCACCCCAGGAGTTTTTCATTTTATAAATGAACATATGGTTTAATTTGAAGTCATGGTTTGGAGCCCAGCTTTTTCAATGGCTGTTTTTAGAAAGCATTGATAACATATGTGGGATAGTGGAGTTTTGTTTTGGTTAGAGGTTTTATGGAGGTTTTTTTTTTCTTGACAAGTACAGCAACGCAAGCTGGATGGATTAGAGAACCTCAGACATGTCATCGTTTATATTGTCATGGACTGTCACAATGATTGGTGTTGAGAAAGGATGTGATGAAATGTTTATGTGGAAAGCTAATCATTGTTTTGTATTTTTTATTGACACTTTGCATGGTATATGCTCTGCTGTTTTTGTGGGGGTGGGAGAGTGGATTATTTTGCTTTTAACTGTCTAGCTCTTACAGTTGGTCTGGTTCTGCTCTTGTTGCAAACTTTGGGCATTTTACCACGCTGGTGAGCAGGCCTGGAGCCAATATGTCTATGAATACAATAACAGAAGCCCCAAGTCTACAATGAGCTCTGAGCAGGAGGAATTCCATCTCCATATATGAGATCTTGCTCTGCTGCAAAACATGTCAGCATTAAGCTAGATTGTGTACAGAGCAACTATATAAGAGCAAAGCTTCTTTAATTTTGAAGCACTGCTTTAATACTACTATGTCAGCTGCAGTTTTCCAGTCTGGGAAGCACATCTGGGCTTTTGGTAGAGTTTGCCTCACTATACAGTGGCACTAATCTCTAGCTCCCCCTCTTTTCCTTGGAGAAAACAATTTTCTACATTCTCCACTGCGAATTCAAGGGTTAAGGATCAGCACACCACTGGACCTATACTAAACTCAAAGAAAAATAAAGGACATATATTTTATTTATAGAAAAAAGTGTAACTGCATTTTTCCCCATGCCAATCTGATCCCAAATTAGATGTGCTCCACATTAAAGAAAGGCAAGAGATTGTTTTAAAAACAACTAGAGTAATGACTTCAGACAGAGATCTGTCATCCCAGATGTGGTACCACACAAAAAACCCAAACTGTTTTCCCAGTGCTGATCCCTCACCCATCTCACCTGGTTAACCATGCCAACAAATCCACTAATCAAAGGATATGGGAGCAGACTCTTAGGCTTGGGAGGGTGAATTTCCTTTACAGCGTGGCTGGAGGGATGATGCTTACTCTAAAGACTTTTTTTTACAGAAGGCTGTTAAGGCAGTCCCTGGGGTGTGAGAAAACAGGAGGTGAAACCCAGCACAAAGGAACAATAACAACTGCACACAGCTTCTGCCTCCTTTCACGGAGAAGAAGCAAGAAGGGGGGGGGCAGAAAGGAAAAAGTGCTTGACTTTCACATAACTTCCACCTCCTGATTTTCCCTTAGCAGTTCCCCAGGCAGTGGAGAAGACTGAATTTAAAATGGAGGTTAAGAGATGCCCTGGAGCATATTTAAGCCTTGTTACTTGTTCTTGTGAAGATCTGTACTTTGTAACATGTAAGAAGCAGTGGACATATTATTGGCCTCTTTCTTCCCCCATCTCACCCTATATTAAGGCAATACACCTTCAGGTACATGTTATTTTATACCTAGAAAAGAAACTGAGGTTAAAATTTTGCCTTCATCAAGCACAGAAAGGTCAGACAAGCCCATGAGTTAATGTCCAGGATTAGTGGAAGCATTACCTAAAATAAAGGTTTTGTAAAACCCACTTATTAAAGGATAGATGCCTGCAACTGAGACACTGTCGAAGATTAGACTCCAACATTGATGCATCCTGCTGTGAGGAAGCAGTGGGACAACAATCAGGAGAGTGAGCTGGCAGTGAGGGCAAGACATGTGACAACCATATTCCTGTAAGTTAGCTTGTCCAGCTAGCCTGAAGTGTTAGACAAAGCAGCCTTCTTTGATAAAAGAAAAAATCAACTTGATGTATATTTCAAATTATGCAGTATTTCTTCATAATATCTTCCTAATATAAATGAAAGTTAGCATTTTTTCATGGGTATGGTTTCTCACTAGCTGTCTTGGCATAGAAGAGTTTTCTATGCCCACTTTGTTTTGATATGTCTCCATGGGTATAATTTTTCACATCTGGGGTTTAGATTTCTGAATGTATGTGTACAGAAATTATGTTTAGAGCCTAGACTAAAATACAGCATTGAAGGAGGAAAAAAAAATATTCCAACTGCATTTTCTCCTCTGCCCCATCTCTTCAATTGCACTGCTCAGACACTGAGAACTTTTGCTCAGTGTGAGTTATTCACTCCTTGCTATACCTTTGCTTCCAGAGAGATGAACCTGGTGCAGACCTCAGGTGCACCGATCCTCAAAATCATATTAATTTATTTACAAATAAATTTTGCACCATTTATAAGTTCTCTGTCATGTTTAGTCCTAGTTTAGCTGATAAAAGGGATTTGCAAGCATAACACAATGAAGGAAACACAGCTGTGCACCCAGATTTTCTTTTGCGTTATTCTGAGAATAAGTAACACTTGCAAGCATAGTGAGAAGTACAGAAGGCTACCTGAAGAGCGTGCAATAATGTTAGCAACAAGGGATAGGCTATAGATGAGGCAGAATTTTGTAATTAACTTTTTATGGCATAATGTAAAACAAATAATTTTTAAGACAGAACATTTTATTTAGTTACTGTGTTACCCACCAGAACCTCCTAATCAAATACCAACATGCTGAAGCTTCCAAAGGAAGAGTAATGCTATGTGTCTCCAAGCATATACCTCTGTGCTCACTTGTTGGGGAAGGTGATACAGGGAAACCTTATAAATATGATTGTTTGGCAGTAGATTCAGAGAACATCGGGCCAGTGGGTGAGGTAGAAATGACGGTCACTTTTGATATGGGAAGGGATGCCAGTCCAGGGGNCTCTTGGAACTCTCTTGGAACCACGCCAGCAGCTGGCCTGGCAGCTGATGGGAAACTCTGGCACCCACGACCCTTGAGAATAAAGCATGTGTTCCATGAGCAACCCTGTCTCCTGAGATATATCATCTAACCATCGCGGGAACGCTCCTACACTCACTGGATTAAATTTGGCAATTACAAAGAAATACTTTGGCTTCAGAGATGGCTCTGATACTGGAGAGATTTGCACAGCATTTAGGAAAGTCATGAGGGGTTGTAAATCATTCTCTAACATGTGTTCATGAGTTCATGGATAAGAGTGTTCTTTGGTTTGAGAATCTAAGACTCGAAAGCCAGAAACAACTGCCATCTTTCTTGATGAGGTTGGAGCCACAAAACATAGATTAAATTTCCAGTGTCTTCTTCTGCCAAAGCACTTTACTAAGTATGGTATGAAACAAGGATAAACTCCCCAGAATACTGTGATATGGCTCTGAGTTGTCCAGACCAGAAAGTGTTTGGGTGCCCATGGGAACACTTGGTGCTCAGAACCTTTTGTAAAAGTGTGCATTTATGTGGGAACTACTTTTTCCTTCTAAAGAATGCAACAATCAGCAAAGACAGGAACTGAATAGCCAGCTCATTCAGAGTAACACCTCATTTGTCTATTATGTTACAGATATCTCCCATATTTATGATTCAATTTAGGAGATAATTTCAAAGAAATTGAACATTGTGACTGGATAATAGCTGCTAAAAGACAACTGCTCAAGAGCTATATTTTCAGAGGAAAAACATGGGTTTTTTTAAATTATGAGAATTTGGTTCCCTTACAGATATTGCTATTATACCATCTGAGATAATATCATTTGGGCAAGGTGATAAATTATTTTCGTCTATCCATAATAAGTGAATAGAAGACGCTTGCTTTTATAATTCATTTCATTTGATTAAAAACCCTGCATTCTGTTAGCCAAAAAATGGAGCAAGTCACTGAAGGCTTAGTTGGCATTTCAATTCTGCAGATATTATAATTGACCTGCTTCCTCTTCTTTTATAATTAATTATACAACAGTCATACAGACCAATATCTTGAACTATCTGAATCTGGGAATCAGAAACACTCAGTTCAGGATCTGGACAAGATTTTGATGTCTAACACTGGGTTTATATGGTATGCTTGCTGCAAAGATTGCATTAAAGAAAAAGTAAGTTTAAAAACCAAGAAGTGGGGTTTCAAAGTTCCATCACTTAAAACAATAAAAAAATTAAATAGATCTGGAAAATTCAATTTAGATACTTTCTGCACCATAAGTCTGTGTTTTGTTTTGTATTATAACAACTTGACCTCACATTGTCATTTGCCGTCTTTTCTCCTTTCCCTTTCTTCTCCTCTCTTATTTGTCTTCCCTTTTGTTTTTTTCCCCTGGACTAATTTATCATTCCATCTTTGTTTCCTTTCTTTCTTTCTTCTCTATCCTGTAGTGTTTGCTGCAGCAGGCACAAGGAGTCTCCGGGGTCTCAGTTCTCAGGTCTAAACCCTATGACAGTCAAACAGCAAAATGGCAGATCCACATTAGCTTCTGCCTCCCTCTTTCATAGGTACCCAGTCAGTTTGTTGCTAAATATATATATATATATT
>WAAE01019496.1:0-15806 GCA_013400495.1 Nicator chloris | reverse complement strand
GACATTTAGAGTGATGCCATTTGTCCTCCCGAGTCACCATTAGACAAGATGGCTGAATACCTGCCTGCCCTTGGGAAGCAGTGAATTAATCCTTGTTTTGCTCTGTTTGTGTGCATGATTTGTTTTCTCTATGAAGCTGTCTTTATCTCAACCCACAAATTTCATGTCTTTCACCCTTTTCAGTTCTCTCCTCAGTCCTGCTGGTGGCAGAGTAAGCAAACAGCTGCATAGCACTTGGATGCTGACTGGGGTGAAACCACAGTGCTCCCCTATTCTATGCTGTAACACTGGACACACATAAGAGAGATTCAGAGTCCTGTGTTTCACAAAACAGAGCAGTGGTTGGATATGAAAGAAGCCAGTACTGTTCTTCTGTCAATATTGTGAACACACTCAGCACTCCTCCATCTCATCCAGGAATATATGAAGCTTATGCATAAGCCAGTTGTAGTTCTGAACATGTGCAGAGCTATAGACATTTGTAACATTTACATCAGAGATGCAATTATACACTCTTTTGGGAAATATAGATATATTTAATAGACTTGACAACAAAGTATTTTTACCCAACTCCAACCCAGAACATCCACACCTATTGTTGCCCATTTTTTTTAGATTATTTATCTTGTCCTTTTGATAACCACGTCTGTGAGATATTACAGAGAGTCACCATGGCTTAGTTAAATGTTGACACTGGATAACCAAACAGATGCTTTTAATCTCTTACTGAATAGCCCTCCATTTCTCCTGTCCAGCCTAACCAGTGTCTTCTGCATTTGTTCCAGGGAAAATTGCCTTTAGTGAGAATTTCCCTGCACTTCAGAACACCTTTTTTCCCCTTAGTGGCTTGCTCTGCTGCATGCAAGATCATTTACATTTTCATGATCCATGTTAAACTGGCAAGGTAGTCACTAGAGATTGCATCTTTGGCAAAGTTTTGTTTACTTGGACATAGCAACTTGTAGCTAAGTGGTCCAGCTGTGTGAAGTACTCCTTGAAGTATTTATGGAAGTGAGGAAAACAAGACCTTGCATGTGGGAGCTACTGGGAATGCAGCTGGCTTCCTGAAAAGCCAGTCTGGCTTCTCCAACTCCTTCATTTATTCCACTGCTTGCCAAAAGTGCTGCTGAAAGGCTGTCACTTGTGGTACACTCAGGCACTGATACTGGGGCAAACACTCTAACTTCTTCAGTAATGAGCCATGCAGTGGGGCAGAGTACAGGTTTGCAAAGGATACAAACAGGAAGAGTGTTTCATGCACTATACAGCGTACTGCCATTCAGAGCACCACTGACAGGATGGGCCACCAGGAATCACCTGACATTCAAAGGAAAGCACCAATTCTTGCACCCAGGGAGGAATAACTCCATGCACCAGTATGGGTTCAGTATCAAGTGGATAGAAAGCAGATCTGCAGAAAAGGACCTGGAGGTCCTGGTGGACAAGCTGGACGTGAGCTTGCACCATGGCCAATGCTGGGCTCACAAGTACAAGAGAGACAAGGGCACACTGAAGCAAGTCCAGCAATGACACACTAAGATGACTAAAGGACTGGTGCACCTTTCAGACAAGGAAAGACTTAGTGAGTTCAGATTGATAAGTCTGGAGGAAAGAAAACTGAGGGGTAGGGAACGAGCAGGGAGCAAAGACTAAGGCAGACAGACTGTCGCCTGTGACATCCAGAAACAGGACCAAGAGGCACTGGACATAAACTGCAACACAGGAAATTCCATTGAAACGTAAGAATATATTTATTTCTTTCTTTTATTGTGGAGGTGATTGAATACTGGAACAGGTTGTCCAGAGAGGTCATGGAGCCTCCAGCCCTGGAGACATTCAAAACTTAACTGTACATGAGACTCAACAACCCGTTCTAGATGACCTTTACTTGGAGCAGGATGATGTCCAAGGGTTGCTTCCAACCCTAGCTATTCTGCAAATAATGTAATTTAACCCATTCTAACAAAATTATCTTGAAAATAATTTACCCTCCTTTCCCTATCCCTGCCTTCAAGTCATAATTCTTGTAGGGTACTTCAGTGCTCCCTATTGATGCCTATCTTGACTAGCATATTTTAAAAACACTTCCTATCACTTGATTACAAAGTTTTTCATAGACCACAAAAAACCCCAGTAGGTTTACTGCACTTTTGGGAGGGGTAACTGGTAACCACTCCCTGCACAATAACAATCGAATGCTTCCGAATGCTGGCTACTATAAACTGAAATGTTCACGTGCCCTTTCATACCCCAGTTTGTACATCTTAAAATGCCTACCGAACATATTTTAGTGCAGTAAATGTAATACAGATTTAATCTCCTTTAAGATAACTTTTTGGAAAATGTGCCATCACAATCTCTAAACACACATCACATTTTAGCCAGTTGCCTAAGTTCACACTTCTTAAATTATACACAATGTCTTAGGAAAACATGAAAAATGTAGACCCATAATTCTTTTTCTTCAGTGAGCTTAAGAGTTACATGAAACTTCTGCTCCATACATAATTCACATGCTTCGTTAAATACAGAAACTTAGTTTCCTGTTCTCTAAACATTGTCAGGATGTGATAATAGATTCCCACTTCATGTAGTGGAATGGATTGTACCAGTTCATAATTTTTGAGACTGAAAGTATTGAAATCTACTTCAGCTGAGTCATCATCCACCCTGAATAAGGCAATTCCTATATACATTCTCCTATATACTTATTTTTATTAAAAGCTGCAGAGATTGTTTATGATGATACCTACATAGCTAACCTTTACCCTCACTCAACACAGGGACCTCACTGCTTTTCCTGATTACTTGTATGGCATAAGGGTCATTGTACTACATAAAAAAGAAACAATAGTTGAAGGAAGATTGTCTTTTTACAGGTTTTATTTTACATTAATAACCACTTAAAAGAGCAGAGTAAACTGTACCACACATTTAGTCCTGATCAGTGATACAGAAAAAGCATCTCACATTTTTCCAAAAATGGCGGATCAGAAAACTCTGAGATAATAAGCATTTTAGTAGATTTAAAAGATTTTTAAGGTCAAGTTGCTTTCAGTTAGCATTAGATTATTCTAATGCATATTTGATTTCTACTTAAATGTATTATTCTATTTAAAATGTAACTAGCCAATAAAATCACAGATGCTTTTTTTGCCCACAGCTTTATCCTTCATCACTTTTCAGTGAACCACGAAAAAAAAAATTTCATATTTGCATATTTTTAATCTGCATGTTTGATGGCACTACTGGCCTCTGCACTAGCTAATTTCGTTACTACACTGTGCAACTCTAAAAATCAAACGTAGTAATACAACCGTCTTGTCAGAAAACAAAATATATTCTGTATTTAGAATAATAAAAGATTTGCAACAAGAGACATTTGTAACTCATTGTAAGAAATGAATCCTGACAGTCAAAAACCAAACCTTGACACATACTCCTGGGCTTCAACACACAGAATATTATCCCAGAGATGTACTGGTAGACAAACCTGAAAAGCTCATGAATTCACCAAAATCACACTAAGAAATATTGTACTGCATGTTTTAAAATCATCTATTCAAAACAACTTTTATGCTATGGGAAGCTTTTACCATGAGCAACTTGCAATGGTGGATGATATCTGGGAAAGCTCCTTAAATTTTCACATGTCACCTCAGTCAAATTACCACATTAAGCAAAGTCACCTTTAGGCATTGGAACCCTCTTTCTGCACTTCTGTATCACTTGCTTATACCTAGAAGGGATTCATTTTACCAAAAGACAATATATGTATGCACCTCTAACTTAAATTAGTCCAAATCCAAGCTGAAGGCATTTCCATTTCAAAAGTGATAACAAAAAGTGTACTAAAAAGCTCATAAAAGAATACTAAAAAGCTTTCAAAAGAATACTAATTTTGATTAAGAACAGGATACAAGTGCTCTTTGCAAAAGTAAGTGCAGTAAAGAAATTTTCCAGAAGAGCTGGTCATGGTATAGCACTGACAGCCCATAGGAACAGCTCATAAGAACTGTTTTCAGTCACTATTACTCATCAAAGTATTGTACCAGCAAGTGCTTTGATGCTACCAAAACATTTGGTGGGGGCTGAAGGCAGGAAACTCCCCCTTTTTCCACAGCTGCCCCTCAATTTCCAGGGAATTTCATCCACCTTCTAGCAGAGTAGAAAGAGGGAAGGTGGCTCAGATGTCATTAGGACTGCAAAACCAAAGCTTTAAAAACTATCACCAACCCCCTGCACAGGGGCATGGAAACATGCACTCCTTTCTCACTCCATACTCCTCAAAATTCCCACAGACCCCCACGTGCTGGAAGCANGAAGCATAGGGTAACCTCCCCTCTTCCCTGCAAACAATACCCAGAAGCAGAAATGCAGAGTACCAGAGAAGCAAAATGGAGGCTCAGCTTCAGCTTTTCTTCTTCTTCCTTGTCAGGCCCAGGCCCAGTAGAAAGACCATCACTGAACACCAGCTGCACCACTACAGGCACACGTGAGCTGGGCCAGGGCCAGAGCCAGGGAGGATCAGCCAGCACAAGCATCAGACAACGACTGTAGCTGCTACACATTTACTATCCTGTACTTTTAGGATCTGCCATAACTGTGACCACAGATTGTCTACCTCAAACCTGATGCCTTGTGGTCTTGAAGAAACAGGCGACTCTGAATGTGCACGACTGATCTATTGCTAAAATATTGTACCATCAGATTTTGTTCCCAGAAAGATTATGCCATTTACAATAGTCAATGAAAGAAAAGCCCAAGTAGGAAGAAAGTACTCAGCAGTAACATGTATCTCTTCAGCTTGTCTGGATTCTAGCCTTGCTGCTCTGGCAGGTAAGTGATTCATCTTACTCTGAAATACGATAAAGCAAAATGATTACTCCTTCAAACATATTAAGGCAGGAGTGAACTGCTCATTAGACACCAAGGTTTTCTGTTTAGAAATATCTTGACTGTCTTTAGAACTTTAAGAAGTATTATTTTAAACTCTTCCTACTTTCTCTTTTGGAGTAAAAGTAAAGAAGGGTAACCAATTTGTAATTCAAACCACAATCGTATTTTACATCTTAAGAGAAACAATTTTCGCCCATTTCATCAGTACTTAATGAAAAACCCTTCTGTACTTCCCAGGTTTGCTTTTTTTACTCTTCTGAAATGAAACTATCACTCAAAGATCCATTTTCTCAAACAGGAAATTAAGCATAAACTATCATGCTTTACACCTACACTTGCACTTGTCCCTGTCAAATTTTACTGCCTATTAAGGCAGAGTAGTAAAGCTACGTGTTAGGCCACACTTAAACAAAGCAGGTACAAAGCTGGGTATGTTTAAGCATAAATACAAGTATATAAAGAAAAATGTATGAACTAGTTGATATATCCCAGAAACACGTGTATCAAAAAACAAACAAACAAAACCTAACAAGACTCTGAACTTCAGTAAAGGTTCAAATTCTCTAAGCTCCTTTGCCAGAGGAGCACTCACCAACTTACTGCAGTGAACACACAGCTACAGGATTTAACAGCAGGCTCATCATACTGCCTGTGTTTGCTACTACAGTGCACCTCACCACAAGCAACAGTCTGGAATTCAGCAGAAAAAGGGCTCAAAACAGTCTAGGATTTCTCGTCAAGGTTTACAGAGAATGGGGGAAGACCGTGTCACTAGAAATAGTAATCCTATCTTACCCCTGTAACACAAAAAAGATAAATAAAAAAGACTCAAACTATACTGTTAAAGAACTACCCATGAGTGAAAACCACAATATAAAGGGTCATAAATAAGCTATCTGTTGGATCATAATGCTTTGCTGATGTAAATGTAATAGACAACATGGGTAAAATTTATGGAACCTAGGAATAGTCTTCAAAAGATAGAGAAGAAAGCTCTTAGCTCTGAGTCAAAGGTTTTCAACTGAAAAAGACATTTTAACATGCCTAATGTTTGCTACATTTCTTTCACATAGATTAAAAAAAAGTGACAGAATTCTTGGTTAAAGCATTACTTACATTGAAGGCATTAACTGCATTTTTGTCATAGTACTTCTTCTTTTCATACTTATCCCTGATGAAAAATTCCACAGCTCTGGAAGTAGCTAGTTTAAGGAAAATACGCATTCAAAGAAATAGTAACATCAACCTAAAAGCTCATTGGTTATTCAAATTAAAAAATTACAGCTGATTAATCTCACTCTGTATTTTTAAAACAGCAGAACAAACCACTCTACACAGAACAATTGTTGCTGCAGTGCCCAAAGTGAGCTTCTTTGTGCTACACAAAATTAATCAGTTTAATCTCTGAAGAAAACAGTATGAGAAAGATAGAGTGTAAGTAACTCAGTGTTCCACAATTTGGATGTTTTCACCTGGTATTTATAAACTCCATGGCTGTTGTACTGAAAATACCTAAGCAATGGTACTCATATATGGTAAATAATTATAGTTTACCATCTTAACTTGGGAAAAAAAGATTTTCTCTTCATAAAAAAGGAGAAATGTATGCACCTGTTCTCTGATTTGCATGTTATACCATTTATCAAATGCTGACCATAAACACTAGGTCCTCCATGACAGTCTCCTGTTAAAACAAACATCCCTGTGGAAAGAAAAAAAAAGCCAAAACAACTAGTGATAAAGAGATATTGAAGCAAAGATGGAAATAGCAGCAAGCATATTGCTGTAGAAAACCAGAACTGACAACTCAGTAGCTCAAATGCAAAAACGAAAGCCAGTTGTTTTCCTCAATTATTCTCTCAGCTTCATAAAGCAGCTCATCCAAAGCAGTGTGAATACTTTAATTTTAGTAAAGCTGACTCTCTAGGATCTGAAGAATAAATTTTAACTACTTTGTCCAGCAATGTGATTATCCATTCCAAAACTGATATTGCAACTGTGGAAGCTCAGATTCATTGCCTCAAACTTCCAAAGCAATTTTTCCTCAATCGATGGAAAGATACCCTTAGCTCCACATACTATGTCCTAAGATTAACACTGAATTCAGAGCACTCCCTTCATTCTGTGCATCAAATTATAATGTCAAAAATCATAATTTCAAACTGTATGCAAGTGTTACCTGAAGACAGTTTCATGAAAGTTACAAAAATGAAAACACTACTTTCTACCTCTTTCCAAATATATATAAATTGTAAAGGGCATCCTGAGAACTTTGAAGGTATAACTATCTTAGTACTAATAGTGTGAAAAAATTATTCACTGCTGTTGGAAAAAACATTTTTCAACCAGAAACTAAAGCTGCCATACAGAAAAACCAAAATCACAATGATCCTAAAACTTAGCTTCTACACTACAGCATCCCTGCCAAGTACAAGGGAAGGAAAAAAAATGCTTAGAAAGGTCACTCTTATGATTAAGAAGCAGAAATGAGGAGGGATCTTTAGCAGGATATTTTGGGCAGATCCTACATACACATTTCTCCTGTGTCTCCATTTTACTACCTTAAAACTAGAAATATATTATAGTGCTACAGGAAGTTAAACACTAATAAACACATTTACAAAATTGACCATCACATGCAAAATACTTTCAATGTTTATCCAAAAGAATGTTCAGAATATAAGAATATTCACAAGCAGAACACTGATGACAACTAAGATGATTTTGTAGTGATACAATGGGCAAAGAAAAAAGGCAAAAAGACACCCATAATACAACAGCTTGTCATGAATGCCAAGTGGGTAAGTAGCTGCCAAAGTTATGGGAAAATTGAGAAATAAATCAGAAAATGCTGGAACCACCTCTCCTGGCAGTAGAGTCTTAATAAAGAAAACACAGGCAATGAATATTCAGTCGACCAAGTCCACCAGTTAGGAGCTAGCAACTATTCAAAAGGGTTTGTAATTAATTCAAGCCATACAGTATGAAAAAATAATTATTTTGAAAGTCTAAAAATTAGACTTTTGGTCTGATCTGACAAGAAAAGCTTAAAGCATTATAACTTCTCCTGCAATAGCACCAGTGAATTTAAGCTAGCTGCAGCAAAACCAAAATACACACCTTCCATTTTTGAGTACATTTCAGTCAAAACATTTTGATCATATGCCTAAAATAAAAGTTCTAGAATATTACAGCTGGAATACTATGATGCTATCTGGTTCCAGTTATTTTTTCTTATCAGAATGTATGTTTAATTCAAAAGCTACTAGAATATGAAAAAAGTATCTGTTTTGCTCAAGTGCATTTTATAACGAAGAGCCTAACCCTTCCAAAAAAAAAAAACCAAACTTCTGTCATAACCTATCAAGTGTAGTATTTAATAAACAGAAGAACCAGAATCACCTTTGTATATAGTAAATTTACATCAAGTTACAACTAAGTCTGCTTATGAGCTCCTGTAGCTGGGGAAAGATTTAACTCACTTAAGAATAGGTGTTTAGGATCTAATTATAATTAAAGAGTTAGAATAAGATCAAGTGAAGCAAATCCTACCTATGGAGTAACTTCACTAAATCAAGAAAAAAACTCAGATCTAAATTAACGCTGTTATATATTATCCTAGTGACTCAGCCAAGTTATTTCGTGAGAAAAGTTATTTATTGCCAGCAGACGGTTTTTCTTCCAATCCTTCCTGTCCAAGTACACAGTGAAAATCACACACAAACACAACTGGTGGCCCTCAGAGAGCTTGGTTTTATTTATGTATTCCCATGCTAGTCACCTAGAGAAAGAAATCCATGCTTCACTGGAGTAAGATGCAATGGCTTATTTTACTTTACCATTCAGCTCATTATTTCCTGATCAAATGCTTCTAAACTTCAGATGGCAGTTATTCAAGATAAAGAAAATATTCAAGAGCTCTCCAGTATCACTCTAACTTCCTACACACAGAGAATTTATGAAGTCACCTCTTCTGAAAGCAGAAATAAATGGTGCTTGCCAAATCTCATTACAAAGTAGATTTGCTATGACTGAAGTAATTTAAATCTTTTCTGAACTGTTCTCAACTTCCACTGTCATTTCTTATTCAACAATATCAATGAAATAAATAACATAAGCTGACAAATGTAGAAGTTCCTTGAAACAGTCATAACATCTCAATTGCATTAAAAGTCATTTCAATATGAAAGCCAAAACCAAAAGGATACTGATCTGTTTGAGGTCTTCGGAAGTTCTCTGGCAGATTAGCTTCATAGAGTAGTCTTGCTTTAGTATTTCCCATTTCCTGCATGCACTAGGGAAAAGTGGTAGAAAACAGTTAGTTCATGTCTATTGATACTTTAAACTCTGAAACACTCAGAATGCTACTGGAGTGCTTAAATGACATTACAAGTTTTTAACTTGGAGACTTCCCTATTGCCATGCATCTTGGGAGATATGACCATCTGTGGAAAGGGCTGCCTGCCCAGACTTGATGGACAAAGCTAGCAACACTGATGTTGTCTGCAGAGTTAACTAACCCATCCAGGGAAAGACAAGCTTTGATCTCTCAGGATGGCTCTTCAGACCAGGAAGACAAAGAGTAATAAAATCTGCCTGATGGCAGGAAGAGGCTTCAGACTGGAGCACACCTGGAAGAGTCAGTGCTTGATAGACCAAAAGAACACAATCAGGTATCACAGAGATATATGAGTCCTACTGTCTTGTCCCTTACTAAAATGCTTATAACACTTTTTCTACAGATACAACCAAGAACTAGCTTTCAGAGTCCCTGGGGCAAGGTAGAATACATCTAAAATGATACAGAAATGAGAGGTAAACCAATTTCTGAAGTGAGTTTTATGAACTTAGGCTCACCACAATAGAAGTATGATACATACAAAAGCTAATAGGATATAAGCTGGGCATCATGATAAATGCAAATGCTTTCAGAAGTACTCCTGGCATCCCTTCCAAATTGGAAATATATTTGAAGATATTTTACCTGTATTTGCTCTGGCGTCCATTGATCCAAGTTGACAGACTTGACCCTTGATATATGAACCCCAAGATTTCGATGTATTCCAGCACATCTGATGCAAATAAAAACACCAGTGTTCCAAGAAGCCCATCTTGGTCCTAAAAGGAATGGGGAAATAAATCAATTATTGCCAAAATTCCATAAACTGTGAGGATTTTCTCTGGCATAATTCTACACTGACAACATGAATGAACAGGCTTGAATAAAGGCTCACCTCTGCTTCTCTAGAGTATCTATCACTTTTAACAATTTCCAGTGTTAACAATTTTATTCACAGATTTCTACTTCTAAATAATGTCACAAAACATTAACTAGTCAAATTTATCTATAAAGTCGTATGCTGCATCCACCTCCAAAACAACAAACAAACTTTAGAAAGTTGGCTTACTAGCAACAAGATTTTTGCTTGCATCTTGAATAATATGTATGGCTACACCTCAGATGAAGCATCAATGGAAACAAGTAGAAGTTGCTCCTTTTTCACCATTTAAAAGCTTCTTAAGACATGCATCTGTACTTAACTTGAAATTAAATGCAGGCCAATCTTATATTAATGCAACAAATACCTCATATAGCACAGACTCTACAACAGTAGCATGCAAGCTTTTAGGAAACGATTATACAGAGATTTGCAAAACCAACTGATAACAATATCCATCTAAGAATGGTGGAAAACTGAGTATGTTCAGTATCCTTGATTTCTAAACTACCATTCACAGCCAAATGGATTTTCTAACAGAATCAGGCTGATTTATTAACCACCATTGTTTCTCAACTATGCTGGCACGTTGAGACAGTTAAAGTATGCTGGCCTGAATTATCACAGTGACACTTAGGATTTTTCACTTGAAGCTACTATTCATTCTCTAATTAAACACATTTATATAATTTTATTCCAGCCCTGTACATCACCACTGTTAAAAGCACTACTTTGAAGCCCATCTAGTTCTGATCTCTAAGGAGTTCAAAGATTCAATAATTACCATCAAAAGCAAGAAGGCATATTGAAGAGTTGGAAAACATTTTAAGCAGTTATTTTCTGCTTTTGTATGACAGGTGTGCACCTAGACCATTCCTGCAACTGGAGTTGTTTGCATTTCAATATCAATATACTGTATGAACACTTTCCTGGGAGCTAGAAGAGATCTTCATGCTTCCCTCTCCCGATCTTTAGCTTAGGACTGTTGGTGTGACCTAGCAAACACCCACAAAGCTGCTCACTCACTCTCCTCTCCTACAGGACATGGAGAAAAGAGCAGGAAGGTGAGACTTGCAGACTGAGATAACAGTTTTATTAAGTGAAGCAAAAACTGCACACAAAGGGGGGAAAAAAGAAAAGAAAGGATTTATTCATTACTTCCCATGGCCAGGCTGCTGTCCAGCCACTTCCTAGAAAGCTGCACTTCAGCACCCACAACACTTGTTTTGGACACCACCATAACCAAGATCGTCCTTTCTTCCTTTCCTGGAGCATTTGTTGCTTGAGCACTTAGTCACATGGCATAGAATGGTCAATTAGAGTCAGCAGACATACAGCTGCACTTCCTGCCCACCCACGACCCACACTTAAACTCTGGGGAACAGAACTAAAAAAGAAAAGCTCTGATAGAGTTCAAGCACTGTTCAAGCAATAGCCAAAACAAGGAAGCGGGAGAAATCCCTTCAGTTAGACTTCATTCTTTAGAATTGCTATTTGAAAATCCCAAGACACATTCACAGATCCCCACATTTGCTGCAGGAAGCATTACTCCTACTAGTGGAAACACTGGCAATATTTTAGGTAATCACCTTACTTTTTATTTATCTTGTTCAATATCTCAAAAAGTCAGAGCACTTGATATCCACTGCTTGACCTTTAAGACCATAATCATTAAAATGACTGGCAGTTTTCAAAATAAGTGCTACTATCATAAAATTAGATTTCAAGGGTCAAAAGGTCTAGGAATTACTCACCAAAACTAACACATCTTTTCCCATGTGGCAATTTTACGCTACAACTACTACTAGTCAGATAAGAATGGTCAGACTGTTTGTATTGTGTCTTAAATATTTCAAGAACTAGCAACCTATTGATCTGCCTTTTTATTTCCCCCTATAAAACACTACAGACACAAAATACTCACTCTTATCCTTGGTAGATTTATATTACAGGAAAGCTCCACTTAAAATTTATACTACTTTTAGTTTTAGTGCTCCAGGATAAGAGTTTTGCAGGTCATTTTCCTCAACCTATTAATCAAGTTTCAGCTAAAATAGTGCACCAGAAGAAACTTAATAAAAAAACCTTCTTAGCCACTCCACTAAGGTAGATCAAGTACCTCAGTTTATGCAAAAGATTATTCTAGCCATGACAGTTTAGAAACAGATAAGATAAAGACTTGTGTACCCAACATCTTCTCCAATTTTTCCCCTGAAGTATAACCCATGTGTCTTTTAAAAACTAGAGCCTGTTTTGATCAGGTTACTACATGGACAGAAGGTGTTTAACTATAGAATCTGTACGCTGCCCAAATTTTTATCCCTACAGGGTGTTTACACAACCACTATGAACATTTTATCACAGATGAGTTTGTACAACTACACATCAAATGAGTTTCCTATTCCTCAGGTAATGCCTCAGCTATGAGATCCTAGATAGGCAAATTCTACATTAATGAGACAAGACTGGAAGGAGGAGTTTAACAACTTGAAACTTAACAAAAAGTAAGACACCTTTTAAAGTAGATGGTTTTCTCCTGGAAAAGAGCAGTTTTGTATTTTCCCAAAAGCTCAAATTTCATTAATTTGTACTTATTTATGAAATAAATTTGGGAAATCAAATATATTTAAGCAAGGAAGGAACAAATTAAACAGTGGAATAACAGGCAAACCTGAGGCCAGACAAAAATGCTCATGTGTAACCGCTGAATTTAATTCCCGGTAATGACAATATGCAATATTAAACACTTCAAATGAAAAATGTTTTCATTAATCCAAATCAATCATAATCACAGTTAAGCACTAGGGAAGAGAAGTCAGAAAATATTTCCTGTGTGTGTATCAAACCAACTGTGCTTGACTTAACCAGACAGTCAACTAAAGCCTAGGCTGCAAACCTTTCTGTGTGAAAAAGGTTTAACAGTAATTTGGAGTGATTCAATAAATGACTTACAGTTTTGTCAATTCTGTATGAAGTCAGGATCTTTATTTCTGTACACAGGAAATATTTTGCACTAATAGAAATATTTACAGGTTTCTTTTTGCTGGGTCCTTAAAGATACATTTTTTTCTTTTAGAAAAATTTTCAAGACTAACCTGTTTTAACTGCTATACATATTTTTGCTAGCCAATTACGAAGATGGATAACTGGCTTCAGAAATGAAGACTGGACATCAATTTTGATGACTGCTATTTTATACTATTTAAGACACCTTTACATGTCATTAATAATGCCATCTTACCTACCTAGAACTGCACTGCAACTTCAGTCAGCCAATAATAACATTAAAGACTTGTCACATTTGACACAGGTTTTAACAGAACTGTAATTTTGTTCTTCTGAAAGCCGTTCAAATTTTTACTAGAAGTGCCAATGTGCACTTCAGCACTTTGCTGCACCATTCCAATAAAAAAACACACTTGAAGTTACTTCTTCAGTCATCTAAGATATAGATAACTGCTTGAAAATATTTCCAGTCTTTTTCATCCTTTAAGAAAGTTAATTTTAGGAAAAAAGCCACAGCACTGAAAATGGCCAGTATTTATACTATACTATATACTGGAATACTGTGAAGTCCCTGGAACACTGCCCAGCTGAACAAAGGAAAAAAACTTCAGCAACCCTAAGACAGATTGCTGCTTCCAAGATAAGAATCAATTTTTTTTTCTTCACTCTAAACTTTCTTTTCCATATTTCTATACATCATCTATTAGTTAGACCTAAATTCCCATTTCAGTTCTTAGCAGGTGGCTGTGAAGGTGTGTGCTGTCTTCCAGAGAAATCATGACAAGATTTTGAATACATTAGGTCATATACAATTCTAAGGAATCCTTAAAATAACAAGGTTATTTTTTTTTAGGCCCACAAGGCTTATTGTGTGTATTTAGCTTACTGACAACTGTAATTCAGATGCCTTCATAAAAAGAAGTGATTAACTTTGACTGGAAATTTAAACACAGCATAAGTGCAAGTTCCTTGTAAGAGCTAAATAGAAAGGTGGATTTGAGCCATCATACAGCTTCACAAAAACTAATTTGGTGTCTTAGCTATTACATATTAAACAGAAAACACCAAGCAACGTTTCCCAATACTGGGCTTGGCTGGGATGTAGTTAATCTGCTGCATTGCAGCTCCTATGGAGATGTGCTTTGGATTTGTGACCAAAACAGTGCTGGTAACAGTAATGCTTTGGCTATAGCTGGACAGTGCTTGCACAGAGTCAAGGATTGCTTTTCCATCCCCATCCAGCAGGCAGGGAGTGGGCAAGAGGCCAGGAGGGGAGTCAGGGACATCAGACCCCAGCTGACCAAAGGGACATCCCAAATATGTATTAGAATTCAATCAGGAGCATAGAAACAGTGACATGTTCATGATATTTAAGGAGTCCCTTATTAGAGGCTATCTGCTCTAAAAACAAAATAAACATGTAGATACCAAGAAACAATGTAGGCTGTTATATCTTTAAGTTTCCAAAGGTTTTAGATAACTCATGAATTTAAGGAAAACCCAGAGAGTTTATTTCCAGTTACAGTAGACTTCCATGTCAGTATAGTTATTGTATAGAACCAACATTCCTCCCTACTCACAGAAATATCTACAGCTACTAAAAAACTGTGAACATTTCAAAACCCAACTTCAGCTGTTTAAAACTTATGCAATAAAGAGCTTGAAAGCAATTTACATAATTTTAGATAAAAATCTTCAGATACGTTGATTTCAAGCCAATTTTTAAATTGCTGAAAAAGTTACCCGATCTCACATGCCATCCTCTCATTCTAAAGTGCTTATCAAAGTGTGAATTTTGTGAAAATGGCATCATTTTTACATATTCTCTGGTGAAGCGAAAGCTTTTCTCTCAGCATATTTCAAAATCTTTCCCACTTTTCCCTCACACTTTTCTTTTTTCAGGATACAATCTTTGATGACAGATTTCTCCTTCATATTACTTAAACTGGACTCATACCTCGCACGTGCTTAATGTTTGTGCACATACTCCCAAATACCACTTTATTCTCTATCCCCATTAACTCACTCAGTAAGGACCACGTGTTCTGCTCCACTATTTTAGAAAGAAGGTGACTGAAGAAGCCACAATAAAAATTCACACACTGCTGACAAACTCTCCTAATGCACTTCTGCATAATACAACTACCTATTTGTGAGTACAGCTGACAGACATCTTTGGGCAAGAATAATGACGGGAATTGTAATGCTGAAGCTGGTATACTGCATTTTCAAAGGAAACAAAATACAAAGAAGGTTAGTGGTTTTATGTCCAAGATTTAAGTTTTACTCCAGCTGCTCAAGTTTATTTTGCATCAGCACATGCCTAGTACTGCATCAGGTACAAAACAAGGCTTAGACAACACGGTTCATTTAAAATGCTGAGGAAAAAGTACTTTTATCAGGATTACAAAAAATGTAAAAGCCTCATATACTAACTGTATATGAATCCAAGCAGCCAATACAGTGTGAGACATTGCTTCAGAGATCCATTTGATTAGTTAAAAATCTTTTAACTATTTTAAACATCTCAGTCAACACTCCATCCTCTACTCAGCTTCCACCCGCAGTAAGAAATTAGTGAGAAATGTTATCCACTATCAGGCAAGACTGGGCCGCAGTCAAGACTGGACAGGCGATCCTGTCACACAAACATGCTAGCGGGAAAAAAAAGGAAAAAAAAGA
>WAAE01019495.1:0-18587 GCA_013400495.1 Nicator chloris | reverse complement strand
GGCACATACGTACTCCCTGGGATTTTTAACTGCCTCTACAGTTCACTTAATTTTTAATAAGTAACTGCTATCCCATTATAGAGGGAGGAAGGGAGTGGGGATGGGATAAAAGCATGGAATTATAAACTGCATTGTATTATCAAGCATGAACTATTAAACATAAGTAAACTATGCTTAATAACTGGATTAATTCCAAACTGTCTTGTTGCCATTACTTACTAAAGGGACTGAGGTGTACGAACATCAACAGTGGGGCAGTTAAACGGGATAAAGAGCTACTGAAAACTCTGCTTCAGGGTGTTGTACAAATACATTCACCAGAAACACAACAGAATTTAGGGGTGAAATGGAACGTGGGCAGGCTGGTGCCAGAGAGGGAAATAGGTACACAAAAGCAGAAAACAAGGTGTATCCACCCAATACTTTGATTCTTTAGATTTTAAGCCTGTTGCTTGGTGTGCAGTATTAGGAGTTTTCTTACATTGCTGCCAGTTTTCACCCTCCCTTTGTGAGTTTGCAGAACTAACTACATATGCTAAGAAAGGCTATTCCCTAGCAGCAATTTTTCCTCGGAACTGATAAAGGTTGTGTTTGAATATCAGACTTTGAAACATCCAAATATATGTACTTATTTTCACTGACATTTTCAAATCTCAGTGCAGTGGTCCCTCTTTTCAAACCCATGATATAAAAATACACCTCATGATCTCCAGTGGCTACAGCACACTCTTCTCCACAGTATCTAACAGACCCACATTTCATATATCCTTCAGAAAGGCACTAAGCAGACTATGAATCCACCCAACTGCAGAAGAGATTTGAAAGCACACTGAGATAAGCATGTGAGTACAAAAGACAAGAGGAGGAATTTTTTAAGGACAGAAAAATACTGACCTAAACCAGAGCACAGAAACACTAACTAGCACGTGAAGCAATTCTATCCACGCAGCACAAAGTATACGTTTTTAGAAAGAAGATTCTTGGAGATTTAAAGCATAAACTATGTACATAGCTCCCTCTGATGACCATTGGACACGATACAATGCAAGTCTCCTTTTACTTTTGTTCGTGCATTCAACTGACAGCTGACTGGTTAAATTCTAATTGCTTCCAAGTGAGGTCAGCAAAGGTATTTATCGAAAAGGACTGAACAACAGGCTCAACACACACATGCACGCGCACGCATAAGCACATACACACCACCTCTCCAGCGCCTTGATTTATGGAAACAATTATAATTCTGGTGGAGTCTTTCTGAGCTCAGAAAGTTTGTAGCTACAGTAGAGTCTCATGTTGCAAAAAGGAGACAACAGAAATGGAGTACTTGGGTATCCAGCTCTTATCAACAGGAACAAGTAAGTTATCTGTCCTTTACAAGATCATTGCACAGTTTCTAATAGCTAATATCTTTATTTCTATATGCTAGATGCTAAGAAAAGAATTAAGAACTATTTCTACTAATAATCTGAAAAGGGTAGGAATAAAAAGACTGGGCTAAAGCCATAAGGTCTGTTTTGAAACCTGAACTTGAGAAAAGTTATAAGATAGATTGTGCTAATAGTAAATATATAGGTACGAAGTAATCAGGAGAATTTTATCATGCATGAGAGTTGAAATGAATCAATAGGAGATTTTTGGAAGGACTTAAAACTGAAGGGAGAACTGTGTTTACAAGCAGTGTAAATGTCTGGTTATGTAAAAAGTTATATGAGATATATCTATCGTATATGCAGTAGCATTTTTTTAAATGAGCTCAGCATGTCATGTATTCCTGTGTAGTACTTTTCATTAGCATAATGTATCCTTGCACGTTTGTAACAATTGAGCATAATGACTTACACATGCACCTTTTCTCACAGATCTTTTACTTTCAGTGCAAGCAGCAAATTCAAGTAGTAAAGAAGGTCACAACGACAAAGGTTTTTATAACTTGTGTCTTTAAAGGATATTGTGACTGAAGAGATTTTTAAGAAGCTCTTCTATTTCGCCATTAACTATTAAGGAATAACGATCAGAATTCTAGAAGAGGGAGCAATCTCATATAAATGAATCTGTAACTCATAAAGACAGAAGNATGTCATGTATTCCTGTGTAGTACTTTTCATTAGCATAATGTATCCTTGCACGTTTGTAACAATTGAGCATAACGACTTACACATGCACCTTTTCTCACAGATCTTTTACTTTCAGTGCAAGCAGCAAATTCAAGTAGTAAAGAAGGTCACAACGACAAAGGTTTTTATAACTTGTGTCTTTAAAGGATATTGTGACTGAAGAGATTTTTAAGAAGCTCTTCTATTTCGCCATTAACTATTAAGGAATAACGATCAGAATTCTAGAAGAGGGAGCAATCTCATATAAATGAATCTGTAACTCATAAAGACAGAAGGCAGGTCGGTGACCTAAGAGCGACAGTCTACTTGAGATTTAATTTTCATTATGTTGTTCATGAACACCCAGAACACTGCACTATAATGCACAAATGGATACTGACATGGATCCTGCCAATTTTGCTCTACAGATCATACTTTTACATTATCTTTCTAATGGGCACTATATCTTTAGCTTGCAATGACATGACTCCAGAGCAAATGGCTACAAATGTGAACTGTTCCAGCCCTGAGCGACATACCAGAAGCTATGATTATATGGAAGGGGGGGATGTAAGAGTGAGAAGACTTTTCTGTCGAACTCAGTGGTATATGAGGATTGATAAGCGAGGCAAAGTGAAAGGGACAAGAGAAGCAAACAACAACTACAGTAAGTAATATTTTTGCTTTTCCTAAGTTTTTAGAAATTGTTTCCTATTCCTTAATTTACCATAATTCCAAAAGAGTTTTGTATCGTGTACTGACCATTGTGTAGAACAAGTTTTCCAATTAATCGTACAGCAGGACATTTGCTATGGATTTTGAAATGCGTCATTTTAAATACTACATTGTAGATCTGTTAATGTATTAGTTACAGCTGGGAACTATTAGCAAACAGACAGCCTATTTTAACAAGTGAACTAAGGCTGTATGTATAAAAATGTATAACCACCAGTTCTCCTCATAAAAGACTCCTGAAACATTAAACTACATTTATATAGTGCACAAACTACCTAGAAGTTTGGTGTGTTTGAGTCAACAATTAAAACATTGCAATACTAGAAAGTTCAATGGAAAGAATTATGTAAACTCTCTTGCAAAATCTTTTAGATAGTTTGCCAAGCCAGGAACAAAATCTATTATAGTTTCTGCAGTTCATTATTACAATGATCATGATGCTGAAAAAATAGTCTCCCCCCTTTCTTCCAAAACCATGACTCATCTAGAGAGAACGGACATACAATATTTTATGAAGATGTACCAAATACAAATTCTGAACTGGAAAAAGAATTGTTGTGCTAATATGTATTTTGCACACAAATACCTTTATAATCTGTGATTTACATTTGAAGACATCCATTTTTACAGTCACAATTTTTGCCACTTTGTCTTTTGTGTTGTTACAAATGTACTGTTTATTTAGAGAAACATGACATCTGCTTGAAAAGACATTACTCTATTAAGATGCAACAGGAAAATACCTAGGATTATACTGCATATTTCAAAACAAAATTATAACAAAAAGGGGCCAGGGACATGCTGCTCTAGTATTTAGAGACAAATAAAAGGACAAATATATTTCCAAGAATGCAGTTTAAAAAAGTTTTAATTTGTTGTATACAAGAGTGTGCTTTTCATAGCAGCAGCAGCAGCGAAAGAAATCCATACATCAAACTTCAAGAACTGTTAGTGTGTTTCAGCCTTCAGCTGAAGCTGAGTGCTTGTTTTCTATCAGAGCAGCACTTTTGCGTGCTACGCGCCTGGCTAGTGGGCTTCATAATTTATTTCTTTACTTCATGACTACATTAAGTGCTTGGCAACTTGTGCGGCTAAAACTGCATTGACTAATGTTACTATTTCTTTTAAAATTTGTTTCCATATGTCTCCTTTCTTCCTACACTATTACATAGTGAATATTCCTCTAAAAGACAACATATGGCCAGCAGCCAACTAAATTATTTGGTCCGTATTCAAGAAGACTCCCTTTGAGTTTTAGGAGGGCATTGCTACAATAGAGATCCATAGGACTAGTTTTGAAATGAAATGTTGTTCCTATAAAAATCACTGGAAAAAATGGTACTGACTGTTGAAACTGATTCTTCTGAATTAATGCAGATAAGTGAATAGTCACAGTACCCAACTTTTTTTCTGTTATTATTTACAAACACATTATGACACCATCTAGAGCTGAGTAATTCATTATACAGAGTTGCTTTTTTAGTTCCATGATGCTTAAGAAAAACTGTTAGCAACTGAGCATTATTTCAAATTCAAACAGAGGTTCTCAGTTCTCTGAAGGATCCCATTCTGCTTAAGCACATTAATGACAACTTTAAACATTCTGTAGTGAGCCCATTAGAGAACACCACATCCTCTTGTGACAATGATGTAGTCTCTTGCAGTTTTCTGAACACTTCATGATAATTTAGTGATGGTATCTGTTAGAAATTACAGAAAGGCAAACTTGAGTCACTAAACCCTTATGTTTATATTGCAGTAGGAAAAAAACCACAAACCAATCCTTTTGCTGGTAAATGCAACGAGTATGAGGAGAAAAAGCAAATGAAATAGTAATGGTTATCTGGTAACTGGTGTGCACTGTGATGAACCATCTTTAAATTGGCTGAAGTATGTAGGAAGTTCCCACCATCTTAAGTCTAATACTCTAATTTATCTATTGTATCTTAAGGAATAACACCCAAATGCTTTCGTTGGACAAGGAGAATAGGCAAATATAGACAAAGAGGACTAGAAAAATGTGAACACTGATAATCTGGATTTTCTGAGGAACTAAAGAAATTAGTACTGTAGCATTATTATAGGAACACTTTTTGTCATACCCTTCGTTCAACAAAAGATGTAAACAGCTTTTCTGAAGATGTGCTTATAGCTCTCTACTAAAATCAAGAACCATAAAGAAAATAATACTATATGAGGGGGAAAAGCAAAACAAAGAAAAAACCCAGAAAAAATAATGCCCATCTGGACTAGTACACCTTTCCTAAGGAAAAAAATAACACTAGAAGTTTAAACAGGCTATTGTTATCCAGGTTCTCTGAAAAGCATAACTTTAAAACAGATCAAAAGGATGTATTTATGCATGTGTTCAAACATTCTTCTTCCATGATTTCCAGTTCTGAAAGTTAGTAAAAGGTAAATAAAACCTGTTTCTTAGGATGGAATGCCAGAACTTCTGCAGTCAAAACTAATCAAGGAACATGAAAAGTGTTGCTCCAAGAGGTTTCTTCTCATTTTATCCTGATTTTCCACTTACATAATAAATAAGAGGAAGTCTTTTCCTTTTTGAATTCAATAACTTGTGCAACTAAAATAAAATAAGAAAAAAAATCATATTTTTACCTATCATAACTTAGCTTCATAAAGGAAGCTGCCCCAACAGTTTTGTAGATCACATGAACTACTTCTTTTCAGCCCATGAGGTGTGAAGCATGAATACTGTGAAGAATAATCTTCACACTGAGAAATGTCTGTAGAAGGATTACTTCACACAACTTTGGCAAGTGCCAAAATCCATAGAGGTTCTCTTATCAGTTGGGACTATAACTATAAGAATGCCAAGATGGTGAGGAATTAGGGTCGTTGTATTTCAAACTTCTCTAGTTACAGAATAAAAATATATACACACACACATACTATGCAAGTAACAGCACAAACAGTGAAAGTGTTAAAATATCTAAGGTTTTTAGTTAATAGCCTCTGCATTAAATGTGTGTGGATTCAAATTTCATAACTAAATGCTGAACCAAATCCTCACTCACCAATTGTAAATAATCTGTATTTATCCTTCAATTGCTTCAAAATACATTAGAATTTAATTGTTTAGCTGAAGAAATACATATGTGCTGTCTCAGTGCAAGCAAACTGCCAAATCCTGTTTACAACAGTGCTGACCTTGTTAGGTACCCAAAGAATATGGTTCTGTGCACATTTCAGTAAGCAGTAGAGCCTTCTGGTGGACATCAAGGTGAGTTCACTCACTCAAGAGTGAACTAATCAAATCAGAGGACACTGATCTCCACTAAGCAGGGGAAATCACTTTGCACCTGACAGCTTTGCTTTCAATCTGAGAACTAAATGGCAGAGTGAGGACTGAAAGTCACCCACTGAAAAACTAAAGCAAGAATTAGGCAGCAGCCAACAGGTTAGGTCACCCAGAAAAATCTGTCATTATTCATAAAAAATTTCTCTTTGACAAAAACTTACTATAACTTGCCAAAGCCTGAACCTTTTAAACAAAAAATAAATTCTGCATCTTGTTCAAGGAAAAGAATCTAAGTGGGCACACAAAACACACTTTTTGAATTCATGACCATAAAACATGAGATTGACTGAACAAATCTTGGAGATAACAAGGGGATTTGCTAACTTTTAATCTTTGATAGAAAAATAAATCACTTCTTGTCACTGTTTACTCCTTCCTTCATTTCAGTTTGTGTTTCAGAATTTTGCCAGATTTACTTAATTTTGTTCAGAAAAAAAGGCAGCAAAAATCAGATTGTTTTGACTCTATCCAAGAGGATTTTTAACTATGACTGGATGATGCTTTAGGACTTTCCATGCTCTGTTGCCTTTGGAATCTCATTTTAAGGACTTCAAAGGGTCTCTTAGTTACTAGAAAAGCCTTCCCGGAACCTGAATCCTAAGATGTCTGATCCTATCATATTCTATGTGTGCTCTAAACCCAGAAAGTGCCTATTTCCTCTTTTTTTTTTTTTCAGTGAGTAAAGCCAACCAAAAAAAAAGTAGAGAAAGTAGTCTAGTGAGATCTTGACATAAAATGGCTGAAATCTTGATTATGATTTTATCTTGGAAAACTACTTCTATTTTGACCAAAATCCAACAAGTCAAAGTTTTCAGCAATATTAAATGAACTTCAACTCAGTTTTACTCAAATGTAAACCCTAACTGATGACAAAATACACTTTATACACATCTTAGTGGTTAAATATTCCGACTTGCTTAGAAATCAGAATTACTTCCACTAGCACTTTATATAAGCTTCTTAGCATAAAACAAACGTATGTATGCTGTGTTACTGTATACATTTTATTTCTGTTGCTTAAATACATATTACATAGAGAGTCAAGAATATTCAGCTTCTGAAAATCGGTTATTGATGGACTAGATTCAGTTAAGGATTATGTGTGTTCCAGGCAAATAGAAAGTCTGTCTATGCAACTGCATTCTTGGTTTTTCAAGAGGTTGTTGGTTCAACCAACACTTTGGTGCCAGGAGAAGACAAACCTTCACTAACATGAAAGGGTTTTTGCTTCACGTTAGTACTCTGCTAATCTTGTAAATTATAACAGGAAGATTTGATTCAAATGGAAATATATGCATATCCTCTCAAAACCTAGCCCACAGCACCAAGGGTGACTTTCTCTCCCACAGTAATTAATCAAACCTAATATACCAGATTCCCCTGCTGCCTCTCCAGTTCTTTGGCACTTGGGGTGCCCTCAAGTGTCAGCCAGCAGAGATCTGTGCCTATCCCTCAGCCTACACCTTATCACAAATCCCAGGTTTTCACCCTCAGCTGCTGCTGAAGATGGGTTTTAGCAAAGATGCAGATAACAGAAGCAGCTGAGTTATACCTGTCTTACAGCTTCTAGTGACTTTTTTGGTGAGTGTAGCCTTCAGGGAGGTGAGAAGAAAGCAGGGTGTGAAGCCTTGAACGATTGCAGCAAGATTCCTCAGTCTCACAGATCAACATCCAGATCACTGTTCAACTGGCATAGTATAAGAGGGGTGCCACAGAACACAATCAAAACTGTTTACAACTTCTGAATTTACCTCCTGAATCTTCATCACCTTCTCTATTCCTGGGCATTTGCCAGCTGAAAAATATGTGTAAAGCCAGACGGTAGCAGTTTACACTCACTTTCTTCTCACTCTCATGAACAAAAATGATTGCATAAGCTCTGTGGGGGAAAGCTCAAACCTCTGGGCTCAGGCCCAGGCAGCAGCTCCACAAATTAACATACACCAACAGGGCTATGCCTGCCTGGGGGAGCTTCAAAACTGAGCTAACATCAGTCTGAGCAGTGAAAAAATCAGAGCCTATACACATTGTCCTTACTGATTCCTTTGACCTTGATACACCCTTGTAGTTCAGCTGTGACTTGGCAGTTTTTCTCAATCTCTCAATACTGAAATTCATCAGCAATGAGAAATAGTGCATTTTTATAGAACGATCAATCAAATTTAGCAGCCAACTGCAGAAGCACTTACAGGATACATATAATGATAAATTGCAGCTCCTTCTCCCCCACAGCTTTCCCCTCTACATTGTTTACAATTTCTGAATCTTCAAAAAATTCAGTTTTGTATCATTAAGTATGTTATTGCTCCATCCTGAAGAAAATGTGCTGTAGTGGCCCTGACCTGAGACTCAAGAGACTTGAGGCTAATTCAATCTTCTAAGCAATTTGCTTACAGACTTTGGGAAAATTCTTCAAACTCTCTGTGCCTCTATGAAAAAGAATTATTCACTTCTCTGCAAAGAGCTTTAAAAAGTATTAGTGAAAAAACTTCCAAACCACAAAAGAATTGTGTGTTATTATAAATATTAAATAATTTGGTAATAGAACATTAATTGACTAATAGAAAATGAACTACAAGTCCTGAAGTCAGTAGCTAGACAGAAAAACACAGAGCTCAGATGAATCTTAAAGAAGCAATTTCCACATAGGCAAAGAGAATTTGGTATAAGATTTAATTCCTTATACAGTCAGTCTTGCAAAACAAAGCCTAAATCCAGATAGTCCCTTTCACAGCTTCCAACTTTCTGCATTGTTTGAGTATCTGCAAGTGATTGTTTCAGACTTCTTGGATCCTGGAATACAGAACAGAGTTGGCTTTCCTCTCCATCTTCCTTAAAGCTTAGGAAGACCAAGACATCCTAAACCATATAATTGCACTATTCCACACTACAAGATCTATCAAATAGCAGTATATTTTGGAACACATTTCTCAGCAAAACAGAGTAAGTTTAGGCAAATGTAGGCTGTTACTCTTCATGGGTGGCACACTGCTTTCATTGCATAATGACTGTCTATGACTATATTTGGCAACTGTATTTCAATTGTATTGTTTGACCTTTGACATTATTTTTAATTCTGGATATGAAAGAAAGATCAAGTTAACCTTCTGGTGTATGCAATTTAGAAACATTATTAATAAAAAGTTAATAATGAAATTTTTTATGGCAGTAACATAATAAAGGTTAACAATCACAGCACTGAATTGTCACACTTTCAAACTTTCATAACACATGACATCATTTATTCAAATGCAAAAAAAATTCTTTGTAACAATTGGTGTTGAAAAGTTAGAAGTGAATATTCAAGATGTGGCCCACAACTTCATGAAAACACACCAAAGAAGCAATAAAAATACCAATGCAATCAATAGGCTCTTTTGACTATTATTGCTTTTAAAACAAAGAACAATACCAGGATGAAGTTATTAAAGGATTTAGATACTCTGTTCAAAACACTGAAATCTTCCTTCTGTCTCCAGTTTTCCAAAACTAAGCCCAGGCAGAATACTGAATAGATCAACTCAAAACTACAAATGAAAACAGCAAACATGACCACTCCATGGCATTAATAACCACAGTGACTTCAACAGGGATCAACACACACCACTCATCTCCATCTCATCAATAATGACACTTTTTGAATACCTCCATAACCTGGGGGATTTATTTTTTGAAGGTGTTTCCTAGCATTAGTACTTCCATTTTTGGTAAGCTAGCTTGCTTCCTTTTAAATGTGTCAACAGACACTGGGAGGTGCTATAGACTATAAAAAGAAGGTGATCAGACTTGTCCTTGGCTATTTTGATACCTTGGAATTTTAATATTTGTCTAACTAGAAGGCAATGTATTTCAAAGCAGAAAAAAATAGCCCCAACTGTTAAAAAGAAGCACATTTTCCTTAATAACCTGTGCTAATTTATATATGTTTTATTATGACCTTTAAATGTCACATGGGATTTGATATTTCAATCAAAAGTAAATGTTTACAGCAAAAAAAGAAAAGATAACTTTATGACTGTTAAACATAGAAATTCTTTTAGATGAACATACATATTATCTAGAGCTGAAAAATATTGGACAGAAAAAATAACCATAATCAACATCAAATTTGGAAAAAGTTGTATGTGAATCCGTGCTGCAGTCCCTGAGCTGCTCAGGTGAACTGGGGCCGTTGTCCCGTGGCTGTTTGTGTGCACAGCTGGAACGCAGCGGCAAACACGGAGTTTTACATGCCAGGTGTTTGGATTCATTCACTGCAAGAGCTTGCTGGCTTCCTGTATAACACATTCACAACATTATATGGTGATGACAGACTTGCCCTTTGAGTGGTCTGCATGGACCCTAAGGGTGGCAGTGTTCAGGCTCTCTAGCTAGTCACGAAGCAGATGGTTTGGGAGAAAATGTTGATCTGGTCAAGGGAAGAAGGCAGCAAAGAGTAGAGTGATTCCATCCAGTGTTTGTGTAGCTCCTTGTGCAAACAAGAGTTGTACTCCCTGACAGAAACTCTGAAGTAAACCAGAAAGGATAACTGAATCCTGGAGAGTGCAGTCAGTAGTAACACAATAGGAAACTGCAACTTTCACCAGCTTTCAAAAGCAACTTGAACTCCACCATGTTAATTTATTTCCTTTGGAATAGCCCAGGCAGCTTGGGGACCGCACATAATGTGCAAGATGATACACAGAAATCCAAGCAAATTTTGAGTGCTTATTGGTGACACTTTACAAGGATTTAGGGAACTAGCTATGTAAATCCACCACAGAGTGATTCAAATAATGAAACTTGCTTGATAGAGCTGCCTTACAACAAGAGAGATTTATGCTACGGGAAAGGCCAGCACAAGATCTCCCTCAGCAGCAGCCTTTATGTTTGTGGGAAAACTGCACCTGAGAAGCCCTGAAGTCATCACAGCCACATTGCTTCCCAATGCTACAGCAAAAAATTGTAATACTACTTTTACATAAGGACAGGGACAAATAGCTGTGCTCAAAGTGAGATTCATCCCAGCTGAATTCCACACACAGCAGTAGTGCCTGCATTAGTGCAGCACCATCTTAGCAATACCCTACTAGAACATAGCACAGAAAGAAATCTCTCCCACGTACTCAGCACATCTCTGACCACATCTGAACCGCAAGTGTGACAGAGCTCACACAGCACTCTGCCTACAAACATTGCTACTAATCAAAAGCAAAATTGTATACAAGTACTTTCAAACTAACTGGTGACAAAAAGGCATTCTTCCCATTTAAGTAAGCTCCACTCTTCTAACCAAACTTACGTTTTTTACTGACCATGGAGATTCAGCTCAGTATTTCCAACAAAGACCGAAAACCAAAACCAAATAAAAAGGTACATAATTCCCAGGGCAAGCAAGTTCTTTAGAGCACTGTAAAACACCGCACACCAGTCAGAAAAAAAGAAAGACACTTCTTTATGCCCAAATTATGATTCTAAAAAGACAAGTCATCCACTCAGGAAACAAAATACCACCTACCACACCAGGTAAGGGACAACATCAGAACTGTGGAGAAAAGCCCAGCAGGAAACAGATGGAGAGCCTCTTCCCTGTAAGGAGTCCTCCTCTCCTAACTGCTCACCAACTACAAGGGCCTGGCTCTGCCCTCCTTCCTCATTAGTATGTAATCAGGTACACAGGTGCTTTGAATCTCTTGCTCTGTTTTGCATCCTGCCACCCCATCAGTACTGGCACTGTTTCACAGAGCTGAGCATTCTCTCTGAGCATCTGCTTCTGCAGCCAGGAAAGTTTTCTTATTGAGGCTGTGAAAGACAGCCTGGCATGTTCTCCTACCTTACTAACAGTGCAACAGCCACATATTTGGGTGAATTTGTGTTGGACTTTGTAACGGATATTTATTAGTTCAAAGGAAATCAAATGTTACATCAATTTTGAGAGTAGCCTTAGGAGAGTCTGCTCAAATTATAAAGTAAATGGCAAGAGTCCTAGGCCACTTATACTTGTCCCTTTAAAATGCCTTTTAAGTTGAGCAATGAAAATAACACAGCTATTAATAAAACCAAGCTTTTAGATTATTATACATCAATTTCAATCAGAATGTTTATATTAGCAAACTGGCGCTCAGCCTTCTTTACCAAATATCAAACTAAAATTACTTAGCATGCCTTCATTTCTGATTGCCCCCTTATGTGACTTGGGAAGTTCAATCTGTATTAGTGAAGAGAACTATCATGCAACTAAACTAAAGAAAAAAAAATTACCACATCTTTCTAGGAAACTATTACCACATATTTCGCAGAAATCATGCTCTGTTGATTTTTTAGCTAAGTAATCCAGTGTTTTGAATTTGAATTCCTCCAATTTAGTCATATTCTTCTAGGACACATTCTGATGAAAACTTCTGAAATAGCACTTTCATCCAGAGGGAACACTGGAAGCAAAACCAGTCTATACCAAAACCATAAAACTATCATTAGACCAAAAGCAGAATTTTCAAATTATTCATAACATATAAGGCAAACCCCCTTAACTTAGTTCAGTGATGAACAGCCTAACTCTGATCCAGGCAGATTATTTAAGAGAAACTGATGAGTAACAATAGCTACATCATTTAAGCAGAAAATTATCTAGTGATAAAAGAAATATGTAGCATAATTATAGTGAGAAATTATTGGAGAATTATTCAGAACTGTTCAACATTTGAAATGGAATACACATCTATGTTTGACAAAACAAGATTTTTTCTTCTTAGACAACAAAATATTCCATAAACACAAGTAGGTATCTGTACACTGTCCTTCTCACATAGGATCTGTAGACAATCCAGAGACAGTTCTCGAAAAGGGCTGACAAATACTCAAGGGACACATCAAGTTACCTTAAAAAAGGGCAATACTTAAGCCTAAACCCCACAGCATATATATGGTGCTTACATTGCTACATCACTTCAGGTGGTATCTACAAAAATGTGCAAGTTGCCACTGTTACGCAACTGTGGGAGACAAAAATAACAGAACCCATGTTTTCTGACTTTGTCCTAATCATTTGTAAGTGATAATCTTGTATACAAAAGATACAGACATTTTTCTCCTGCTAGGGCTTAACTAAAATCATGACTGCCAATATGAAAATCTTTATTCCCTTTCTTCCTCTTCACATCGCTGTTCACTGTTTTCTGTCTGTGATATAATTTTATTTAGGGTATCCTTATTCATCTATCAGAAAACTGAATAAATATTAGTTTTGTACTAATTATTTCCCCAATAGACTACCCAGATTCCAAAATCAGAATGTAGGTGATCACCTCTTTTAAGGTGATGTAGGAAATTAAGAATATTTCTGTCTGTATACAGCACTGTAAATATTGAAAATTTTGGATCACAATTTATTATATTGTCTTGTTCATACTTCAACAATGCAGTTCTGTGTGTTTTCAGCTGAACTGAGCTTAGCAAAGAGAATTGTTTGTTATAGTGCTCGTTTCCCGAGCTTACTCTCCAACACCAGATCCGTCACAGCAGGATGGTTCCTTCCTTTGTTTTCCTCTTAAGAGCTATCTGGCAGCTGCACCCCAAACTAGACTCTATCAGTGGATTCCTAAAGAATTCTATATACATCATCTCTTGCAATCACATGTGCTGTAATCTACATCACAGGTGGTACTGTACAAAAAAGTCGGATTTCAGCCCTGTCAGACTGTGCCATATTTGTTTCATTAACATCGATTTCTATGTGAAAAAAACAATTCCCTCTCTGTGTGCATGGTATTTGATTGAAATAAATTCTCAACAACAGAGATGTAATCAACATGAGAAAGTAATTGCCAAGTACAGCATTAGCTCTTTCCAACAAAAAGTCAAAATATGGGTTTTCTATTCATACTGACTCTGACTTAGAAATGAACTATGGAAAACTATCACTGATGGTCTAAATAGTTGCTGTTGAAAGTAAAGAATATTGCACAGCTGTGGAGGAGTTAAGTTACTGACTAGTGGAAAAGCTATCTAACCCTGTGATTCATTAGGAAAAGTTTGCTCAAGAGTTGAAAGACCCATATTAGGAAAGAGACAAATACATGCCATTTGTAAAAGTCTGGCTCTACTGAAATCAGTAAAAGTTTTGTTGCTGATGCCTATCCATGGCTGAGGAGTTTATTTAAAAATATGGCAAATAATAACTATTACTTCTGCAGATCCATGTGCTTTTACTTTAAGATACCGTTTCATAACATTGGTAATAAATACTGGGCATAAAGAAAAATGACTAAAGTGTTCCACTATTAATCTCTTCCTGACTTTCAAGTCAGAATGACTTCTCTATCTTACCAATATCTATGTAGGAGTAATGCTGCTATCACTATTTATTCTACTTAAGTCATGGTCTGAAAAGCACAGTACATCAAAATATACCAAATTTAGGATATTCAACTTGAAAAATAGTTAGCTATCACTTTTCAAATATATGTGCAAATTTATATTTATATATGAAATATATAACTGGAAGTTTATTCTAGGTTTTTTTGACCTACATGAAAACCACAGATTCACATTTCTATACTGACTAAAAACTGATAGCATTATTTAAAGTGAATATATATTCAATAGAAGAAGTATAATCTCAATTTGTAAGATTTTTTTCTACCATTCATTTACATATGAATCAAGAATATATTGATACTTATGGGGGAACTAAGGTGGCACAAAAAGATGAAGTTAAGAACAGCAGAATTACTTAGTTCCATTTTGTGTGGTAAAAGACAATCATCATCTCAGTAAAACTGGGTAGTGTTTCCCCCGCTCTTTTCTACAATACAGCTGAAGTCACAGATATTTTATGCAAAGAAACAAAAGGTTTCTTCATCACTTTAAGTGCTTGGAATAGCCATAATTGTTTCAGTCAGAGCAAAAAGCATAGCAAATCGTTTACTAAGAACAGGTTTTCTTTATATATATACATTCTAGAACACACCACTACGGGCACAGCCAAGCCCTGTTCTCTTTTAACTGTACACTCTTCCAGGCAGTGCAAAAATTTCCTGCTAAGTTCAATGTTTTGGAGTCACCGTTCTTTTATGTTGCAAACACTAGGAGAGAATAGTACCATAAGAAGTAGAAATGATCATAAATACAATGCAGACTCAAAAAAGGCTGTCACACTGAGTCTGCCAATCACAGAATTATGCAAGCTTAATGCAAATCTACTACAAAATAAAAATATAAGAGCTGCAAACCCTTTATTTGCACATGCAGCATCTGCTACCCAGTCCAGATTCTAAAATATTAAAACTCCATTAACCATTACCTGAGTCGTCTAACTTTATAAACCTATGGAAGAAATCTCATTTTACTCTGCTTCTTAAAACAAACATTTTATTCTTCCCTGCTTGAACCAGGTCCTTGTTCAAGCCCATTACTGAACTGCATATTTTCAAATACCTACAACTCACAGACCAGCTGTTTCCCAGATTTTAAAGGGGTCCATATATTCTGCTACAGGTTGATTATGTAGCTCTATGGAGCTCATCAAAATTTCATGACACCACTCTATATAAGAACAAACTGTAGCAGAAAAAATTGAAAAGCAGAATATTCTCAAAGACCCCTGACTGAAGCTGTTCTCTAATGCCTGAGTGGTATGAAATTGGCCATTTGTTTCAAGGTCAAGAAAAAAGTATGTTTTTACACTTATGCCAGTGCACTGCGCTGTTGTCTATCAAACAGGTTGGTTGATTATTGTCAGAGATGGAAATCTGGAATTCTACCAATTTAACAATATGGATGCCAGAATGGATCTGAATTTAAGTTATTAAATCCTTTAACAGACTGGTCACAGATACTTTTATTACAAACACTCACTGCATGGTGATACAGCAGTACCCATGAGCTCCGAGAGCCTAGAAAATGAAGTATTGCTGTTTACAGGCACAGGAGAGCTCACAGCATTCCTTGGGCAGCTCAGAGCCACAGGAAACTTTCCTTAGTTAAAAGGAAAGGTAAAGGTAAAGGTAAAGGTAAAGGTAAAGGTAAAGGTAAAGTAGTGAAGTGGTTTCTACCATATTTTACATACTCTCCTCTGGCAAAGTGAGAGAATACTTTATGTGGGGTTCTTGGTCATAATGCAAAGGACAGTGGGTAAGAAAACAGGGCAGCTTTCTAACTTAATAGTTGCCCTTTCTTATGTTCCTTCTGTATATCTTTAGCCAATATAAACTGATAATTAAAAAAAATATAGCTGCACTAATTCACACATGGGGATCTATAAATTAGAACACAAGCTATGGGAAACTGGATTGTGTACAACCAACAATACACTAAAAATGTGTAAAATTAATTAAAACATTTAAAGAAATAGCATTTAATTTGGCTAATCCTATGCTCTAGTAATTGTTCAGTACTTATTACTTATTCCATTAGTTTTTTACATTAGCTATGACTGATAACTTCTTTTCATAATACAACATCATACTATTCTATCACAACACACTGGAATGTCAGTTCTAGAGCTCTGAATTCTACTTTCAGGCTACAAGTAACTGTCACTGAAAAGTGAGGCCACTACTATCTGATGCAAAAAAAAAGCAAAGCACAGAAAGGCTGTGGACTCTAGAAAATAGAAAATGTTTACATTATTCTAGTTGAAATAGTTTTCTCACTGACTTCCTGATATTATGCACATGGACAAGAGTGTGCACGGATACTTTTATCACCAGATTCAAATGGTTAACACCTGATTCCTTTACATCCTGCCATTTGCAGCTCAAAACTGAAAAGAAGTTCAGATTTTTCCAGCTGGTCAATTGAGCTGAATTTAAAAAGGCAGATTAAAAATCACACAAATAAGTACAGAACAAAAGAGAAGTTTGGCTGCAGCTCCTACATGCTATTTATACTGGTAATAGCAACTGGTCCTGTAGCACAGAAACAATTTTCTCTGCTGGTGCTGAGGCTGCTGTTTTTCTCAGTTTTGGTACAGAATTGTAAAGCAAGATAACAACTAAAGGTAACAACTGGATGACAGTGACACATTTACAAATACCTGCTCATGTAAACACAGGTTTCAAAGTGCTGCCTGTGTGTAATGGCAAACATTCTACTGATTTCAGTAGAAAAACTCAGGCTTCAACAGGGTTAAATTTTAGATGGGTAAAAACAGTGTGTAATTAAAAGGGAATAATTACTTTAGGCAAAATTAAGACAAGGAATGACTTAAGCTATTTGAAAAAACAACAATGGCAGGATAATTGATACATGTTTCGATTCATATACTGAGCAAGACAGGAGACACATCTCCTACAAAATCCTGATTTATTTATCAGAATTGAATTAGATTATTAGATTGGTTTTGATTTTGATGGGGTTTTAATTTTCTCCTTCTATTAGTTTATAATTTAGTCTCTGGTCTTATACAGATTTTAAAAGTTCAACTAAATCTAAATTATATGTCAGCAGCAAACCAGAACAATTTGAGAGGCCATACGTATAAATATATATCCAGTAGAGTTTTGAAGGCAGGAGTGAGCCAGCTGGTTTCTATCAATTCCCACTCTGCAAAGCAGCAAGGGGTTAGTAAGCTTTTCTTAGCAGCTTCTTGCATTTTGTACCTTGGAAGGAATTACGCAGTGCCTGCTCGTGTTCCTCTAGACACTGTAATTGATATATTTAGATATCCAACTTCAGCTGTTCCTGCACAAAATAGCAGATCTGATCTGGAAATGGAACTAAAATCTATTCAGTTGGGTAGTGCTTGCCCTACATTTTACATAACTACTGAGAGGGGGAAAAGATGTCTCTCTTCAATTGGGATTGCAGTGTTTATGACTGAAATAAGCTTTTAACTATGTGAAACAAAATGTTACTGTCTAAAATTTCAAACCATTTAAAACTCTTTGCTTCTATGCCATTGGCCCCTCAGGATATCTACAAGCTCTGGAATACTGCAGCCACCTTCTTTCTTATGCAAACACTTTCTGAATTTTACTTCTTTTAAATAATTTTGGTTATCAGCTACTTCTCGGACCTTCTCCACTGTTAAAATGTATTGTACTATATATTTTAACTGATAAAACATTGCAGAATGTCATTATGATAAACCTACGGGCATTTAATACTGCTTTTAGTGATTTTTCTCAATGATGTATAATTTTAAGTTATCCTCAAAGAACAGAGGAAGGCAGTTCTTACATTCAGTTTGTCCCCAGAATACGGCTCTGCTCTTCCTCTTATCAAGCCTGTTTCAGGAACCAGAAAAACTGCCATAGGAAGTCTCCAGCTGGAGACAGGACAATACAAAGAAAAAACCAGCAAGGCCTTGAGCTCAGGGAATATTTCATATAAAAAGAGCAGATTCTATGTTGGATTTATTTTTGCCCCGTTTAGCTGAATAAATCCAGCACCGCTTGCCACGTTATATTGAGGCTGATTTTGTGACTGCCTGCAGCCAGTTCATACAGGTGATA
>WAAE01019483.1:0-19219 GCA_013400495.1 Nicator chloris | reverse complement strand
AGGAGTGCAGCCTAAAGTTGTGAAATATGTAAATCAGTGAATTTATGTTAATTTTTTTTAATTATTATTCTGAGGCGGTAATTTCTATTGCTGGTGTGACCATCACCAAATAGATAGTCTGGAAATACTTAAGTGTGCAAGTCTGCCAAAAACTGCCTGGTATTTAAATGTATGAAACAGGTGCTGTAGTCTCTTTTTCCCACCCTTATGCCTTGTCCTTATTGTGGAATTTACTGGGACTGTACCACAGGAAGGGCCCTCTCACTTAGCTTCTGTTTTAGATGTACACACTCTATATTTCATTTGCAATCCTGCTTTATGCATGACCTTGTCAGCCCTCTTGGGATAGAGGGTGTAGCTTAGCTTTCTCTGTGTTTAGGCTGGTATCCTTCCTGGAGTGGAGTGTATTTAGAAAGATTTTTAACTTTCCTCTAGGATCCCTGGATTTGTTGATTAGACACACAACTGAATTTTGGAGAACTGCGGTTCAAACTGTATAATAAAAAAGCGTGTCCTTAGTAGCTCAGCTTTTAATGCTTTCTTGTTCTCAGATAGGGCTGTGGTCATTCTTCTGTTTGGCCTCTCCTGTCTTGATGGGCCTCCATCATATGCACGAGGATTTTCTGATCTGAAGATGAAACTTTTTCACACCTATCAGCATCCTCACATTAGCACTCTTGGTTCTGGCAGACACTTCAAGCTCAATACTGTCCCTTTGCTCTGTGGGATCCAGCTTGCTCCTGCAAGCAGAGGTGCTGTTCAGGTTTTTGATATTCAACACTGTGTGTAACTGTAAACAAGAAGTCAGGAAACCTGGTTTTGTTTCACAGTGCTGGTTAGGTCTGTTGGTTGACCTTTCTTGCCCTCGGTTTTTCCTGTACCAAGAAAAGGGAAAACTGCCTACTTCAAAAGCCTCATGGTGCTTAATCTTTTTGTTAGCTTTGAAATACTTTAGCACCCAGGTCTTTCTAAAGCAAGAATTTAAAGTGCACAGTATTGTCCTTGTAATGCAAATTTAAAAAGTATAATCTGTTGTTCAAAGGAAGCTCAGATTGAATGGGTTTTTGTAGATGGCTTTCTTAAGGCAGTAATCGTTGTAAGTCTTGCCCTAATCACCTCTATACCACCATTTAATATGAAGGGAGTTAAAAGAGAAACTTTTTTTGTCTAAAAAGAAAAAAAAAAGGAGAAAGGAAAATGAAAAAAAATCCATTGGTGACTGAAATCAAAGGAGAGATCCTCTTGGTGCATTTACTAGGAGAACATCTGAAATATTAGTTTAACCCTATTGTCACAGAAGGGAATTAGTCTTTGGAACATCAGTCTAGGGGAAACTGGTGGAACCAACCCGATGAGCCCAAAGTTATGTCTGCAGTTGCATTCACTTAGCTTTAGGTGAAAATTTATATTCATCTTTTACCTACTAGAGGCAAAAACTTTACCAGTTCAAGACTGGACTGTTCTGCTCCAGGAGCATTTTGGATCTTGCCAATTTTCCTCTCAAAAGAAAGGCCTACTTTCTTCTTGCTGCTATTTTCTTTAATTTCTGCTTGTGTAGTTTTTGTAAATTAAAAATTCCTGTAGCCTCACTAGAGAAAAGCAGGGAAGTGAATGTATATGTATTATTGGATAACAGAACAAATCTGTGGCTGATGTTACTCAGTTTTCCTAATGCAAGACAACAATTGCAGCACAGAAATGTGTAGGAAAAATGTGTCGTAGGACTGCAGTATTGACACGTGACTGATTCTGCATAAGGTATGAAAATGGCTTCATTCTTCAGGAGGAATTGCCGACTTTTACACTCAGATTATCTTTCTAAGGTAACATTCTCTGATATCCATGTTCTCTGTGTTGTAACAACTTTGGTGAATGCTTGGTTTTGGGAACACATCCTGCTCCTTTATTTGGCCTAAAGGTCGTCCTCCCATGCCAAGTCTGGCTGTATGTGCATGTTCTCTATCTGATTATCTGATGGAACCTGCTCCTTTGTGTTTTGCTGGGTTTAGCTGTGCAGTGTTCTCTGTCACAGTCTGTACTCCATCCTACAAGGTGCTATTTCTGAACAGGCTGAATAATGGACTCTGATCAGAGAATTTAGGGATTAGAAAAGGATGGAAATGACCAGGTATTTCAGCTAGTTTTATTGTGGCTGTTGGGCAGTCATGTTTTACATTGTATTCTCTATTTTTTTTTCTTTTTAAATCTGGCTAAATTTTGTTGTTGGTTGGTTTTTTTTGGTTTTTTGTTATTGTTTGGGTTTTCGTGTTTTATTCCTGAAAAATTAATTGTCTACTTACTAGATCTCATTTCTTACCTTACATTACAGTAACACCTACATGATGCAAGCAGAGAGTGAGAATAGGACACTCTTGTGCCTGCTGACCTGCAAATCTGTAGTGAGGGCAAGCCTAAGACAGGAGAATATTTGGGAACAGGTCTGTAATAGGACCAAAACAAAACTTGGCTAGAGCTGGAGGAGGATGTGAAGCATTCAAACAAACAGAGTTTTTTTTAATGCTTGTTGCCATTCGCTGGTGTTCAATCTTTGTAATGGCAGAGGTAACCTTAAATCCTGAAAGGATAAAAGTAATACAGATCAAGGGGAGAGTAGTTTAGTATACTTTACGCCTCTACTCTTGCCATCTTCCTCAGAATACTGAAATTCTTGAGTTATTTTCCTGTGAATAAAGGCAGAATACAGGATAGCATAATGCTTTCTGGAGAACTGCCTGAGATCAGTGATGTAGCAACATTTTCATTCAGTGATTCAGTTAGGTCATAAGGGCCAAACTAGGCAAGTCTTTGCTGTTACATTGTCGGGTTGCTCTGGTGATGTTTGATGTTTTTAAGACTCCAGTTTCTGAAGTCTGTTACCAGATAAGAATCTCAGTTATTAAAAAAATTAAAATATTGCACTCACAGTTTAAAAGGAACAGCAAAGCTTCTATTCACCTTAGAGTTTGCCATGCATGAAAGTTCATTAATGATGGGGAGATTCCATTTTGAACTAGTTTATGTGTTTCTGACCCTAACAGTAAACAGCAAAGAAATGTCACATTCTTGAACATGTAGAACCTTCACCCTGAATTCTGTACTTTTCTTGTCTTGGTGAATGGAGTTGATTTTAATTTTACTTCCTTTTTGAAGGAAAGCAAAGATGTTTAGTTTTGCTAACAATACATTGCCTTTATTTTATTTGGTTATTGTTTAATGTCCAAGCAAATACCCCTTACTTCCCGGTAAGGATTCTTGGAGGTGGTGTTTGTAAAGGTAGTAAGATAATCAGAAGTAGTGATGACAGAATTTAGAAAAATTAGCTTGTTTCTGAAAAGTAATAAAATCTTGAATATGGCTTGTATACCTTCTAATCTTCAGACACTGATGGATTTCCTTCACATTTGTTAACACTTAAAATACTTACAGTGAAATGCCGTACACTTAGACACAATTTATTTGCTTTTCAAAGAAACTATCTTGAGATTTCTGAGACTCATAATCTTAAAAAGGTCTCCATGATTATTGATATTGTGCTGACTTTTCTGTTATTGGTTAATTTGACTCTGTTTGCTTCAGACTACATATGAATTGTGTCTTTTTAAACACACAGTAATTTTCTTGCAAATAAGCCCCCAAACTTTTCTGCAGTTTTCCAGGCCAAAATTCTGTTTGCCAAGTTTCATTCCAGTTATTTTTTTGCACAGTTAGAAGTTTCTCAATTTTGTGGTTACAGAATTGCTGACAAACACAGTTGTATGCAATGGTGTGTATTAGTTACGAGCATTCAGTTCATTCTTTCCTTTTAAGGTCATTCTTTCATTAACTTAGTCTCACTCACTGCTGTTTATGCTACCAATGCTTTTCCCTTGCTTAATTAATTTCTTTTCTTAAATGACACCCCTGTCCCAAGGACAGTGTCTGTACTGCAATGCAGTGATACTGCTCCTTGCCTTACCCCACTAACTGCCAGTAGAAACCAAATTATTTACGTTGGTTGTGCTACTCATGGATTCAAAGCCTTTCATTGTTTGGCTGAGCTGGTATTTAGTTAGCCCTTGCCCACTGCCTGTGTGCAGTGTATCCAGCTACGGAAATGACCATATTGCATATAATCCTCCATTCTCTCCCTCCTCAGCCTCCCTTCAGCTCCAGCATGTGTATTTGGATTGCAGTGTTCCATCTGTGGACTAAATATTTCTCTTAATCATACAATATGCCTTCTTAAAAAACTCAGAAGTGCATGTGTCTCTCTCTATATTGCTTCCAGAGCTGGTAGGCAACATCAGCATTCCACAGCTGTCTGGGTAAGCCAAATTTGGAAGCAGAGTAAATCTGAGTAGTCTAGCTTTGGATTCATAAAAACAATGCCTCTGGCAGAAAGAGCACTCATCTTGTTCAGAAGTGTCCTTTTAGTATTACCTTTGGATTTCTCACTAGCTGTCATGGTCTGTGTCTTCAAGACGAGAGTATTGCTTCTGGCATGATGCATCAGTCAACTTTTTAGTAACTGCAGCAAGGTGTTGCCTCTGAAACTGCTTTGTTAGTGCATGCAGTAAGGGGCAGGCAGAAGTGGCAGTTCTAACATGAGCAACTTATCCAAACATGTCTACACTGCCCCACATAATCCTGTGTGAAAAAATCCGAAAGTAACGCTGACTAAAGGTACAGAGCAACACCCTGGTGCAACTGAGAAAGGGGATATAGTTGTTTGAACATGCTTAAACACAGCACTTCTCTTCCTCTCCCCTCTCCACCCCCCAAAAAAAAGAAAGTGCAAAAACTGTCATTCTGATTAGTTTGAAGGTCTTTGGAGCTGCTTGATTCAGACATCCTCTTCAGTACTAATGAGTATTGATAGTGCCTTAATACTGTAAAAAATAATTTCTGCTGGCTTCTTTCTTGGAGAGGGCTGACTGCTTTTTTCCTGCAATTTTGGTGGAAATGGATAACTCTAGAAGGCATCTCAGGCAATTCTTATTTTTTTCCTAAAACCATCATGGTTGTTCTAAAATCAACAAGATTTTATGATGGAAGTTACCAAAGTCTTAGGGTTCCTCAGTTCTCAGTACTGCTACCATGTGCACTGCCTGCAGTATGAGGCAGAGAGAGGGCGATTTCTCAAATCCTTTATATGTCCTCTGTTTGGGAACTAGGTGAGCAGCTTTGCCACCAAGATAGAGCCATGAGCTGCACTCCCTCCATACACATCCCCCCTCTTATTTGTGAACTTATGTCTCAGATATTCTGTCCTAGGAGGAGAGAGAGTGAGCAAATATTTTTCTCTGTTTGGATCAGGAAATGGATGTTTGGTGGGGACTTGTGTCAGTTTGTTCACTTCATCCCCACCTGACTACCTGCTGCCTCTTTTCAGAGTTTGTTAAAGGAAAACACTGTGCAGTTAATTTAACAAATCCTTTCAAAGAGGCAGAGAGGAAGCAATCAGGACACAGCCGGGTGGGGAAAACAGAAAACTGTTGTCTTGTGATTAGTACAGTGAAATGCTGCTCTTGGAGCTGTAGTGTCGGACTTTTGGGGCCAGAATTAAGGCAAGTGGGGAAAGTCATTACTCTTACATTATAAATGAATGGCAAACAGCTATTTTAGTATTTCTTTCTGTATCGGCCAAACTAGCTCACTGGTTTTTTTGTTAGTGTGGGGGTTTCATTTTTTTGTTTGGTGGGTTTTGTGGTTTTTTGTTGGGTTTTTTTGTGGTTTGGGGGTGTTGTTTGTTTGTTTGTTTGAGCTATATGTTAAAAAAACTGCAGCAGGAACTGTATTTCCATTACATGTGTGGCTGAATTGTGTGGAGTGAGGGTCAGAGGCAGGCAAAGCTGTGGATCTTTTGAGTCGTATTAACTATGCAGCTCCTTAATTCTAGACTTTTCATGTGTGGATATGATCATTTTTTCTGAAGTTCTAGTCTCTCTGGCTTCCTTTAACTTCTGAAGTAAAACATTCTTTTGGAGCTGAAGTTACTGCAACACAATACAGAATTCAATTCCAAGTGTTTGCTTCGGTACCTTTGACTGCTATAGGAGCTTAATGAAACATCTGTAAGGAGAATGGAAGTCAGTTTAATATTGCACTTCTATTGCTATAAAATATAATCTCAAATGATTTCATACTAGTAACCATGGAAACTTAGCTTGAAGACTTGAAAGGATGGGGCATGTGGTAGGCTCACTCACAGGCAGAAGAGAATTCTGGGCTGTGATTTGGATTCAGGGGGAGAACTGGTAATGAGGAGAGAAGCTTAATATTGGTGCAGGAGTGGCTGCAGCTAAACATTAAGTCTGGTTGGTACATCTTCATTATGACTTTCTTATTCATATTGGACAACTCACATATTTTATTAAAAATTTTCTTAGGCAAAAAAATCTGGGATTGTTTCTTCTGCCTGTTTTTTGTGTTGAATTCTTGGTCGGGTTGGGCTTTTGGGGGGTTTACAATGTTTTAGCTTATTTTTTTTTTTTAAGGAAGTGGAAAATTCCGTAGGAAAAAAACGGCTTATTAAGACCTATCAGAAGAGGGGGAGGCAAAAATGTCATATGTGTTTGGTTATCTTGTTTTGTTTTGATTTTTAATGCCTGACTGAGTATTTTGAGCTAAGTACTTTATTGGTCTCAATTCAAAGAAACTAGGGCTGATGAGAGGGATCCTAAATCCTTGTCTCTAAGCTTACAGTTTCTAGTATTAAATTCTCTGATGTTTTAATTAACTACCTTGAACACGATTAAGGAAAGCTTGGCAGCTTTGCCATGGAGGAGGAGAACATGAGACACCAGGACTGTTCACGCTGATAGAAGTGTTCTGAAGTTTGGGTGCCCAGCTTGAAGAACTTGCTAGTTAGTTGGCTTTGAAAATGTGACTTCTGGTGCCTTTGTGGCACCCTGGCTTTGACTTTCAGTTCACAAAGAGGGTGTCTGTGAGAGTGGCATGTTTCTAGGACATTCATTATGTAGAGTCTTATGTTTTCTGTTGGTTTTGTTAAACTCCAGTGTAGGAACAATGGTTTTTTAACTTTACAATATCTCAGGCATTGATGCATGCTTCGACCTGCATGGAATGTGGCTTCCCATCCATGTGGAGTGACTCATTTTTCACAGTTGTTGGGGCAAAGGGCTATACCACAAAGTATTATGCATTAAAATCTATGAATAAACTTCCCTCTAGAATTTACAAATTCTGAGCTGGCATGCTTTTTGTGGTCCAGAAGGGGCATAAAAGTCACAGCTCTCAACAAGATTTGATGGTTTTTGCTCAAAACAGAAATGTTAACAAAAAATTGAGCTCTAGTACTATTTAGGGAGGTTTCAATGATCACTGAACAAAAAAAGGGATAAAACGTCTTCCATCTTTGTCTTGCTTTCCATATACACAACTATTTCAAGTACAGAGATTGAATGAAGTCTTTGAAAAAAAACAGAAAATCTATACAAGTTGCAATTAAGGTGTGCTTTGATTAACTTTAGGTTTCTTTATGGAACAAATGACATTTCTGTTACTTTTTTAAAGAGACAGTCTGGAAACTTGTGAACCTTCGGTTTTGGTTTGTGTATGTCAATAAGAATGGATACAAATACTCCAGCTCTGAGCATGCAGCCTTATGTGGGACAAGGAAGCAGCTAATCCTGCCACATGAGAGTTTTAGGTAATAATGTCATGTGATAACATAATTGTCTTGCCTACTTGGCAGTATTTTTAGGTGAAGCTAGTTCAAGATTAGCTAAGTGACTTATTTTAGCTTTTCTTGCAATAACATGTTAGTAAGATGTCCTTTTATTTAAGACATCTGGAACTGATTGTAGAGTTTAAACATCCTCTGATGCCCTGTAGTGATATAAATAGAAGTAGAAGAGAGAGAATGGCCAGCCTATCTACATTTGGAGAAAATGCCATCTGGTGCTAGAGCAAGGGTAAAAGACTGCTTGGATTCAAGAACCAGCTAACAAAAAGGGCACAGTGCTGGTAGGGTCAGTCTCAAAGGCAGACATCCCAGAAGTAAAAGGACAGCTTTTTTAAGGCTAAGTGCTCTGTCCAACTTTGCTCCTATGCAGGAAATATATTTGTTATTAACAAAACTACTCACAGTCTTTAACATGTCTCTTCTGAAGATTTTACAGTCATAGCATTTTGATAGCTTGTCATTCAGGTTTCATATTAAGATTTTCCAGGAATTGATGCTTTAAAGCAGAAACTAAATAAGATTATAGTTTACTGGGCCTGTTTGTTTGAAATGCCTCAGTAAGATTACAGAGAGTTCTGCCTTTAAGCACTTGAGTTGATGTGTGCAACCCATCTCACCTGCTCCCACTTGTCTTTTCCCAGTTCGCTGCTCCGCTATGGTGGAAACCTTTCCCTTCAGAGTGCCATGAGCGTCCGCTTCAACAGTAATGGCACCCAACTGCTGGCCCTGCGTCGGCGCCTTCCCCCGGTGCTCTACGACATCCACTGCCGGCTGCCTGTCTTCCAGTTTGACAACCAAGGGTACTTCAACTCCTGTACTATGAAGAGCTGCTGCTTTGCAGGGGATCGTGATCAGGTAATAAGCAAGCAATGCTGCCCTGAGTCTCCAGAGTTTCCATGACTGTTGGAGAACACCTCTGTGAGGGTGGCTTTTTTCCAGTTCAGGAGATAACACAGGAAGCAGGACATGTACAGGCTTATTCAGAACTGTTTTGCAATATGGGCTGTGAAAGAAGGAAAACATATACCAAAACACATGAGAAGTTTTACCTGTTGTTTGATATGATCTAATACTTACTTGGAAGATTATATTCGGAAGAAAATATTTGCCATGTTTTTAGGTCCAATTAATACAATGTTACCTACTCATCTACAAATGATAAGGAAGCATCTTCCTTGCATTTCAATTTTGTTACAGAGTGACAGAGGCAATCCCACAAAATACAAATATTGTGCATTTATAGAGTTATTAATTCGTATTTCAAATTATAATGTGTCTCTTTTATTACTCAACTACTTGATCAGGTAGGATAGGTCTTTGTAGGTCAGTGTCCTGTAAGTGGTGATGGCAGGTGGGTTGGAAGGAATAGTCTGTTACTTCACTGAGGCAGAGCTCTGTCCCTACTACTGATCACAAAGAAATAGGTCATACATAAAGGGGCTAACACAAGTTCATATGATTCTAGAGGCAGATATTGTCTTTGGACAGCTGTATTTAGTAACCACAGGCACTATTTAAGGACAAAAGATGTCTTTTCAAGCTATGGCAGTATCAAACTGTGATCTGAAAATTTCTTAACTGTCATCAGCAAAATTCCTGCAGTCAGAATTTCATCACTAATTCTATTGCTGCTGCTGCAGGAGGCAGAGTTGAGCTTCTTTCAGATTGCAAATAGGAAATATATTCACGTCACTGAACTTGAGCAGTGTTCCTTAGCTCTGAATAGTTTTTGACAGGAGTGTGAAAATGTGATAATGAAACTCATTTAAAACAACTGAATGGCTTACAATAAAGCATGGGAAAACACGTGTTGGTTGAGAAGAAAACCACTGACAATTTGTGGTCCATTATTTAGTCAGCCTAAAGTTAACACACTTTTCTTCTCTGGAACTCAGTGTGGAGCTCTGTACACTCTGACACATAATTTAGCTTCTCATTTGTCACTAAAGATGTGGAGAAAAGTCTTAGTATATGTTGCTCTGCTTTCTAAGGCATTTTCTTATGGGTATGGTATTATTTTAAGAGGAGGAGTATGTCTGTTCTGTATCAGGCTGATGCAATACTTCAGGAGCCTGCATTTTTAAAAAAACTTTATATTCCTGTGGGGTGACAGACTTTCTGTTCAGATAAGTAGCAGCACATAATACTGCTAATGAGTTGGAAATCAGAGCAAAAGACAATTATGTGCTCTCATAAAACTATAGAAAGCTAAAAGGTAAGATGAAGTTTTATATGGAATATTAGAGATATGTGGAATTTGACATTTAGACACAAGCTCATATCCATCTTCTAGCTGGAAGGAAAAATTATAATGCGTTCAGAAAATGCCAACACATGCTCCAACTCTATGTCTGAAACTGTCCAGTGATGATCAAATTCAGTGGCTAAGACTGTGAACACTAGGGATAACCCTTAGGGACTGCCTTTTACAGAGAACCCAATTCCAGTTGCACGTATGTCTAGAAAAGAAGGTTAGAGTTGGAACCTACTGTAAGGTAGACAAAGTGAATTTAAAAAAATTTTTTTTTGAGTTTTGCCCTTCTATACAACTAGTCTGCTTTGGTATAATTTATACAAGTCTTCACCCCTGCAAATCAGAATTCATCAAAAGAAGAAATAATTCTGTATCCAACTTAATCTGGTTCCAGTCGCCTCTCCCTTTTAACATTGCTGTTCTTAGCCTTCATAAAGAATGTCTTTCATTTGAGATCCATGCAAAGTAAGCTTCACAGAATACCTTGGTTGTATTTTTTCATAGGATCAAAATTTTGTGTGGACTAAGGCTCATTTGAAGGGACTTGTGGATAAGAAAGTTGCTTTCAAATTGTGAGTGACACTTATGGTAGGAAGGCTTCTTTAGCAGTTTTTTCACACTGAACCTCTGATTTTCTCTGTCTTCAGTTCTTCTTTTCATCTTTTTAAACTGCCAACTTGATATTTTTTCTCTTTTAAGCTGTTGTAAATAGTTAGGTTTTGCCTTTCTTACAGAGCACAGTAAATTAAAGATGGAGTCTCCTATGTTCAAAAACTGTTATGTGTTGTCTACACAGGTAGTTCCTCTCATAAAGCTGCATTTCTATACTATATTTGAACTCTAATAAGAAGGGATTATCCTTAACTCATCAGTGCTTAGAATGCAATTGCATTGGGAAAAAAGTGAACTGCTGAAAGGGGGAGGCCTTTCTTTTCCAGCAGAGGTGATGTAAGACCTTTCACTGATACCACTTCCTAACTTGGCAGCATTTACTTCTTTTCCTGAGTTAATGACTTGTACTGACACTCAGAGAGCTCTGACAAAAGTTTGGATGTGACACAGGGATCAGAAGATGGATGAGAGATGGAGATACGGCCTTGCAGCTCTGTGAGACTCAGCTCCTCACAGAGCTATAGACAGCCTTTGCTAATCTTTCTCTGAAGTTTGTACATAGAAAACGGTTTGCTCACAGGAAGTTTTCTTGTAAATTATGGCCATCAGGGTTTAAAACCCCGTAACTGTTAGTTTTGGGTTGCCTTTGGAAATTTGTTTTAGTACAGTGGTGAAAATCTACAATAAAGGTAAATAACACCCTGTTCCGTATGGATTGTGTTCTGGAATGGCAGAAATGAGCAGATTCTGAGCTGCAAGCACTCAGCTTCAGAGTTCTCTTGGAGATTGCCCTTATATCTTAAGAAGCCAAATGCTCAAGTTCCCAAACTGACCAGAAGTGTTGTTCTTACTTTGACAAGGTATGCGTGTTAAACTGATGAAATTTCTTTGCAGAAACAAAACACAGACTGCTACTTGGGGAACAGTTTGATTGGTTTGTCTGTTGATGGGTGTTAGACTTGCTAATATTTTCGCAGTATTGTTTTTCTAGTGCTCACAGATTGTGATAGGTACTCAAAAGGACTTGGAGCCAGAACTCCTGATGTGGAGGGAGGCCTGCTACCAGCGGGCATGCAGTGATCTATATACCCACCTCCTTTTACTGGAGCATCTGAGATGCAAGTAGATTGAATCCTCTTAGCAAAGAATGATACATCATTAAAGCTTTAAGGTACAAAAGGCAGGAAGACTCACTTGTTAACTGCAGTGATTTTTTGGAGTTTTTTTAAGTTTAAGAACACATTCTGAAATGCTTATATGATTTTGAGTTGTTGCTGGTATTATGGGTTGCAGTACAAGCTAAGTGACAGGGATCTTAGAGGATGAACAGCTTTGTTTCTCTTTGTGGCCTTGCAAGTTATTGTTTTCCTCCAAAAGCGTTGTTGTCCTAGTCCTTGTGAGCCTGATTTCAAAGCCAATGAGCAATGTGTACACATAGATACATATATATATATGAGCATTTTTCCTAGAAATGCCAGTCATGCTTTTCTTGTTTCTTGCAACTACCAAAGCTTGAGAGGCATTGTATAGTTGATACTTTATTTGCACCCATTTTAAACTACCTTCATTTGCTCCTCTCAGAAGTTTTTCTTTTGTCCTTGTCATTGGTGTAATGGCCTAATTCACATGACACCAATTTTTCTACTCGTTGAAGAAGAGCTCTGATGTTGGTTGATAAACGGGTTCAAAATGGTTTGGTGTTTGAATTATCCAGGAGCTCACTTGAGTCGTACAGCTGGGAAAGAGAGGAAGTGTCAGGTAGGCTGGATGGATCAAGCATGACTCTCAGCTTCCCACTGCCTTTGTTGGCTGTAGAGATTTGTGTGAGAACATAATTTATCCATCCTTCTTGGCATCCAGGTCCAGAATCTTAAAATCAGTTTTTATTTATACGCCCAAGTCCTACTGACTTTAGTATGCACAAGTGTTTGATTACGTACAAGTATTAAATGTGTGAGACTCTCTAGTCATGTCACAGGGCTGGGTGAGTTTCTATTCTTCTTGTCAGTGTTAGAATTTGGGAAATGTTGATTAAATACTAAAGATTTTTAGTTGCTAGACTGGTATAGAAAGTATCTTCGTGTATCTGAGGTACCTAAATGTGGTTTTAAGTGTAGGAGCTTCAGAGGCTATAGTGGTGCGCAACAGCAAAAAAAAGGGCCCAGAAAGAAACCACAAAACATAACTACTTTCCAAACTAAGATAGTCCAAAAGGTTTTCTTGCTCAAGAATTGTTGCCTGTGTCACAATGATGAATGCTATCTGTTCATTCCTGTTTTTTCCCTGTGTAGATAATGTGAGGCTCTATAACGCTTGTGGTTGCAAAATCAACTGCGTATTGCCTGTTTGAAAAAGGCGGGGGTGGGGAGAAATTACTTGTACCCTGTGAATCAAACAAAAAGTGTCTTGACTCTGGCATGCCCTCAGACATTACATCACCACTCAGCCTTTTCTGTTGACATTACACTGGTATAGGAGAGTTTCAGGAATGCACTGCTCACGGTACTGCAAGACTGCTCCAGTCCCTATAAAGTTACAGCCCTCATTATGTTGAAATCCGTATTCTAAATAGCCCTGGTTAGGGACAAACCAGCTTTTAGCAGGACAGAATTACTACATGAATGTAACTCTTCCAAAAACAAGGTTGGCTGTATGGGTGCCAGGGGTCTTGGATGGTTGTGTATTACCTTTGTAAAGAAAGAGAACTTTTCTTCAGTGGTGTGATTCGTGTCACCGAATTTGGAGGTCATTTATCATGGGAAGTAGTCTTTATCAGTGTCTAGGTTTAAGAACTAGCAATAAGAAAGGGAATTATTCTTTTAGAGAATATACGATGAGTTTTCTGTGCACGGAAGACTTCCTAATGAAGAGTAGCTTATTGCAGTCAGCATTTCTTAATATATGAAAAGCATTCAGTGTGCAGATATGTTGCTGTGCTTGGATAAAAGAAAATCGATGTCTTACTCTGTCTTAAATTTGGTTTCTTCCAAGAATTACTGATAACACTGTATTTTGGTTTTTGCTTTATCTAAATAGCAGTTTAAATTCCAACTATATGCATAATACATACCTATAAAGTCCATGCATGAGACTTACCTAGCAGTAAAACTATTTATTCTTTTTTTTCCCCATTGTTTTTTGTAATTGACATTGGGAAATGCCTCTTCAGAGTCAAGGTCTTGACAGCAGGAGCTATGAATTTTCTTTAACCCTTCTTGTTCTGATTGTTCTTCTCCCATTCCTAGTGCATCCTGCCATCCCCATTTCCTGTCTCCCTTCTCTTCTGCATTCCTATAAGCCCTTGGGGGAGGTTTTTAGACGTCTGCACAGCAATACATAAGCCCAAAAGGACCCATGCTGAAACTAAATTCTGATGAGTGGAGTGAAACTCGGACTCAGGAGACTTGGAATTTTGCAGGCTTTGTGTTCCTCATAATACATCATAGAAGATGATGCTGTAGTTAGTAGCACCTCTCATATGCTCAGATAAACTTGTTGATTTCTGTGTAATGTAATAGAAATATTTTCCCTGCCTTGGAAATCCTTAGTAAGAATTTCTAAGTTGCTTTTGTTCATTAATAAAATTCCTTTTATGGTCTTTCTGCATGACAAAAAGGCAGCTGTAAAAATGTTGATGGTTTGTTCCCAGTGATGCTTCTGTAAGCATTTGAAACTGCCCCACACAGAGTTGGCTGCTTGTAAGATTAGGGATTTAGGGAGTCAGAACACAAATTTTTGGCTTTGAAATTTATGTACTAGAAGCAATTTGTATTTCTCCAGTCTGCTGTGTCACAGCTTTACTTTTTCTAGTTCATGAGATAGGCATGCTTCTTACTGAGGAACAAAGCTTCTGTTGTTAAACAGCCTTTTGGACTCACCTGTTTGATTCTCAGGCTGAGATGGAAAACTTTTAAGCTCTTTTCTGTGCCAGTTTCAGCCTCCTGGAAACAATCTCAAAAAGTACAGGGCAGTATGTAAAGAGAACAGCCTGTCCTGGCTAGTGTGAAAAAAGATGTCTGTTTTCACAGTGTTGTGAGCCCTCTTTGAATCGGATAAATACTGAAATAAACCCCCATAATTTGTGCCCCAGAATTTATTATAAAATAGAAGATGAAAGGTTGTATAGATACCTTGGAGGCAAGTTATTTTCTTAGCCATAAATTTTCCAAAACACATCTCAGAGAGAGCTTCCTCAGTTATTTCTCCTCTTACTTCAGGATTTTTCTTTGAAAGACAGGCTTGCACAGGTGACTGCCCATTATTTTGCCATCTCCTGGTTAACTGCCTTGAGAGAGCAACCTCTAGTTGGTGACAATGAGAGCTGCTACAAGGAGGCAGCCACTCTACCTGGGGTTGCAGTTTGAGGAACTAACAAGGCAGTGTGCCCTCGAGGGGACATCCTGTATTTCCCTTGGGCTGGGCTGGCACCCATCTGACCCTATAGAATCTGGCTGAAATACATAAATGGCAATACTATACTGAATGACTCATGACAATTTGTATGAGGTTTTACTGCTGTAGCTACTGAATCAGACCACTGCTGTTAGGGGTTCCAATGTTAGCACAAGACATGTGGGTGGGAACAGACCTGCTGAGGAAGTCAGCTGGTGATGATTACAGCACTCTTTCAAGCTGCACTCAGTGGGAATTCTATACTAAAAACATAGATTCACCAACACCTAGATTCATCAACATAAAGGTACCAGCCTTACAGATAGGAATCACAAAGAAATGGAAATACTTGACTAATTGACTGTTGTCCTTAATTGTTTTGCCTTGTTGGTTCCTTGCTTGTTTGTTACTTGATGCTTTTGGAATAGGAAAAAGTCTTTTCCTCCTCCGTAGCTGTATACCTACCTTGTTTCCCAACTGGTTAGTAGGTACTCTAACAATAAAGATGAATTGAAATCTGTGGGGTTTCTACCTACAGGAAATGCAGACAACATGACATTACAATCAAATTGTAAATTATCAGTATTTTTAAAACTGGAAAAATAGCAGGGGAAGCTTTTTTTAATAAGATGTGTAGAGCAGTCTTGACACTACAAAAGGTCTAGAAGCAGCTATAAAAAATTTTGTTTGTATTCTGTCAAATACTTCTCATACAAAATGTAAGTTATAACAAGACTTGTGTTGGTGGTTGTGGTTTTTATATGCATACATATATATATGTACAAACAATCAAACACAAATATACCTGTGTGTATGACAGGAGCTTTCTTACGCTTTGCTTCTTTTTATTTATAGCTTGCTTATCCCCCTTGAAGTAGTTCCATGAGAAAAAGATTGTCATGTTCACATTGAGATTTTGTTGGGTTCAAGGATGACTTCCCTTTTGGGTTTCCTGATGTTTAGTTCGTAGGATCTGTCTGTGGTACTGCTTTGTTTTCAGTGTATTGGCCTATCTCTCTCCCCTCTGTGTGACAGCTGCCCTTTTGTAAAGGAATATTTCTGGACAGTCCATAATTCTGGAATCCTCAGCTTCTTCATTAAATTTGAAATTGGCTGTTAGGCTTAGACGTTCTTGGAGACAGAGAGCTGTCACAAAGAACAAAATGGCATAAGCCTTGTTTACTTAGGAAACCTTTCCTCCTTGGATAAATACACAGTGTTTATATCCTTCATGTAAATAGATTCATTTTCCACAGCTGATTGCTGTGAATTCCAGTCTCTTTCAGACAAACAATATTTCTCAGACTTCAGTGATGCTTCATGTCAAACTGTGTTTTCCTCAATGCTTATCAGTGCATATTCCACCACAGAAGTGATGTGCAAGTCTCAAGGGATTAAGACTTGAGCCTAGGAGACTGCCCCAAACCAGATTCTTCATCTGTTGTCATAGGAAAAGAAACAAAAGTCTACATCCCACCCATTAATTATGTTACCTTACAGGTACAATAGAGGGCTTCTACATCCTGTCTCTTAAAGGACATATGCAAAGCACCAGCCTAACTGTTTCAAATTTGGATGCCTCTGTGCTTCTTCCCCAGTATGTGGATTTTGCACTACTTGAAGAAGCTAAGGGACAGCTCATTAAAACCCTGAGAAAAATTCTATATGCTCTGATCTTTTCTGCCCCAAGTTTCATTGGCCCCTCTGAAGAAAGGGCAGACATGCTCAAATGAGTGGGAATTGAGATTTAAGAAGTTCAGTTTCTTTCAAAGCTGTAGACAGCAGCATGAAATTCGAGTCTGACAAACATTTTCCTGCTAGTAACTTAGCAGTACTTAAAGTGGTTATCATTTCTGTGCCTTTATATGTTGTTTGTGCATACATTTATAATTATATGGTGATGATACTTTTTGATTTGTGCATTTAAGACAAGCTCCTACATTCTTCTTGTTCTCCCCTACATTACTAGAGCTATTCAAGAGACTTGCTGATTCTTTTGGAAACATGATCTGTGGCTGCTGGTCCTTTATCTAGGGCCAAAAGCTCAAAAAATCTCTCTGATATAGGTCATAAGCAATAGGACATTTTATGGGAGCAGGAAATGTAAATATCGGAGACTTAAGGTGCTATTTAGAAAAAATTTTATTGAAATAATCCATAATTAGTAGCACCTGATGGAATGTAGCTTGTGGAATTTTGAAAGCTTTCAAACTGGCAGTGCTATGAACAAAAAATAAATTCCCTAGAGTGGTAGTACTCTGAAAAATGCAATGCTAATGCTACTGTTACTAGACTACAGAAGCAGATTAGATCTCCATTTATTTATATCAACTGCTGTAATTTCCTTGGGGAGAGAGGGAAAATGAGAAGAGTTACAGTGGAATGAGTGGGGAGTGCTAGTCCAGTGTAATTCTTTCAGATTCCTGATGGTGGTTCATTTTAAGCATTTAATGCGTATTTGAAACTCAGACTGAATTGATGTTTTCTCCCAGGAGCAGACTCTAACCATGCCTGAGAGTTTTCTTCCTTCTAAGGCAAACTTCTGAATCAGCAGCTCATAGTCATCTGGAAGCCTTTTCCTGTCATTGTTGCTAACAGCTAGGCATAGAAGCTGACTCTGCCCTTCAAAAAAAACCTCCAGTATTAACAGCAAGTGGTTTTTCTGTCTAATCTTGTGTTCACATGAATATTGTAAATGTTGATTTCTGAAGTCCTGGTCAGATACAGCAGCAAAAAGGCAGACAGTGAAACAGGTGGGTTTAATATTGGTCTGTTCCCCCCAGACGTCTGAGCTCCTCATGCAGGGTCTGGTCTGATGCCTAATTCAACACTGCAGTGGTTCTTGAGGTTATGTTCAGCTTGAGTTTGTCTTTGCAGGGGTGGAAGGAGGACAGTGCTTGATGTCTTAGCTATTTAGTTGTCTCTGTGAATGCACATGGTTTTGCCTCCCCCTGGGATTTGATTATCTGGGCTTTTGTTCTTGAAGTGAGTGAATAGAAGGTGCTCTGCTAGGAAACTATCCCCTTAGGACCAAAACTCCTTGATCACAATTAAAGTGGAGTCTAACCATATGCAGGATGACATCTACCCTTCCTCAAGCCCTTCTATTTTTTTCCTTTTTGTTCCTTAATTTTAAGAAGTCTATTTCATTCTCTCAGGTTTTGAGCCTTTTTAACTAGAGTTTGGTGAACTTAATTATTTCTTTGACTTTTCTAGTAGTAGGGACTGACTTTTTAGTTTTCTTAATCCTTATTCTACAACTGTGAATTAGTGCGGTGAACTATTGGCTTATTGTTGTATTAATAATGAATATATCAGTAAATGTCCCAGTAACAACAGTCCAGTTGTGCTCTGTAGAGGCCTTAGGTTCTGATTGTCTTGCACAGAGAGTGTGAATTGCAATTGAGGATTGTTTTCCAAATGTCATGCAAGTGACATCAGGCATGTTTCTGATTTTGGCAGCTTGGATATCCACGCTTGAAGCTTCTTGCAATGTTCTTGCAATTGCTGCAGTCATGAGGTTGTTCTTTTGGCAATCTCTTGGTCTTGACCAGAAAAGCTGCTTTCTACTTGTCAGACCCATATCACCTAGTCTTACAGAAAAAGACAAAAGGAATGCATTTGGGAATTCAATTCTGTGTTGTGAGAACAGGAGGAAAACATGTACCCCAAAGGTATCCTTACATGGAAAGAGAGCAGAAAACAATACTGGCTGCTACAGTGGTGGCAGTGTAATGGCAGAGATACAAAATACTTGGATGATTTGTGGAATATAATCAATTTCTGGTGGTTATTGACAGACCTAACCATCAAAATAAAATTTAATTTTATATAAAAAGTTCACTACTCACAGCACATTGCTTACAACATCAAACTTCTGTACATGACTTTATCAGTTAATGCTTTTGGCATTTCCGAATGGCTGCCTTGTGTCAAGATTAAAGCCATAAGTACTTTTTCAGCTCAGATCCTGACCTGAGCTTGTTCTGTGACTGGACATAATTGTATTGCAGATGTTTAATTCAGTCCTACTTGTTTTCTCTTAATTCACTCCAGAATACTTTAGCCAAGTGTGTTTAATCAGTGCAAATGTCATTAGACTTGGAAATTATAATGTAATGAAGGACTTCATGGTCCTTTTAAGTAGGCAGGATTGGATTGAATATCTCTGCCATTGGAGATACTCTAGAGCCATCTGGACACAATCCTGGGAGGTCAGGACTCCTTGGTGGCCATGCTTGAGCAGGTGGATTGGACCAGATGAGCTCCAAAGG